>CM060731.1:70171675-70681675 GCA_030704615.1 Takakia lepidozioides | reverse complement strand
ATATTTATTTCATATAGAACAAATCGAAACCCTTCATATTGAAAAGATGAAGTATATGCAACCTTTGGCACCCAAAAAATAACAAGGTCATCTCCCTCATGCCAAATCCCCCATGCCTTCTTTTTCCACTTAACTTAATACCTCGTATGACCTTCTCCATTAGGCCCTATAACTTTTATTTTCTTACTAAACTGATTTTCAATTAATACCTTGTACTGTTTGAATCTTTGAAACTCCAGACTTATGATTTGATAAGTAAACAACTATAAATCTAGAGAAATCATCTATGAAGTGATGAAGTACTTAGATCCACTTTGTGTTGCAGTCTGCATTGGTCTACATGTATTAGACCTAACAGTTCTGTAATTCTAGTACCTCCTTCAATAAAGAATTCATCCCTGTGTTGTTTCCCTGGGATATAGGCTTTACATAATGTTAGTGTCTTTACATCTATTGATTTTAACCTTCTCACCATTGAGTTCGTTTATAATATTTGCATTATTGTTTGGTTTGTTTGATCCAATGTATAATGTCACTATCGACTTGTTAGTTTCCAAGACCATTAACGTAACTGTTACTTGGTTGCACTCCTTAATAAAAGTAGTTTCATTACAGTTGGTATGACAGGCTACATCAAAATGAAAAGATTGTGAGACTTAAGTTAAAAGTAACATTCTACCAGTAGTAACTTAAGGATTGATTAAAAAATTATGTCAAATAGCAATGGGGTTATAAAGATTCAATGAGAATAACTCATTCTGATGCCATGGAAAGGAAGGGATAAGAAACAATCTTATACCTTTGAAGAATTGGCTCAATTAAGGGTAGTCAAGGTTGTTGTGCTTCTCGTCAAGAATTGAGAGAAGTCTTAGAACACTAAAAAGGGGAGTCATCTCATACTGCGGCATTAATAGAAGAAAACAAATCTTCTACAAGTCCAAAGAAAGCTAGTAGTATGGAGGACCGCAGTAAAATTGAAGCCATGCAAACGGAAATGAAAGAATTAAGAAGCCAAATCAAGAATTATAAGAATTGGCTAAAGTAAGCATAAAGAACAATCCATTCCTTACCACCAACGAGCAAAATACAAAAAGTGTATTCAAGCCTCATCCCCATTCTAAAATCTTTGGAAAAAAAATGTAAAAATATCGGAGCTTTGGTTATTTTCAATTGATCTATATGTGCTTGCAAAAAAAAAAAACTTCGGAAGAGGAGATGATCTGTTTTGGTCAACCTTTTTCAAAAGTTTTGCCGCAAATTGATGGTTAGACAAGCCAATGCATTGGAAGGAGCATCTTGACAAGCGGGTTGAGACCTAAGATGCATTCCGAGCAATGATTTTATCTGAGTTTACGCCATTGAATGAAGCTTCAAAAGCATCAGACAAAGTGGATCTGTACAAGACTACATCTTTAAATACAGATGGAGATATCAAAAGATGGAGATATTAATGTATTAAAGCTTGGCAACAAGTGCAACGGAAAGAGAGCAAAATTCGTAACGAGGCATTCATAAGTACTCCATTAATTAAAAACTTTGGCTATATGATGGTGGAGGTGGTGTCATTTCTAATAGACACTGGTGCTACTCACACTCTCTTTATGGTATAAAAGAAAATGAACAAGCCTAGATAAGCCCTTGCAAAAGTGCAAGAATTACTGAATGAGTTCCAAGATGTTTTTCCTAATGATCTACCTAGGGAACTGCCTCCCTGGGGTATAGAACAACACCCCATAGAGTTAATCTTTGGGATCCACTTCCAAGAATAGACGATGTGCTAGACGATGGAACCGTGTTTAGTAAAATCAACTACGATCAAGATATCATCAAATCCACATCAAAGAAAATGATGTGGAAAAGACTATTTGTAGAACCCATTATGGGAGCTACAAGTATTTGGTAAATTTGCAATTTGGACATGTCAATATGCCAACAACATTCATGACCTTATGAATAAAGTTTTGAGCCCATTCCTGGAGAAGCTCGTAGTGGTGGATCTCAATGATATACTCATCTACAGCAAGTCGGTCCAAGAACACTTGCAACATCTAATATAAGTCTTTAGGGAATTGTTAAAGAATAAATTGTATGGTAAATCTTCCAAGCGCGAGTTTTTAACTTCAATTAATTTTTTTTGACCATGTCAATAGCGTTAATGATATTTCCATGGACCCTAAAAAATTCCAAGCGATCTTGGACTAGGTTTCTCCTAAAAATGTGCATGAACTAAGATCGTTCGCCTTGTCAATTTGAATCGGAAGTTCATAAGGGAATTTTCAAGGTCGTTAGCACCCTTAACTGATATCTTAAAGAAAGATGTGAGCTATGTGTGGATGCCATGCTTTGAAAACGCTTTTGATCAACTTAAACAAATGTTAATAGCAGTTCTTGTGCTATGCATTGCACACCTCGATGTGCCATTTGAGGCGCTACTTATGCATCCCAAACTACACTAGGTGCGGCATTGTATCAGGATGGGCATCCGGTGGCATAAAGTCTAAGAAGTTAATGCTGAAATTATCGAACAATGCTGAAAACTCTTGTCACCTAGTCTGTCTTGTGGACAAATTAGGTTGCGTCTCAAAAAAATTTAAACTAACATTATCAGTACGATAGTAAACCTTCTTTCCATCAAATAGTGATGCCATGTTCTAAGGCATGAGAAAATGACATCTAATTGATTTGGACTATCGTCCTGGCAAAGAGAATGTCGTAGCTCATGCCTTGAGCCGACGGAATTTTCTATTGAGCACAATTCACAATTCGTTGTTGGACCAATTAAAGGTGCAATATGGAAAAGATTCATACTTCGTTGACATTTATACCTAAGTAGTACGTCGGAAAGAGAAAGGTTCCCAAACCTTTGATATTGATGTACGAGCTTATGTATAAGACGACAGAATCAGTCGATACAAGTATCGAGTATGTATTCATACAAATGGAAGTGGCGGTTGTAGTTGTTACTTGACCATCATTCTTCTAGTTAGCTAGATATTTTGATGTAGCTAAATGCTATGAATTTATAAAGAAAACTTATTTTTGACTACACATGCTCAAAGATGTTAAAGACATTTATTTGAGCTTGTATTATATGTCACCAGAAAAAAGTAGTGCAAAAGAAATATGCGAGGCTTCTCCAGCCATTACCAATTCTTTTAAGGAACATGAAAGTTGATAAGTTTGGATTTCATAATGCAGTTGCCTATGCGGCACAAAGGCATGATGCTATCCTAGTGGTGGTGTGTCACTTAAGTAAACGAACCCATTTTATCCTCAATAATGTGAATGCTAGTGCTCCAAAAATACCAAAACTATTTTTTTAAAAGTGATCGAATATCATGGCATGCCAAAAGGCATCATCTTTGACCGTGATGTTCGTTTCACTGGGCAGTTTTGGAAAACGCTTTTGCATTCATGAGAGGTGAGCTTAACATGAGCCTAACTTTCCATCCCCAAACAAATGGACAATTAGAACGGATAAACTATATTCTCGAGGAGTTGATTAGATTATATATAAACGCTCACTAGCTTGATTAGGAGGATTGTACTCCAACTGCTGAAATTGCTTACAACTCTAAACATCCATCTATTGGCCAAACGCCATTTGAAACTATATTTGACAAGAATTTGGTTTCACCGCTGACAAGCCTTGCCAAATTACAAAGAATGAAAAATCCTTCCGCAGGGGAGTATGTGAATGTTTAGCAAGTTAGAATGGAGTTCGCCAAAACAGCTTTAAAGAAGGCACAAAGACGAGACGGGTGGAATTGAGAATTCATCCGATCTTTCATGTAAGGTGGTTGCATGTGCGTCTTACCACCGGGCTACAACCCATGTTGTAAATATATTCAAACATCAATATATTTGTGTAATTTACAACTAATGAATAAATTACTCACAATTTCAGATGTGGAAACTTTTTGTTGATCCATAGATCCTACCGTGGTTCATCGTCCTGGTCCTATATCAGAGTAGGACCACAGGCTCTATCTATCGACCATATAATCACGCATAGGTAATTGCGAGAGACGTCCATCTATTGCAAAGAATAATACATTGCCAAGTGAAGAAGTATTAAGTCCAAACCCACTAAGGCAATTTGTCTAAGAAACCACCTAACAATTAATAAAGAGTATCGAAGGAAGGGATATTCCCAGATATGAGGTGTTGACTCCAACGAGATATTTTCTCCTATAGTTAAGTTAACATGTATTAGAGTCATACTTGCTTTAGGTGCGTAATTTGACCTAGAGGTACAATAGCTTCATGTAAAGCCTGCTTTCTTGATGGACTTGTAGAAGAAGAGATTTATATGGAATTTCCAAAAGGTGTCCAGTTGGGAAATCAAACCTTATATGGTTTGTAAATTGAGTAAGGCCCTATATGGAGAGGTATTATTGGTCTAGCAAGAAACAAAGGTCAGTTGCCTTATCGAGCACTGAATCGGAGTACATAACATTAGCGAAAGCGGCTACAAAAGCTGTTTGGATACGTAGGTTAATATCAGAACTAGCATTTCTACAAGAGAAACATGCGGTCATTCATGCTGATAATCGAAGTCTTTTGCTCTATCAATGAACTCTACGTTTCACACCACAAGCAAACACATAGACATACAACACCACAATATTCGAGAGCACTCAGGGCGGGAAGCCTACCTTTCAACAACAAACAGAAGCACATAAGAAAGGGAGAGTGCAATTGCCCATTGTGTCGGCAACCTGAAGACAATATTCATTTTTTGATTCATTGTACGGGGTTCTCTCACCATAGAGACACTCTATTCAAATCAATAAGGAAATTGTGTCTCTACATCTCTTTACCAACTTCGAAAATCTCGAGGCTGAGCCAAAAGCCGAGGCCCTTTTGGGGCCTAATTATTGGGCACAGTAGGTAGATGCTTGTGTAAAGGGATTTCTAGAGGATATCTTGAAAACCCCGATCAATTGTTTATTCCAAGATAAGTCTTACAATTGGCGTCAGCCCCTAACAAGGTAGGTTCTGTCGCTTTGTGTTCCGCTCAAACTGGGCACGGGATCAATGGCCACAAGACACGCCAAACGTCGTCTTATGAGTACATTCTATTCGAGAGCAAGTACAAGCTGGAGAAGTATATTTGGAATATATTTCTACTTCTTCAATGGTGGCAGACTTCCAAATGAAAGATGTTCAACACATTTTCTGCATAGAAGACCTGAAGCTCGTCTTCGTGAAGATAGAAGATCAAATCTCAGAGAAGCTACGAATTAACTAATGAGCATTAGTGGGAGTGAAGAAAAGACAAAATCCTCTAATAATGAAATAGTCAAGATTTGAAAGGGTGTGACGAAGACCTCTTGGGATAAACCAGTGTTGGGCGGTTATGAACTTTGGCCGGTTATAACCGCCTGTTATTAGACCGGTTATATATATATATATATATATATATATATATATATATCCGGAGGAGGTGCAAAAATAAAAAAAACTGGATATAGACAGATCCGGCGGAGGCTAGGGGTTGAGATAACCGGCGGGCTTCGAGAACCGGCGAGCAAATTTGGTTTTTTATTTATTGGTATCCGGCCATGGCCTTAAAAAGGGACCCGGTTATCAATAAATAGTGTCAGCATATACCCTTGCTAAGATTAATGTGACACATCAGTCCAAGGTGATAGGGTTTAGAAACAAGTTTCGCCAGTAGGGTTGGTGTGAAGAATGCTTTTCGTCTTTTCATGGTGGCTAAGAAGATCCGTAGTAAACCTCCCTTCATTGTGAGGCGGCTGCTGGATTCGGCTGCTGGAGTACGTAATTAATTAGGTGTGGAAGGGCGGCAACCACCTCTCAAGCTATTGAGGTAGTATGCGGGCCCCTCTTTCCATTTTGTTATTATGTTGGTTTAGTTTAGGATCTATGGAGCATGCACTGGCCTCTATGATCTGTGGTGGAACCCACTTGAGAGTATGGAGGAGTCTTCAGACAGGAGCAAGCTATCTTACACAGATGTGTGATGTGTGGTGGGTAGCTAGAGGGATGGTGGGGTAGGTCCGAGATTGTAGGCCCATCTTGACTTGTAATTTAGGGTGTCTAGAGCATGGATGTCGTGGCTTTGCATCGTGTGATCATGTGTGGTGGAACCCACACTTTGTCAAGTAGTTAAAAGCTTTTCATGTGTTGTCTCTTGATCAACTTTTAGCTCTGCAAACCATATTTCTATCTTGAGGGCATTAAGTTACTACGAATTGAATGAGATGTGGGCAATGGATAGTCAATGTGCAAGTGCTTCTATGCATGATTTGGTTTCTGATCACTCTGCCCCTATACGGGAATCTTTAGGATCTGCCAGCAATAACCATGCTACAGAATCATTGGATCGACATGTGGAGATTGGGAGTTTTGGAGGGGCCACAGAGAGCCAGGAACCAAGTGAGCAATTGGTGTCATCTAATGATGAGGAAGGGGAGCGACTATTGCTGGACAGTCAGCTACGACTCTTGCGTGAACAGGCCCGATTCTGGAAACATCAGAATCGAAACTCTCCAACATGGGCGTTTTACAACATCAATGACAACATGCCAGTGGATGTAGCTAAGCCTCAGGTAATGTGATGCATTATGTGTCATACTGCCACAGTTGGTCCCGCCATATTAGCATTACGCACCAGATGTCGAAAAGGTCTCATCACGTACTTCAAGGCCAATGGCATCACAACAATGAGAAAACACGTTAAGGTAGAGCACTTGCGGGTGTCTTCAAAATATGAAGAAGAAGTAAATAGTAGAGAGAGGGACCCTTTGGATCGACAGCCTGCTAAAAAACATCCTGGTGTCAGTCCAACTGCAATTTCAGAATATTTTGGGGCTGTCAACCCATTCAAGAAAGATGACCCAGTTCAAAAGGCCTTTTTGGAGGATCTGGTTTTGATGGTCATTAAACAGTACATGCCTCTTAGGACAGTCGAGTCGATCTGGCTACAAAGAATGGCCCTCCGTCTATGTCCCAGGGTAGTCTTCCCAAGTATGAAAGTTTTTACTGAGGAGGTGCTGCCTTCACTAGTTGAGAGAACCTTACAAACTTTTGTTGTTCCTGCTTTGGCCTCTTGTGTCTTGGCTACAGCCAGCTTTGATTTGTGGATGTCCAAAGGAGCTTATGATGTTTTTGCCCTCGTCATTAACTTCTTGTCATCTGATTGAGAACCAAAACATGGAACCATAGGCCTGTTTGAAGCCACAGAAACAAGTGGTCAGGCCATGGCCATGAAACTTCAGCAACTTCTTGCTAAGTTCTCTTTGACAAAAAAGATACTGTGCTATGTAAAAGACGAGGGTTCAAATTTGGCAAGCATGACACAAGCACTCAAGTCAGTTGTGAGTTGTGACAATTTATAGTTGAAGGAACCTTTCTCTGGATCATGCTTTGGACATGCTATGTCAAAAGCATGCCAATACGCCACCACGGATGAGAAAGTATGTATAGGGTTAATTCTATGTCTCCATCAAGGTTGCCCAAAGTGACATACAGAAATGCATTACATGGCCTAAGAAGTCAGGTAAGGGCCGTAAGGAATGGCAGAAGGCATGCATAGATTCTGGCATGCGGCCCCGCAAGCTTAATACTCCTGTCAAAACAAGGTAAGTTTGTTATTTTATGTTTGTTTGTACTATGATCATAATTAATGCATCTGCAATCTGATGTAGGCCTAGTATTAATTATGTCTTTACAGTGTATACTACTTTTGATGCTTTGTGACAATCTGGTCATCACTATTAATATTACTGTAATCTGGTTAGAATTATGTTTTGTAATCTGGTTGTTTATTGTTTATAACCTAATCAATTTTCCTGCAATATTGTGGTCACCATTAATTGTTCATGATATTTGCTATGTGGTCACTCGTTGAATTTTGATGTAGTATCTATGGGGAGGGTGCAGGTTTGCAAGTAGGGTGTTGATGTTTGAGGATGCTCTACGTTTCCGAACTGCCATCAATTTATGCTATAGCCGTCAAACATTGGTCTTGCAAACTCGAGTTCCCACCGGTAAAACTTGGGCTATTGCTGGGGCTGTTGTGAAAACACTATCTCCTGTTGTCACTAGTTGCGTGCTCAACCAAAGTCGAGGCCATTGGTTGCTCACCGACGCTTTGAATGTGGCAGTAACCATGTCGTTGCAATTCCAGCGAGAGATTGCAGCGATTACGATTGAAAACAGGTTTGTCGAAGCCTCACAAACCAATGGCTTTGACCGGGAGTTGGCTGATTTGAATGTTGCAATGAAGAAAGAAGTGATTGGTGTTTTGTCACCTTTCTTGGTTTTCATGCATAAGTACGACAAGTCAAAAGCCCATAATATGCTTGCTTTGATGCTTGATCCTCGCTTCAGGGGCATGGCTTTGGTTTCGGAGTATGTAGGCCGAGAGGTGGCCCTCCGAATCGTGGAAGAATATGACACGAAATCTTTACATCCTTTGCTTCTCGCACGTTTCCAAGTTTAGGTACCATCTAGCCCCTTGGAAAGTGATTGTGGTCGAGTGCATGGCGACACTCATGATTTATTCACGACCTCCGAAACAACGGCAGAAACCACCAAAGACATGTCATCCGAGAATTGGCTTTGTTCCGACGTTTTGCAGTTGATGTAGAGAATTGCAGTAACCCTCTGACCTGGTGGAGGTCTCATGAACTAAAGTTTCCAACTATTGGTCATCTGGCTCGGCAGATATTGGGAATTGTTGGCAGCCAAATTGAGACAGAACGAATATTTTCTATTGCTGGAATCCTCATTGCTTTACGTCGTTGTCGTTTGCAAAGAAACAATCTTGACAAGATGATCTTTGTTGCAAAAAATTGGCCTAATGATCTGAGAGAGGGTTGCAAGAGTTTCAAAGTGCTGGATGATATGAAGGAGCTTGAGGATGAATTGGAAGAGCAGCTTGACGAGGAATTTGATGATGAAGTTGAACGTGAGGAATTTCCCGAGGGCGATGAGACTTTCTAGTGTTGTGCTAATGGTAAGATTCATTTCACTTTTTCTAGTTTGCAATGTTGTTTAGCAATCCATCCATTTATATTAAAATTATATGTGCTGATTGGGTTTTTTTGCTGCTTTGTCTTGACAGAAATCTGAAGCAACAAGAAAGGCTCTACAATGAAAATCCTTGCCATGGGATTATGGTAGCTGCCTAGAGTGTGTAGGATATACAAAAATCAGTGTATGTGAAGAAGGTATTGATGGATGCCGTAATATTTCTTCAAATCATTGAATAACTTACCCTACATAATGAAAAAATCTATATGAAACCAATCTGGTAACTAAGATGTCCATTATTGATCATCTGGATGATCCAGTTTCAAGGGCTAACCATCTTACATGGCTGGTCAATCCCTGCTTGGCATTTATTTTTTTTTTTTTTTTTTTTCATCATTCCAATATATGCAAATTTTTATTTTATAAATAGTTCATTTACATGACCGCAATATAACCGTTTTAAGGACCGCTGGTTATCTACCGGTTATGAAGTATATTGAACTTCCAGAACCTGTTCAAAAAACCGCCTGTGCAAAGGTCTTTAATAACCGGAATTGAACTTAACCGGGTTTTTTGAAAACATCAAAGAATCGCCTCCGGCAGGTTATTTAATTTTTTCTTTTGTCCATTTAACTGCCTCCGGAGGTTCTAAAGAAGGGGCAATTGGCAAAGAACCTGCACCGGAGGAGCTCACGAAAACCTGATAACCGCCTAACACTGGGATAAACGCATAGATAGTAAAGAACACACCCAAGGGAGCATAATCTAGAGAGAGAATGAATCTTGTAGACTCGGTATAGAGAGAGAGAGAGAGTGTGACAGAACACTCCAATGTGATATTCTGAAAACGTGATCGATTGTATACTGGCGTAAGAATACGAGTCGCAGTGATGTATTACTAACTCACACTTTAGATTAATAAATCCAACAACCATAAAGGAAAAATAGGTAAGTGCTTCCAATATCATACTAAAAATGCACATTGCATGTAGAATGAAGGCAGTAGATCCAGCCAATGGGACATTGAAGTCCCCCGCAGACACTGCAGGTTCGAATGAAGCACATGGTCTCCAATTGTTTGTCTAGTGACCATTTCTAAAGATACCTGGTACTAGATCCTAATGCAGCATAGCACATGACACCTCACAGACAATGGTTTACTACTTACTAAACATTTGATTCTCCCTTACACTTGGGAGATGATAGCACTTCAGGCATTCGATATGTATGACATTAGGTCTAAGAACACAATTAGTTGAAGACATGCTTCATGTGCCAAACTTGAAAAAGAAAGTGTACTAGTGGATAAATCTACTCGAATTTCCTCAAGATATATGTAGCATAAGAACGGAAGATAAGATCCTCATACCATCAATTTCTCTTTGGAAGGTCCACTATATCCTGCACATGATCGTCGAGTTCTTACGACCAAGTCTTGCAGAAATTAGAGAGAGATATTTGAATTATTTACTATTGAGCACAATACATATATTTATACGAATTACATCCTTTCAACTCTAAGAGTTGCATCTCTTTAACTTATCTTTTAATAATGTCTTTCTATTTTAACAAGTCTGGTTTGTCCTTGGGTATACTTATATACTAGGTGGAGATGGTGGTGAGCATCAACGTACAGTAGCACTGTCTAGGTAGTACCAAAGCTGAATATAAGACACCAACAAAAGAAGCAGTATGGCTGAGACAGCTATCACAGTAATCTGAACATCCCTCAATCTTCTACGACAATTATCCTAAGCGTGTTGGAATATACAACCTCAACATTTACTAACTCCTAATGGGAGTCTAAATAGTCACTAGAAATAGATACTATATATAAGTAACTTGTACTATATGCACTGCATATAGGGAGCACATGTAAGTGAGAAAGCGTGGATGTGATACAGAAGAGTTAGTGTCCCCGGATAATGCTTGGTCATACTTAATAAAGTAAGACATTTATATTTCCTTTTTAAGTCTTATATATTAGAGCTTCAGGTCTAAAGATTAGAGATGAGAGTGACTAAATATTCAATTAAGACAAAAACCAAAATGTCAAAGAACGGAGGTGGAGTAAGTACCATTTCAGCTGCATTTCCATCAATTCAATGGATCCATCGGTATCGATCTTTGTTAGATGAAAGAGAACCATAGCATGTAGTGGAAGCAAACTGAAAAATATGAATGGATAGAAGGGATAAAGGGCCAAGGGCACAATCTCAGTAATGTGGGTCATCTGCATCATCTTGCAGTAAGTACATCTCATGAAGCACAAGAGCAACTTGTGCCACATTTCAATCACAAGATTGAATATCAAATTTATGTAGTGATATTATGTTATTAAATTTCACTCAAATAGAGCAAAATTGGCATAAATTCGTCCAACTCTACAAGAAGTATAGTGCTATTAACTACTCCACTGAGTCATATAAAGGTCTTATACAACCACTACATGGTAATCCTGATCTTATAGTGAATATGGTAGTATAAGTGCGTTTCTTATGGAAGAGTCACATCATAAAATATAGAGTCCACAAATTATGGCATTGTATGTCGACAAATCTCAAACAAGACAAATCTCAAACAAAACAAAAGGGTCAAACAAGGAGAATCTAACAAATCTAAAGTAGGAAAGTGACACTGTTATATTGAAAACGTATATAAAGAACTTGTGCCATAAGCTCTCTATATATGAGGTGTGGAGAGCTGTGCTCCTCATATGTAAGTGAGAGAGAATGTCTGAGAGAGAGAAGAGTTCTGAATACTCTCACAATAGGCACTTATTAAAGTATGACATTTATATATATTCAGGTCTTCTGCGCCGGCCCAAGACAGTATAATTTAACAAAGAGCACACCAGCAAAAGTGTGCCTTGCAAGGATGGACAGTGAAGAAACCTGCGATTGACCTTACCACGTTTTTACAGAAATCATCGATGAGAATTTCGTTGCCATAAGCCTGCAATCATCAGATGAAAACAACCTCTGCTAAGATGATATCCAACGAAGCGAAAAGGAAACCAAGCCTGAAAGATCATGTGTGCTCTTAACTATTTCCACTCACTCAAACCCTTTAGACTGCAACGACATTTCCATCTTTTTCCTTTCACTTGAGAGGCCAAAATAATACTTGTAGGCCATAATGGTCTTTGGCTGGAGTATGCTGCAGAGATATGCAGGGATACAATTCATAAGACGGGCATTTGTTTCCAGTCCTTTGAGAGGGCAACTTACCCCATATCAAGGAGGGTGACGAACCAGGCAATCAAGGCAACAGGAGCTACAAATTCATCACCTAAAGGTGTCCTTTCAAAAGGCTGTTAGTGTGCCCCACCTTTAGGTGATGAATTCCAAGCCCCAAGCACACCGGTTGCCAAAGCCATAGGCACGAGGAAGTAGCTCTCAAAAGGTTGTTAGTGCGCCACACCTTTAGGTGATGAATTCCAGGCCAAATCAAGCACACCGGTCATCAAAGCCATAGGCAGGAGGAAGTAGCTCTGGGTAGTGAAGCCAGCTGTGGAGAAACTACCCTCCCCCGATCAGTATTATGGTCAATACAGCATGTATGCATCAAATGACCCCTGAATAGCTTTTGGCAGGCTCATAACATGCATGCATAGTACCTGCGATAAGTTTCCCTACACAAAGACCTCCCCAGTTTGGTAAAAACAGGACAATTTAAGCAATTATAGGGGGGAAACAATAAGGCTGCAAAAAAATCGATTGAATAAGCTGGTTAGGAAATTGAATGGGTTGAGCTACCTACCATGGTCTCCCACAGCAGGTAGTATTAGGAAAGGAGGACTACATTCACTTCAAGCCAAAAAGAGAAACATTCCCACACTAAAATAATCCGACCAATTAGTTCTGCCAAGAGTCCAATCAACCTTCGTCTCCAAAAGATTGTTGGCAACAGGAACAAGAAATAGACAAAAATCACCTGTACTCTCTCGTGATTCACACTATGATTTCCAAACCCCAATGGAAATTACAGATATACTATCCCCTCTGTGCCATAGCAACCAACAAAGATTTGAAATACACCCATAGCAGGGTTGCAAACAGATACATTGTACATCCCTTGGCATGCTGCAGGCTGTGCCCGACAACTTACATTAGGCACATAGGGTGCTATCTCAAGGTGCTGTGGAAGTCAGCTCTTTTAATCATGCTGGCAATATGAGCTGTCATTTATTAAAGATTGGCTTTTTCTCCCTGCACCTTTCTTCGTCCTTCCTTTGAAGCCTGGATGGAGGTAAATTAAACAGGCAGCTTCATCACTTTAGCAAGTGCTGGGGTGACACTACTCCATTAAAGCCTTCTGTTAACACCACTCAATTTTCGGAAATGTGCAGCTTCATATTATCTGCACATGCCAGACGAGACCAGCCTCCCTTCTTCTCAAAATCTGCAGCTTTGCAAGAGAGGTGAACACTAAAAATTGCAATCACCCATGCTACAGGCTTGAAGGCCCAGACATTACGTACATCAATACTGCACCTATTTCACTGACAATGAGGGAGCATGTAGCAGGCAAGTAGTAACTACCTTCTCCACTCAAGTGGATGAAAACTTCACATTTTGAGGCCCACATATCATGTGTAAATCAACATCTGGCCTTCCGTTCCACTCACAATGATCAAAGCTATGTTATTAAGCTGCAAAAGCAATGCCATTGAGACTGGTATATAGCAGGCAATTATCAATGTATTGTTCATTGCTTTCTCCAGATCTAAGTAGATGAGAATTTCACATGTTGATAGCATTCCTGTCAATCCCATCACAGTCCTTCAACTTTTGCAGGCCCACTCGCCAGTTTCAGTATTGTGGATGATACGATTGTACAATATTCTGAAGATAGATTTGTAAGCTGCAATGGTTTGATTTACAAACAGTTCCTCCCCATGGGGTGACTATCATCTCTCTCACAACCAAGAGAAGCCTAGTGGTCTTCAATTCAAGTTGAAAAACAACTGTGGGAGGGTGCATGCCTGTCTGTAGGAAAGGGAGAAAATCCCACTGTAGACAGACATGGAGGAAACTTACCACTAACGACACCATCTTCCTTTTGCAAACCAGTGGCAAAGTGGACATGATTGCGTTCCATTCCACTCAATCCATGCTCCCAGATAGAATCCATCTATCTCTCATATGTGACATGCACTCCCTCCAACAAGCCAATCATCAAGTCATCTGCTGTAGCATCTCCATTCAATTCTACATAACACCATCAGCCATTGCAATTGCTGTGTATTAGACGGGTGCCCTGGCTGCTAGAACGAGTGTCCTTTCCAACCCCAAGAAGAAAATCTGCTGTAGGAAGGAAAGGGGCTCAGGTAGAAAGTAGAGGCCTGAGACCAGCAGTCACATATCATATGCCTTATCAAAACCTTATAACTGAGCCACCAGCCAGATGCGCGCTTCCTTGAAATGGAAGGATCCTTACGAAATGTAACTACCAAAGTTGGTGTTCTGAAACCAAAATGTATTGAAATTGTACTTTTAAAAGATCGGTTCAAAATGAGGTGCTGATGTCGATCCAACTGATTAAACTTAGTCAAAATCCAATCAATTCAAAGGATTTTTCAAGGCACTGCAACAGGCTTCCAATAGTTCTCCAGCAGGGTGCGCATGGCAACTAAAATTTGAATTCTGTCAGTATGTGGCATACCTGGCACACATTGTCAATGGCATGAGAATGTAAGGGAAGACCAGCCCTGGTTCTCATCTGGAGCTGTAGCAGATCATGCACTGCAACATACCCATCTTTCCACAGCTGCAACTTCAACTCCACAACTTTGTGCTGTAATATTACAGTCCCGTGACTCTCTCAGTAGAAGTCATTCAGAGCTCCCTGTGAACATCATACAGTTCTTTCACAGGGAGAGCACCATGAACAGCAAGCACAGCTAACTTAAGATCTTGGCAGAGCTCTACAGTTACCAAAAGACAACCGTGACCGTTCACAATTGGTGATGGATTTGCAATTTCGGGACTCACCAAAGGTCTTTGCAAAGACGCCTCCTGTCTGAGAGTTAAGATCATGTTTGTACCCTATCAACCTCCACACAAGTGAGTTACTGTACCTCGCACCCTAAACCCTCAACCGCTCTGCACGTTATTCCTCAGCTTGCACATTACGGGCTAAGCAACGTGAGTCTTTTAACCAGTTTGAAAAAACAAGATAGAAGGAAGAAAGAGAATCCTATCTTTGTGCAGGACTCCAAGTAATGCATTCACAAAACATGGTGACCTGATCATGCTTTCATAACGGCATCCTCCATGCGTACCCAGTTTTCGCCACCCCACCTCTGCCCGCTGTAGCATGACCTCGAATAGCGATGCTCTGATTGAAACTCTGAGGAGCCGATCCCGGGGGTAACCCTAATAAGTTTCTCAAAGAATGCAGCGCTGGGACCGCTTCTTTTGCGTGGAGTAAAAGCCACGCTTTTTACGATATCATTTTACCCTGCAAAGAGATTTCACCTCACTAGCCTTTTTTTCTCTTTTTTTTGGTGCCCATTATTATCTTTCTTGATGCACTGGGGTCTGGTTGCCATTCCTTAAACCTGGCTAGACCAGGGTTAGGTTACGTTGTGAACGGATGATATATTCCCTAGTATATGCAATCTTATCGACGGAGCATCCTTTGTGCCTCGCACCTCCCGCCCGGCCTGGGCCTAAACACTGCTGACTCAATTCCCCAGGAGTGGTGAGTGAGGGCGAGAGAGAGAGAGAGAGAGAAGGAAGAGGAAGGATGGGGCTGCCAACAAAACTGCAAGGGCTTCCAAGTTTGCGCAGAAGTTATGAACCCAAACTGCCTCCCGTATTCCAGGTATGGGTCTTTTTATCTCATGATCTTGAGAACTGTGCCCTGCAGGGCCTGGTGAGGTCGATCGGGTGTAATTTATGTATCAGGAAATGGGAATTTAAAGTGAGGGATGTGTTTCCAAATCACGTATAGGCACAATGCAATACTGATCAATTACGAAACAGCCCACGCTTCACAGAATGCCATCCTACTCCAGATGCGATGGGCGAGTGCAGCATCACATCTAATTTTCCGTTGACGCAAATCGCGCACCTTTGTGGGGTTCAGTGGTGCGTGGACTTATGCTGTATCGTGATTCTGCAGGGGGGCAATGCGAAGGTCGTGAAGGGGGATTCTACTACGGCATCCGATCCATCCGATGCACTGGCAATAAGTCGGGCGTATCCTCTAACATACGGTCGGCCTTTAGTGCAGTTGCTGACTTCTGCTGCTTCTGATGATGGTGCAGTAAAGCACTCACCTTTAAGGTTTGTCAGTCAGCTAATTGACGTTCTTCTCTATTCCAGAGCTTTTCTTTCTGGTTCAATGTTGTTGTATCAGTTAAACCTTGGGAATAATCATACAACAGCGACAAATGACGCCCTCTTTTGGTGGGTGCAGATTGGGTGTTGTCTTCTGTGGACGGCAATCGCCTGGAGGCCATAATATTATTTCTGGTTTGTTTGATGCCCTGAAGATGCACAACTCTGGAAGCACACTGATTGGATTTGTTGGTAAGTGTGATCAACGATGCAGCATTGTAGAAATCTGTAGGTGAACATATTTGATGGATTTCACTTGTTCAACTCTGCCACTGAATGGCAAATTGGGAATGCTGGGCCTAGTGTGAATTCTTACGGATTAAAATGACTTGTCCTAATTTATCTTAAACAGCAAAGGACCACAATGTGACTTATATTGGTGAACCATGCAATAGATGTGTCCTATGGTTTTAGAAATAGTGCTATAGTATCGGTGTCCTTGTATTACACCAAGCAACCTGGTAACAAGTAGCATCAGCCTTATTTTTTGGTCCGGATCTTGGAAGTTGCTAGATCTGCTGGAGCCTCACAAACTGACATCGTCAAGCATGCTTGAATAAATACCAGGAGGATCTGAAGGTCTATTTGCTCAAAAAACTTTGGAGATTACCGAAGAGCTGCTTACCGATTACCGTAATCAGGGTACAGTGCTTCTCCTGCCTCTCATTGTTAGTATCGGCTACCTCATGGAAAGATTGTCACCGTCTTTGGCCCACTCCAATGACAAATGTGGATTAATCTTTGCAAATCTGTAGTTGATATACACAGCACAGCTGATGGATAGTACAGGTTTGTCCAAAAGTGCTATCCTCATGTAGTCTTTCATTGCATCACACATGATTTTAACATTTCTGTTTTGTCTTACTGCTGGCAAAAATGTCCTTGTAAGTTTACTCATCATCGTGATGTCCATGGACAGCATATTGCTTTGCAAGAGTTACAAGTAATGGGAGGTTCTGCTGGAACCGCTGGAGCTTCTTCCACGGATTTAAGGAGAAAACTTGACCCCTGTTGGATGTGATGTTAAGGGCTGTACAGGAGGCTATGATTTGCTGGGGCGAACAAAGGACCAGATAAGGTCCATGCAGCAAGTCAATGACTCACAGGCAGCCTGTCAGGCTTTGAAGCTGGATGGCCTTGTACTTGTTGGAGGCAAGTTTTACCCTTAAGTGGTAGTTTTGAGTGCTTTTGGGAGTAGTTGGTTACCAGAAAGTTATGTAACTGCCCTGAGATTGCATGTATGTTGGCCGTATCATCATCGCCATTAGTATCTGCAAATTGCAATAGGTTTTAAGGAAATAAGGGCAGCCTGATTTAAGTCGATCCTCATCTCTGAAGGTTGTGGCTGGATTTGTGGCAGGGTGTGGCACAAATACGGATGCCGCACAGTTAGCAGAAACTTTTGCCGCCACTGGATGTTCAACTAAGGTGCATTTGCTATGCTATTTTGTGCTTTATGTTATGTGTCCTGTTTATTCAATGTCATGCTGTTTCTCTTTCTCATACTGTCTGGAGTTACTGAAAGTCTGTGAGGGATACCATCCTACTAGCGTACATCTGGCCTGTGCATAGTCCACGAAAGGGTCATGGCAGCAGGTTCATTGCAAGCATCGAGACCTGGTAGTATCCTGACTCATGCATTAGTATGTCATCTTTGGATCAATCCTGAATGAGGAATAATGGATTACAAAGCTTGTTTCTCCATGTTGCACAGGTGATTGGAGTGCCTGTAACAATTGATGGAGATTTGAAGAACCAGTTTGTTGAGACGGATGTGGGTTTTGACACTACCTGCAAGGTAGGACATGTGTGTCAGACAGTGGTTTCTAATTGCAAACGCAAATTGTCGTGACCTGTCCATTGAGGAGGCCTTGGAAACTCATCCCACCTCGAAGATCATTTTGTAAATCTGTATGTTCAATCCAGCGGATGTTAAAGAGTGATTGTCCACTGGCTTCTTCTGCTGACCTTTGAAGGATGACCATCCTTGTCTCAGGCTTTTATATATTGCTTAATTAGAGTGTTCAGAGCTTGGTTTCCTTACCGACGGATGATGCCTGTCTGGTGAAGACGTTGACAGTGGCTGCCATTGACATGCAATCAGTCTCATGCTCTGCTAAAGTTGCCCGATCTACCAGGTGTTGTGGGTGTGAAAGACTTAGATGAAGCTGAGGAGCGAAGTCGGGTAAGAGTTGAACTATGGCAATAACACAAAGAAGTTGGGGTGTATGGCAGGTTTACTCACAGCTTATCAGCAACATTTGCACGGATGCTTTGTCTGCAGAAAAGGTAAATCCTTTCCAATGGTAGACTGAAATTCCGGCATATGATCCACTTGTGGCCCTTTGCCATTGACTTTTCCTGGGAACCCTTGCTAGACACACCTCTGTAACAATTCAGACGAGTGCCTAGACCCTCACTGTGGAGTTGGTATGCTGATATGGGCATGCAGTACTACTACTTCATTAGGCTGATGGGAAGGCAGGCATCTCATGTCACTTTGGAATGTGCTCTTCAGTCACATGCCAACATGGTATGAAAACCTCTCTCTTAAGCAATTTTTTCTTACGTTTCCATCCTCGGTTCTATAGCATGCTTGGTGAACTGGATTTACAATTTGTATGTTTGTTGGTAGCATTGACCAGAGCAGCATTGCTGGAGTGCAGGTCATTCTTGGTGAGGAGGTGGCAACATCCAAAATGACTTTATTTGATGTCACAAAGCAGATTTGTGATGCCATTCAAGCCCGAGCAGAGCATGGTAGATTAAATTCACCTAGCAAATTTTTGTTATGCACTTGGAAATTGAGGGGAGAAGAGGACCTGTAGTTTCGTGATAGGGAATGTTTGGGTGGTAGATCTTAGTACAAATATGATGGTCAGTGTTCTATTTGAGCAAGGATTGCTGGCTTCAACTTGTTCTCACTTCTTTATTATTATTCTGCTTGGAAAAGGTCAGTCTTTTGAGCTGAAGGTGGGGTTGAATATGCAGGCAAATACCATGGTGTAATCCTTTTACCAGAGGGTCTCATTGAAAACATTCCAGAATTTTATGCCCTGCTGCAAGTAAGCCTCATTTCTTTTATAAGTGGTTGTTATCTTCTGTGGACATGTTGAAGGAGATGCTTTTGGTATCTATCGTAGGATGTGTCCTATGGAGATGAAGAAAAGCATTTTGGGGTGGGCATCAGGAAATCAACAGTTTATTGAAGCAAGATGTGAGTGTGGAAAATATCTCGTCACTGCTGTCACCATGGGCCGCTGCACTGTTTGAGTTTCTGCCTCCGTTCATTAAAAAGCAGGTTTGCATGGGAACGTCTTCTACCCCCCTCAATAATTTTTCTGCGTTGAAGAAGCAGGCTTGACCTTTCCAAATGGAGATGTCTTTCTATCTCATTCGACTCTAGTCTCAAAGTAGATTCCATAATATACTCGTAAGACGTTGTTTGCCGTAGCATTGTGGCCATAGATCCCGCACCCAGTTTGGGTGGATTAAAAGGCTACAAACGCACCTTTTGTTAGGGGCGCACTCCGGTAGTAAGACTTACCTTCATAAAGACAATTTGGGTTTTCCAGATATCCTCTAGAAAGCCCTTCACACAAGCATTAACCTGCTGTGTGTGAGCTGCCCAGCAATTAGACCCCAACAGGACCAGGGCTTTAGGCTCAGCCTCAAGATTTTCAAAGTTGGTGAACAGAGGTGCGGCAACAATGCTCTTTATGTTCTTGAAGAGGGTGACTCTCTGGTGAGAGTATCCCATAGATCCATTAATGTAAGTTTCTAAGGAGTCACGCCAGGGCATGTTTGGGTGCAGCTGTTATTGGACCGAGAATCAGATGGTTCTGTGCAATTGTCTCAGGTAATGATGCCTTGTTCTGGGTTGTTGGTTTACTTCAGTTATGAGATTGGCTCGAATAGTCTTTCAGCTTCTTCCCCTACTGGACCAGCCTAGAAGAACTGGTGAATTATCTGGAGACCGAAATATGTGTTCATGGAAGCATGAAATCTTACATGTAGTGAGAGAAGTTGAGGACAGTCAAGAAGAGCCCTGATATGGGAAACCTGTCATTTGGACCTGCAATCACCCAGATACAGATGCCAGGGTGATGGTTGATGTGAATTATGTTTAACGGCAACAGTTCTAGGCTCATAAGGAGAGGTCCCATATATACCTGTCCTCATCTGAGACTATCTTGGAAAAGGGGGGTTCCTGACCTACTGTTGGGCGTAGAAAGGCTATCAGTGTTGGAGGGTTAGTGGAGGTCTGATGTTGTAACTGGCTACAGTGCATTGCTGTTGGATGTAGGTATGTATAGCAGAAGAGAAGGGTTGTACCTTGATTGCTTGAGAGACTCTGATGTTTTCTATCCTGAGGAGTCGTACTACAGGCTGCACTTGTTTTGTTTAGTCTGGTTATTGGTATCCTCAGTCAGATATCCCACAACTAGGTTTGTAGTGTAGTATGGAGGAGGAGATCTGACATGACTATAGAAAAGTTGGCTAAGTGGTGGTTATCTGTTGTAACAGATTGAGACAGAAAAGCTATTGGCACAGTTGGTTGACACAGAAATAACAAGACGCACGGTATGCTGTCTAAATTTTGTTTTATTGCTCCATTATGGTCTTCACACAACGCCTTTTCAGCTTCATCTCAAAGCCTTGGCATGCCTGTACAGCGTAGTATCTGCTGCAGGAACCCCTACCAAAATAAGTCCTTTCATCCTGGAATCATGGACTCTGTTACCAAGGAAATCCTATTGGAGAGCTACCTCTGACAAGGTTGGTTTTTTGGCTGCAGAAGGCAGGCATCTACAAGGGGAAGAAATTCAATGCCATTTGCCACTTTTTTGGTTATCAAGCCCGGGGATCACTACCTTCCAATTTTGACTGTGATTATGCCTATGTACGTACAAAATTCGTTTTCAATTTTGTCTGATGAGCTGATGTGATCAATCAACTCTGAAAGAGCCAGGAAGATTGCTAATGCTGTAAGTATATGAGAACAGGTGCTGGGTCGAACTGCATACTACTTAGCAGATGCTGGGCTCAATGGCTACGTGGCCACTGTCTCCAACTTGAAGCAACCTGCGTCACAGTGGCGTTGTGGTGGAGCGCCTATCACTGTACACCTCTGGCCCTCCTTCCTCTCTCATAGGGACCACACTATTTTCTCAAGGATGTGGATAGAGAGGGGTCTTCTATATGTGTGGTTGCTACTTATATTTCTGCAAAGAAAGTATTATGGGCACCTGACAAAGTCGGATCTGTCCAGGCAATGATGACTGTGAAGAGGTGGCTAAGGGGCCCTGGTGTCTCTCAAATTGGCAAGCCTGCGGTTCACCGTGCCAAAGTGGACTTGAAGGGCAAACCCTATGAGTAAACTTTGCAACCCGAGCCATTCCTTTGTATTAACAAATTCTCTTCAAAAGCAATTTGCCTTTTCTCTACTGATGATTGCTTTCAGAACTGTGATGCACATGCAAGCCCTTCAGAAAGCTGAAGGCTCAGAAGTGTTTGTAACATAGGCTGATAATGTTTCTTAGGTGTCTCATAAAACTGTCTGCACATGGCAGCTTCTTCAGTGCTTTGTGAACTAAGTTTTGCCGCAATTTGTCACTTTGGAACTACCTCTGAGGTATGTCTATAACCTCGTTTACTTGCCTGAGCAGGGTGCTGACACAGAATGCAAATGCATGGCTGATGGAGGACTTATATAGGAATCCAGGTCCTATCCAATTTGATGGGCCTGGTTCTGGTTTGATAACGCTGACTCTGTCAGTCGATGCAGACCATGACTACATTGGAAAAATTCAAGAGCTATGTGCTTATCTTGAGAAGGTGACGTTTGTCATGAAGTCTATCACTCTAATGAGCACATTGCCACCTTAGATTCTCTCTGTACAGACAGCGGTTGCATGTTGTGCCAGGTTTGCAGAGAGTGAGTGGCATGCTTTGTTTCTGATGTCCATCAGTGTTATTTAATTCCTTCAGACCTGGATGGCAACGAAACTATGCCTTGGTGAGGGCAGAAATAACCTAGTGTTAGGTGTTGTTTTTTCCTTGTGTGTTTTGATTTGAGTATAATCTTGAACATGGTTCTACTGAATTGTTGCATGCATTCTGCACTCCTTTTTGAGTTCAATCTTCGCATTCTAAATGAATAAAATGAAACAGCTTACATGGCTTAATAGTGTTTAACTGACATTCTACAATGTGTTGTTGACACTTGCAGGTGAAGGAGATAGTGAAACCTGGGTGCTCAGGGGAGGTACTAAAGGCTGCCCTCAGTTCCATGGCATCCGTCACCGAAATTTTGTCACTCATGTCTGCCCCTGCTTATCGTGGTCTCACACCTTTCTGATGTCGAGTCTCTACAACTCCTTCTGCAAGTGAGAAAGCACTGGGATACATAGAGTAGGATTGGCTGGCAATGCTGGTCCATGGGTTGAGAAACAACCCCACTTTGCCAGGTGCATGAAAGGAGGGACTGTAGTTTGAAATTCACTGGTATGGGAAGCTTAGTACATAATGTGGAGCAAAGGTCTGAACTTGGGCACTGGTACGGCCACCAAAGCCATCAGTAGTCATGGTGATTGCTCTGAATAGTATAGCTCGAGACTGTAATCTATATTCTTTCTGGCAAATTATCTTGGAAATAGGGTCTGGCATTGATTGATTGATCTTCCTGTGAACTGATCAAATGCAAATCCATTGTCAGTAAAGATTCAAAGACGAAGGTAACATTAGCTGGATATGTATCTCGTAAGGTTTTCATCATGGTCAAGTTTTCAGAAAGCAAATTTGATTTGCATATTGATGAATGGGAGACTGATAAAAAATGGACCTGTTGAAAAACTGCAAACAGCCAGCTGTGCGTTGCAAAGACCCTAAACCTCTCTCCCTCTCTTTCACCTTGCTTGGGGACCGGGCACCCGCTATCCCTACAGTTCTTTCCTCTGCTCCGTTTATTTTCGAAATACAAACCGTCAGAAACAATGCACTGAGCTCCGAGGGTCCTTGTGTTTAATACTGCTCTTCTCGTCAAGTGTAGTTGAAGCAGCTAACTCGGGTCTGTCCTTCTGACTGGAATTGCACCTGCTTCCTCTGTAAATGGAGGAATGATGGATGATCTTTCTGGAAGGTGTGCTCTGAAGAAGAAGCGTAGCTTGACCACCTGTACCAGCTTGAGAACAGTGTGTTGATGGCTGCGTTGCCATGGCAACAATCCGGTTGTTGAGTTTTGATAGGTAGCTGATGGGCAGGCAACAGCAATCGTGTTGAGGTAAGGTACGGTAAAGATGAGTGACATATCAAGCCATGTATGGCACTCAACGCATAGCAGACACAGCACTACGGATCAGAGGTAGCTTCGTCCCGCTCGTGATTGCTACCTTCTCGAAGAGTCCCACAGAACTTCTGCACTGGAGGGGATGCCTGTACCGTGCTTCGCGCAGCAGGCCATGGCGGGAATGGCTTGTGCACGGCGTGCTTGGCCAGCAGCATGGCCTGAGTGCTTGCAGCTGATGCCAGCCAGTCGTCGTCAGCGACTCTTCCACAGCTGCTGGGGAGTGCGGTGTGCAGCGGATTTAAACACATCAGTCTTGGTGGACCAGACATATGCTGAGCTGGAGTTGAAATCTATCCAGCATCAGGTGGGCACTTGCACCTTCAGCCTTTCTGAACATCTCATGCTTGCATTGCCTGAGCGGGGTGTCAATTCCTTCTCAATCGCTCCATTTAGGGTCCCACAGAAGATGTATACACCAGAAGTCGTTCTTCTGAAATTGTGGTCGCCAACATCTGCAATTTTCACAGTGCTTAGCAGAGCAAGTGCATCTTTCAGATAACAAAAGCATGGTGAGAGCGGCTGGCAGGTGGGAGGTGTGAGGGTTCGCCAACACGTTAACCCGCTCAAAGCATCTCTGATGGTAAGACACCGGGGCTTTTGGGCGAGTCAATGCAAAATTGGTACAAAGAGCAAGTTGATGTTCTCTGGTGGGCTTCTTTTGCATGCCTGCTCAGGTAGGGATGCAGGGTATCATTGCACTGAGGTTTTTCACTAGCATGCTGTTTCTTTCAGGTGTAGCAAGGCAGGTTTTTGTGCATCTTACTCCGCATCTTCCTCTGTCAAAAGAACTTGTGTTGGATTTATCCAAGTATGTGAAGGTTGTATGAAAGGTGCAGTAATGGACCTATGCAAAGTACCTTCATTAGAAGAGAAACAATATATGGATGATTAAGCTGGCAAGTGCACAAACAGATCACTCACACACATCTGTCTGTTTACCTTCATGAATCACCCACACACTTGAAGTTTAAATGTGTAGAGCCTTCTGCATTGTAAGAATACCCAATTTTTTGATGTGTTTGTGTATGGAACAGGCACCTGTAATCCCGCCTGCATGGGAAACAGAGTTTGCAGATCCAACATTGCCACTCATGGTGGACATCGGTTGTGGTATGTTTACTGGTGCAAATAGTTAGTAGTTTTCTGAAGTAGTATTCTTTGCGGCATTGCTTATTATGTTAGAAATTTGAAATAAAGGCGGGAAGCTGTGATTCAATTCGATCAATGGTAAATTTCATTCTATGCTGACTCTAAAGTTAGACAGAGGAGACATTATAGGTAGATGGCATGTGTCCATTATGTATAATATGTATAAGATGAAGTTTTGCTAGTAACCTTCTTTACTCTCTCTTAACACACTCATGTCGAGGATTCGTGGCACCAATCTGCTTGAACATTCGAAGTGTTCAGTATCACTAATGTCATCTACAGGGAGTGGCAGATTTCTGATGGTGTTGGCCAAGAGAAGCTTGGGGTCTTGTAACTTCTTGGGGCTCGATGTCCGGGAGAAGGTGCTTGCAATTCCTTTCTTGGTGTCATTAATTGCCATGGATCTTTTTGGGTGTTGTGATTCAGGCTCCTTGATAGAAGTCATGCGGGTGTGATCATGGTAGACTTAAGTACATCGGCAATCTGTCATTGTAGTGAAATAATTAAAAGGTTAGTTTAAAAAATGGGTTTCCAAAAGAAGATGCATCAGCAAGCTTAGAGGCAGTAGACGTGGAGTTCATAAGGTTGGTTTGTACCTTTGGGCATCATAATTCACTTGCATTTATTGCCATTGAATTTGTGTGTTTGCCACACAAGCAAATGTGCTTAGAGGCAGTCGTGGATATTGATCTACCAATTTCTGTCTCATCAGTTATTACAACGGTCAAAGCTTTGGGTGGAGGAGCTCAGCCTTTCCAATATGTGAGTTAATTACTCTTGAGGTCATGCCTAAAGTCATCTTTTGTCAGCCACTGGTACCTTATTCGATTTGTTGCAAGTAATGGGCAACATTCCAATGAGATGCATGCATTTGCCACATGTGAAATCCATACCACTCATTGAGACAAGCATGATGGAAAGAGGTAGATTGCAAATAGTTTAGATTTGATACGTGACTCCAAAGTCAGTCAGTTGCCATTCGGTTGGGTTCGAACACCTTGCTTGTGTTCATTTTTGTCAATTTTTTCATTGCAGACACTTCATGGTTGCCAATGCGACTGTAGGATTGGATGCAATATTGTCCACGTATCCGGGCAAGCTAACTCTCGTTTCCATTCTTGTAAGTCTATCCATATGTTGATTGCGTTTCCCTGTATGTGGCTCCTCCATTTTGCAATTTCTTCAGCTTTTGCGGCTTCTTGCCATATGGTCAAGATCTGTTGTTAACACTAGAAATGTAAAATTAGCTTCTTTGTATAATACTATGAAATGTCAAGGAGTGCAATGAGAAGCCAGTGCTATGTCCTTTTCTGGTTTCCACTAGGAGGGAGGGCCGAGTTCTGAAGCCTGACAAGGGAGAAATATAATATAGTGATCCGATACTCTGGCAGAGCTGCCCAAATAACTGTTTCAACTTCTTTCTTTCATCGGTCATGTTACAATGCCCATCCTCCTCTACTTGTACTTGGAAGTTTGTGATCTTGTGTCAAGCTCATGTGCAAGCGTACAGTTGGATCTCTCGGAATGAAATGTTAGGGTCTGTTAGTGATGAACACTGGGGTTTGTGCAAAGTGTCCCGACCCACATTTCAAGATGAGGCACCGAAAGAGGCGCATTGTGCAGAAGTCCTTGGTGGATGCAGTTGTCAAACACCTAACACCTGGTGGTCAGGTCAGCTTTCTTCAACAACACCACAGAGATAGGAATACAGTGGAGACAAGAATTGTACATGTAAATGCTTACTCCTCTGCTTGAAAACGCCCAGTAGATCACACTGAGTGATTTGCCCATGGCAAGAGAGGTTGCAGGTTCGTGTCATGTCTATAGTTTAGAGAAATAAGGGTTTCCTCTTTTCATGCTAGAGAGCCAACCTTATCACTTGTGTCCCATTTGTTGCTGCCAGCGCTTAATGTTGTATGACGATAGATTTGCTACCCAAACACTCGACTATTTCCAATTTTGTTTTGTAAAAGTTTGATTGTAGTGTGGGTGCTGACTTGCATAATTCTGGTAGTTTTGCAGATATTCCTTCAGTCAGATGTGGAGGAAGTGGCTGTGGATATGAGAGACCAGTTCGACGAACAAAATGACAGATGTCTCCTGCAAGTGCCTGATTTGACTTTGTATGATGAGGATGGATGGCTTAAGGAAAACCCCCTTGGAGTGGCCACGGAGCGAGAGATACATGCTATAGCCCAAGGAGAAAAAATATATAGAATTTTATACAGACGCCTCTGAAGAGATATGTATAGCCTAGCCCAGCTGAGGTCCAGCTCTGGTATGTAGATGTGTGTGTGTGGAACAAGCTTGATCATCTAAGAAAAAGTCTTGAATACTGTGATGCTAATCTGCCTGCATCGACTGACACATGGAGCTTGGTCCAACTGTGAGATTCTGATTGCAGAGCTCTATAATGTCAAACAAGATTGTTCGGGAGGATTACTGAGTTCTACAAAGTGCTCATTCATACCTGCAACCCTTCTAGACGAAAGAGCAAGAGTCTTGTGAAGATAGACTCAATCATTCTGGTTAGTGCCGACATTAGAAGCTGCCTGACAGATTACTTTCCATGCTTCGAATGACTGCGAAAGTAGTGAGTGCTAACTATCTGAACTCTTGAACGGAGTAGGTACTGGGTTTATGCCTGGGCTCATATTGTCTACAATCCTGAGCTCTATTTACGTGCTTCTGTAGGGAAAAGCATAAAGGCCAAGCATGAAGGGGGCCCGGACCCCAGGAAAGATTCCCGTGTCCTGGTGGTAGATTCTTATAATATTCCGTATCCTGGGGTCAAGATTTTGTCTTAGGCCTAGGGATCGTTTTAGCCTACGATAGGCTCCAAAAGATTCATAACCCTAGGGTTCAGGCCTACTTTCTCGTATATATGTATACGGTTTTTTATATCAAATACATATGTAAGTTAATTTTCATTATTGTAGCGGGCAGCTGCCCGTGTGTGGGCGGCTGGCACATGGTCAGATGCGATTTCGTCTCTCTCCGCATTGAAGAGTGCAGCTCTCCAAACTCCCTGTTTTCATGCGAGCAAGCGTGCAATTCGAATCCCTGTGCTCTGCATTGTAACCACATACGCACAGTGGATCAATCGATGCTATTTTAGAGGTTGTAAGAGTCTTAACCACTTTGAATCGTTCAAGTTAAGGCCGTGTAAGAATTTAATCATTCTATAGACTCAGTATAAGCATACAAGAGAGAGAGAGTTGAGACAGAATACAAGCGTTGTATTAAAGTCTCTGAATGTACCTTTACTACTTGACTTACTAATGTACAAACCCTTCAACACTCCCACTTAGATAGTGAGTCATGTTCTAGAGCTCAATGCTACCCTCTAGGTTTCTACTATGTAACCTAAAGCTTGCACTTTGCACAAGGTGGCTAGTCTTGAACAAAAACAAGTCTTGGTTGATAAGTTGTAAAGAAAACCAATATAGAGCTGCTTCAACTCTAGAGATCAAGTAGCAATGAGACCAAGAAGATGAGCACAATACTCATGCTTCATCTTGGTAAGAGATTTAGTAAATATGTCTGCAACGTTCTCATCAGCAGTATTCCTGCAACTTCACCATTCCTCGTGTGATCACCTCACATATATTGTGATATTGTATCTCGATGTTTTGTTCTTGCATGGAATTTGTGATCATATGAAAGAGCAATACAACTCCGATTGTCGCATTTGAGACCTGTTGCTGTTGATTGAACTTGTCCAACATCATGTAGTAGTTGTCTAATCCGTACAACATCTTTTGCAGCTTCTGTTGTTGCTTTATACTCTGTCTGTTTACTAGACAAGGCTATAGTAGGTTGGTGTTTACTACTCCAACTAACAGCCCCACCTCCAAGCAAATAAGTGTAGCCAGTAGTGGATTTTCGACTGTCTGGCTCACCAGCCTAGTCGGCAACAAACGCCTACCAGAGTAGAAGCATTTTTTCCTTGTGAAGAATATTGAAGACCACTTGCCGGTGTACCTTTCAGGTATCTAAAGATACGTTTGACTGCGTGCCAATGTACTGGTCAAGGATGCGGATTGCTGAGACACTCCCCCACTACAAACGCTAAATCTGGACGAGTATAGACCATGGCATAGGTCAAAGAACCAACGGCTTGTTGATAAGGTATAGCTTCCACTTCTTTAGGTGTTGTCGCAAACTACGATTGCATCATCCACATATAACGCAAGGATGAGAAATGAGCCACAATGCCCACGAACATAGACATTGCAATCTGGGTATGTGCGGTGAAAGCCCACTTGGAGAAGGTAAGAGTCAATCCTCTCGTGCTTGTGAGCTTGTTTAAGACCATATAGACTTCCAAGGAGGCGACAGATTTGGTGTTCATGGCCTGCCTTTACAAAGCCTTCAGGTTGACACATGTAGATCTCCTCTTTTGAGGTGGCCACATAAGAATGTCGTTCTGACATCCATTTGGTCAACCTCCCAATTGTGAATTGCTGCCAGTGCCAAAAGAACATGAATGGATGTGATCTTGACACAAGAGAAAAGGTATCAGTGTAGTCAAGACCTGCAACTTGAGAGTACCCTTTGGCGACAAGCCGTCCCATGAAGATTCAACTTGAGTCTAAAAACCTGCTTGCAGTTCACCGGCTTACGGCCCGCTTGAAGATCAGCTAACGCCCAAGTATATTTGTTCTTCATTAAGGACTGAAACTTTGAGTCAATGGCAACATGCCAAATGTTGAGTATCAGGCCTTGTGAGAGCTTCATGGTAAGATGGGGGTTCGGTCATAAGACTAGACTTAGATGGACGCTCCTGAAAATGAAGATATTTGGGATTACCGTTTGACTCGACGATCAGACCTGATAACTTGTGGTTGGGTACCAAATGTGAAATGGGAGAGTGCAGGGAAAGAGGGACCAGTGGTAGACGGAAGTTCATATGGGATAAAGGGCTGAAGCTCAACAATAGGTAGTGTATCATCAGAGAATAAAGGGTTATTATATGACATATGACACTCTAATGGAGGCTCTGTAGGAGAGGTAGATCCAACATGAGAGGTGGTGGAACTAGTCACATCAATAAGGGCCCAGGTTCGAAGTTGGTGTGAAGATTAGAGGGTGGTCTAGGAATTAAAAATGGGGGTTACAGTATGCTACAGCAAGAGTTGAATTAATAATTGCCATGTAGGGGGGTTAAAAGAAAAAGATAGGAAAGTGAGACCTGTTAAATAGGGGATGGTTCATGCGCCCATGGGGGAAGCAAGTGTCACCTAGGGGTGATATGTGTCCTAGGGCAACCTTCTAGAAGGGTCCCACCGCTCGAGGGGGGCTTCTAGAAGGTCCCACCGTCCTGGGAGGGTATATAAAGAGAGCAGGGCTCTCTTCCCTTGCGTCTTACTATTTTTTCAGTTATTACTTACTAATACCTAGGGGGCTCTGCACATGCAGGCCCCAAATAAAACGTAAACACAAACCATAGATATATTAATTAATAATAGCAGAGCAAATGATGAATAAGTCCCCCATGAATGAGTGGTGGAGTATGTGGTAAAGCCACATGCACAATAGGTGGTGCAAGGGGTGGAGGTGGAGGAAGTGTTGGTACACGTGGAACAACAAGTGAGAGAGGATATAAAGGTCTCGTAAGATCCCCTACTGTTATGGTAGCCTGCTCAGGATCTAGTAGAGGAGAAGCTGACTCCCGCTAAAGGTGTCCATCGGTTGGTAGAGAAGCCAAAGAGACAGCCTTCACATAATTTTAATGGGTGCCCTAATATGTTGTCAGTCCTCGTGTCAGTCTATCAACTACGTGAAGCTCCAGCAGAGTGACAATGGCTCCGAGTTTGTTTCTAAAGCATTTCAATTATATTGTACTCAACATGGGATTTAACATCAGCTTATAGTTACTTATACACCTCAACAAAATTGGGTAGCTGAGCGTAGAATTAGAACTCTAGTGGAGTCCGCTAAGAGTATGCTGAAAGCGGCAAATACGCCCGATAGTATTTAGGGTGAGGCTATCACTAGAGCCAATTATTTACATAATAAACTGATTACAAAGGCTAGCCAATAGGACTCCTGAAGAGGTATGGACAGGCAGAACACCAAATTTTACGCATTTGCTCATTTTTGGTTGCCTTGTCTATGCTCATATTCCCAAGGAGAAAAGGAAGAAAGTGGATGCTAAAAGCTGTAGGTGCAGATTTGTGGCTATCACACTCATGTTAAGGCTACAGACTACTTGATATTCAAACTCAACAAATAGTTATCAGTCGTGATGAAGACAAAAATTACCAAACTTGGAGGGCACCAGAACAACAGAACTTTTGGCCCTTGTCCATTCCGATGTATGTGGCCCGATGCAGACCATCTCTCGTGGAGGAGCCAAGATACTTTCTTACCTTCATCGATGACTGCAGCTGTTTTATTGTACTTCTAAAAGCTAAATCTGAACATTCCACCTCCACCTCCACCCCCTGCCCCACCTATTGACCCTATGGCTTTACCACATACTCCACCACTCACTGATGTGACTAGTTCCACCACCTCTCTTGCTGGATCTACCTCTCCTACAGATCCTCAGAGCGTCGTATGTCATATAATAACCTTTTATTCTCTGATGACACACTACATATTTGAGCTTCAGCCCTTTATCCCACATGAACTTCCGTCTACCATTGATCCCTCTTTCCCTGCACTCTCTGGTTTTACATTTGCCCAACCACAAGTTACCAGGTCTTGTCGTCTAGTCAAACCTAATCCCAAATATCTTCATTTTCATGAGCGTCCATCTAAGTCTTGTCTTACGACCGAACCCTAATCTTACCATGCAGCATTGACAAGGCTTGATGCGCATTGACTCTCAGTTTCAGTCCTCAATGAAGAACAATACTTGGGCGTTAGCTGATTTTCCAGCGGGCCGTAAGCCAGTGAACTGCAAGTGAGTTTTAAAACTCAAGTTGAATCCTGATGGGACGGTTGAGCGCTATAAAGCTTGACTTGTCGCCAAAGGGTACTCTCAAGTTGCAGGTCTTGACTACATCGATACCTTTTCTCCTGTGGTCAAGATCACATCCATTCGTGTTCTTTTGGCACTGCAGCAATTCACAATTGGGAGGTTAACCAAATGGATGTCGAAACGACATTCTTGCAGGGCCACCTCAAAGAGTAGATCTACATGCGTCAACCTGAAGGCTTTGTGAAGGCAGGCCATGAACACCAAGTATGTTGCCTCCTTGGAAGTCTATATGGTCTTAAACAAGCTCTGCACGCATGGTACGAGAGGATTGACTCTTACCTTCTCCAAGTGGGCTTTCACCGCACAGGCGCACATTGCAATTATGTTCGTGGGCATTGTGGCTCGTTTCTTATCCTTTGCGTTATATGTGGATGATGCAATCTTAGTTTGTGACAATGTTTCACTTCTGCTTCGCACCAAGATTGAATTACAAACTGCCTTTGAGATCACGATGTTTCACCTCACACACCCGAAAAAGTGGATCAACAAGCCATTGGTTCTTTGACCTATGCCATGGTTTGAACTCGTCCAGATTTAGCATTTGCAGTGGGGCAATGCCTTAGCATTCCGCAAATCCGGGACCAGTACATTGGCAGGCAGTCAAACGTATCTTTAGATACCTAAAAGTACACGGGCAAGTGGTCTTCAATATTCTTCACAAGGAAAAAATGCTTCTATTCTGGTAGGCTTTTGCTGGGCTGGTGAGCCAGATAGTCGAAAATCCACTATTGACTATACCAATAAATAAAAACACAAAAATAAGAATAAAATGAAATAGAAAAATAGGAAATTGAGCACCCTAATGTGTGACACTGTCAACTTTAGATGGTTTAACATGAATGAAACATGGATTAATCCAACGACTGTATCTTTTCCTTAATTATTAAATACAGAATTGGGACTTCTTGTGAGGCTACTTGGAACTTTGTTGAGCTGTAGCTTGCTTTTACACTTTTGTTTTATTATAACAGCTACTTTTATCCTAGTGTTGTCTAAGTGAGAAGGACATCGTTTGTAATATAAGCAGCCTCTGATCATCTGAGCACGTGGCCCTACTGATTGGCTTTTAGGCTTCTTTCTTTGTGTTAATATATCTAGCTCTACGAGCTTTGGTTGTTTCCTCTTGGGGACAGTTACACCCATTTGTACAGTCACCCCACTTGGGTCTTTTTATAAAGCTATGCAGGGTTGGTATCATATTTAAATGGGGCACTTGAGCCTTGGGTGGTGGTGAATTTTGTATTAGGGAAGGGTTGTTCCCAAGGCCCTTCCTGAATTTGAGAGCACCGGCAACGAGGGTGGAGCCCGAGTTCTGGGTGCTCGAATATTCAGGAAGGGCCGTGGGAACGACCCTTCCCCAACGTGAAAAACTGGGAAATTTTTCTTTCCCACTCCTTGCCCGGCAAATCGGGGGACCCTTTCACACGCGGAAGGTACTTCCCGCAAATTGGGGGACCCTTCCAAAAGCGGAAGGTACTTCCCGCAAATTGGGGGACCCTTCCAAAAGCGGAAGGTACTTCCCGTAAATCGGGGAACCTTGCGGCCAGGGAGGTCCCTTGAATTACAAAGAAAAAAAATTGACAGTGTTTTACGATCTAAGAGTGTACGTTTGGTGTACATCAATGTGTGGATGAAGGGAATGTGATGAGTGTTGGATGATTGAAGTCATTAAGTCCTCTACGGTAGATTCCGTCCTCTCTACCATCAAGCCTTGCCGACTACATACCCTTGATTCAAGTCATCCCGGTCCGAGGAAAGGGGAATAAACCCCTGGAACCGGAATATGGCTTCACAAGGTGCTGACTGGAATACTTGCATAATTCTGGTGATATTGCAGATATTCCTTCAGTGAGATGTGGAGGAAGTGGATGTGGATATGACACCATTTCGACGAACAAATGACAATGACTCCTGCGTTTGCCTGATTTGACTTTGTATGATGAGGATGGATGGCTTAAGGAAAACCCCCTTGGAGTGGCCACGGAGCGAGAGATACATGCTATAGCCCAAGGAGAAAAGATATTTAGAATTTTATTATACAATCGTCTATGAAGAGATATGTATAGCCCACTCCAGCTGAGGTCCAGCTCTGGTATGCAGATGTGTTGTGTGTGGAACAAGCTTGATCATCTACGAGAAAGTCTTCAATACTGTGATGCTAATCTGCCTGCATCATCTGACACATGGAGCTTGGTCCAACTGTACGATTCTGAGTGCAGAGCTTTATAATATGAAACTAGATTGTTTGGGAGGATTACTGAGTTATACAAAGTGCATACCTGTGTCTGCTCATAATTTGCACGAGCAACCATTCTAGAGGAAAGCGCCAAGGGTCTTGTGAATTGTTCACAAGGATCAGATAGCCTCCATCATTCTGGTTGTTGCCGATATTAGGAGCTGCCTGATATCTTCCTTTCCATGACTGCAAAAGTAGTGAGTGCTAATTATCTGAACTCTTGAACGGAGTAGATACTGGGTTTATGCCCAGTGTTGGACCGGGTTATGTATTTTTAAATACCAGACTGGTTCTGGTATGGAGGATCCCATCCCTGGTAAAGGTATGGTTGCAGGTATCACCTAGTAGTGTATCAGGGGTATCAATAGGGTAAGAGGACATGTAAAATGTACTGTAGATGAGTATGGTATTGGTTTTGAATTTTTTAGTATCCATACTAGGGATATATGAACATTGGTATGATACTTCTACTGCTCTTCATACCAAATCAGAAATGTCATTACACAAGCTCTTCATACATATTGAGATATGTCATAAAGCTAGAAATAGTACACTGAAAGGTTCATGAAACAACATTGAAAGACATATATGAGCTAACCAGTACTTTGAGTTTTCTCACCAATTACCAGTTTCCCACTTCAGCGGCTCAAGTTTGACACCTGAGGAGGTTGCCACTTGAGCGGCACAGTCGGGTATGCCATTATTCATACCTTTCCTACATACCCAGGTCTGACCACGTATACCGGTCTAACACTGGTTTATGCCTGGCCTCGTATTGTCTACAAGCCTGAGCTCTATATATTGTACGTGCTTCTGACGTACATGCCACCCCTGATCAGGAACTATGCAGAGCTTCAGAAACACCTCTCCCATCAAAGATTGCAAGGTAGGCCAGGTTTGCGCCGCTCTTTGATGGAAGCGTACAGCGTGTTCTTCATGTTTACTGTAAACTCCAAATTCTCTGTCATGTCCACAGCTTCCCCATTCGGTGTGCTCCATTGAAATGCTTGCACCAGACTAGCAAGAAAAAGTTGGGTATGAAGCAAGCCTACCCCCATCCCAGGACAAATTCGACGGCCCGCTCCAAAAGGAATTGTTGTGATTTTTCTGGAACCTGTCATATCCACGGCTGCATCAAGGAACCGCTCTGGTTTGAACTCAGAAGGATTACTCCACATTTCAGGATTGCTAGAGATAGCCTGCAAGTGAAAGAAAACTATGGCATTTGAAGGAATGTCATAGCCTGCAAGTTTGCATGCCTGTGTCACGCCATGATGAAAACCAAGCGGCGCAGGCGGCCGTCTTCTTAGCGTCTCATTTATCACTGCCTTCAGATATGGCAAGTTGTCTATGTCGGCATCAGTCACTGGCCTTGAGCCAACAACCATCTCGATCTCTCTGTACAGTTTTTGCTGAATATCGGGGTTGTCCATCATATGGGCAAGCCCCCACTCAAGGACATTCGCTGTGCTGTCAAGGCCTCCAGTGAAAGCCTCTGCGCAAAGCATCACGATGGTAGTTCTTGACATCTCGTATTCTCCATCAGCTTTCATAGCAAGTAGTGTGTCTAGGTATGTGCCAAGCACCGGTTCCCCAGTCCTTCGCCAACCACCGGACCCAACAACCGTACGATTTCATTCCGGATAGCTAGCGATTCTCGATTATGGCTGCTTGGTAGATACTGCACAAGAGGGAAGAAATCCATGAGCTTCGGGTGGCTTATCGCCAGCAACTTACGAATAGCCTTTTCCAATTCTTTGGTGGTGGATTCATCAAAATAATCTCTTGAGTTGTTTCCGAACACCATGTGAATCAGAAGTTTCAACATACTCAAGCGAAAGTTCGAAACTAGAGGCACTACACCCGCATTGTCTGCCGCTTGCGCTGTAAGTCTCTGCAACAAGTCGTCAACGACCTCCTCCCGCTCCGGTCTCCATGACGACACTTTGGACGAGTTCAGTACATTTGCTACCAGCAGTCTCCGCATTGCACGCCAATATGGGCCATAGGTTGCAGACCACAAGGTGCTGTACCCAGAGGTCAGGATATTTCGAGACGGCGCGCACGACCGTGTAGCAAAGTTTGTGCCTTGTACAATGAGAGCTTCATGGGCGACTTCCGCATCTGTGATGACAATTGTAGGCAACATTCCCACACTGTCATTACAGGGCCGTATGTTTTGCCAAATTCGCGTAGAATATTGTGGAGCTGCTCACCTTTCCGGGCCTTCGCAAACAACAGAGGGAGGTTGCCCAGAACTGGCCATGACTTTGGTCCCGGGGGTAGCTTGGATGTGTAGCGATCCCAGACAACCTTGATTACCAGCAGAAGTGAGAAGAGGAATATAACCCGCTCCTTCAGAACACTCCTTGCTGACATTACACCATCTTTCTTCCCTGTGATCGACTCTTGGTGGAGACGCAGTAGTCCAGCCCCAAGCCCATAATCAGTAGCCATATTGACGCTCTCAAATCCCTACACCTCTTCCGGGAGTCAGTCTGCCACAACAATGCACTGCGATCTGCTTAAATACTAGACACAGCTGCTAAAATTGGAAAGGGATAATATGATTATATGTCACAGAAACCTGTATAGCTCCCTCTAAGCATTGACAATACTCCATACTAATTATCCGGATAAGGCATCTTTGTTTGAAGCGGTAGACTGATCCCTGATGGAAAACGTTTTCGTGTGTGAGATTCTAGGTACTCTAGTGGGATAGCCGGTTAGGCACTTGCCTGCCTAATTATTTTTGGAGCCATTTGGCAGTTAGGCACTTTTGAGAAAAAATATTTGAATTAGGCATCTTGGATGTGTAATCTTTTCAAATTAGGCAACTTTTTGTTTTTTGTTTTTTTTTCCCAAAAATTGACTCATTGACGATGAGATGTTTAGTGAGGGTGTGGAATGGCCTCTCATTTTAAGATAATAGCGTCTTCAACGGGCACGTGCGAGGTGGCTGGTGGGCCCCGCGCACGAGCGCCCGGCCCCCCGCCCGCTGCTGCGCGCGGTCGTCTTGCCGCCGGTGTGGCTGCAGCAACTGCGCCCCACCAGCAGCGCCCCCGTCCGCCGCGCGGCCAGTCCCCCGCCCATGAGTCCGCTGCCCTCCAGTCTGTCACTCCGCTGCCCAGCAGTCTCCCAGTCTCCCAGTCCGCTGGCCAGCCCCCTGCCATCCAGTCCGTTGACGACGGAGGATCTCCACCATCCGTTCCCATAACCCATCCGAACCCTCCATTTTTAGGGCTACAATTGAAACCTTTATCCCTGCTGTCTGCCACTTGCCAGCAACCGCGAATGTGCACACTGATCTCCTGACACGTTGTCGATCGTGTCCTGGGTACTGCAGCGCGTTTCTTGCAGATTCAGAAGCGTGTCATTTGTATTGTTTTAGGGCATGGACGTGGAAGCAAAACCCGATGATATACTGATCACGGAAAGCCCGCTTATACGGCCTCTTCGACGATGTTTGCAAACACCAAAACTAGGACCCTTCAACATGAAGTATCTCCATTGGAAGAGTGAGACGCAACATGGGTTTATGGGTGTGCGAGTGTGTGTTGAAAGGCCTGCATACCTTGGGATAGAGTTGGTGACTTTGTCTTGGGAGAGGAGAGTTTGGAGGACTACCCCTGGGTGAATGTCTATTCTAAAGTGAAACCCGGCACGCGAAAATCACCCAGATCCAACACATTTCTGTCCAGTATTATGTGTGCACCATCCTCAGTCCTTTTAACATTTCATTGCATGTCTGTTGCCATTTTTTATTTCACGAGTTCTCTGATTTTATGCTTCCACAAGTCGTTGGATATCGATTTTTGAATTTTATGTCCAGGTATCAATGCTATTACGGTCCTGATGACAAGCGCACCAACAAGGCAATAGTGGAGGATCCAAAACTGAAGTGTGGAGGACCTATTGTGGGTGCTGGAACATCTTGCCCTCATAAAGGCCCAAAGAGAAAGAAGTCGGAGTATGGAGAGTCTTATAAGTGTGGTTGTCAATGCTGTTTCAAGGTCCAGCAATGCTATCTCGCCCCTGACATCTGTGTTCTCACGTATTTCAACAACATGGAGCATACAGATGCGCAAGGGAAATCCTCGCATGGGAAGTCCGCTGAGTTCAGGAACACCCACCACGCTTATGCACCACACATTAGCGAGGAATTGAAAGCCTGGGTCGTCGAGTGTTTGTGCCGAGGCATGTCGGTCGCCCAAATCATGATGGAGCATAAAGAGCACGTGATGCACAACACCGGCTTGGGCAATGCATGGACCCGTGATGATTTCTTGTTGGAGCAAGATGTTCGCAACCTTGCCGAGAAACGTGCATGGCAAACCTTCAAAAAGCACGCCGATGATGCGGAGAGTGTGCGCATGTGGAGAGACCAGAATCCTTTTCTATCAAGAGGAGAAATTAGAGCCAACATTCGCATTTTGATGGAGATTTGACATCCACTATTGGCATACAGACTCCGTGGCAGAAACGATGAATGCTGGAATTAGGACATGTCCGTATCGCATGCAACCTTTGGGACAAATCATGACAAGATACTATTCGAACGATTCCATGGACTTGTGGGAGCATGATAGCATAGTACCATGCAGCATTCACATAAAATTTGGTGTGCTGACCCTTTCTGTATGTTTTCATGTGTACGTTGCAGAAGACCGAGGGGCAGACCCACTGTGAACCGCTGCAGACCTCATCACTCTTATGAAGTCTTCTGGTGTAGAACTAAGCGGAATTTGCATGCTCTGACCATCTGACATTGTGCATTCCAACAGTTCCCATTGTACACGTTGATGGTCTTCGACGAGTGGTTGAACGGTATACCAGTTGCCTATATCCTATCCGTGAGTAATCGGACAACAGACCTGGTGCCGTGGATGAGAGCCTTGCGCGATTCACTCCTCACAGATATGCCGAGCTGGCGACCCAATGCCTTCATTGTGGACAATGCCGACGCAGAAATCAACGCTATTCGGTAAGTTTGTTGGTCCATAGCACCGGTCCATTGTCGAGGTCCACTGCAGCAGTCCATTGCAACATTCCACTGGCAAGCTCTTGTGGCGAACCCCGATGGCAGTTCGCTGGGAAAATCCACTGGCCAAGTCATCCAGTGGGTCAGTGGACTGGGTCAGTCCACTGCGCCAGACGATTCATACAAGTCCGCTGATAGTCCGCTCGGCAGTTCGTTGGCAAGTCCTTTGGCAGTCCCCGGCAAGTCCGCTGGGAAGTCCACTCAGCAGTCTGTGGCAAATCCGTTTGGCAGTCCGCTGTCAAGTCCACTCGGCAGTCTGCTGGCAAGTCCGCTGCCAAGTCCACTCGACAGTCCCTGGCAAGTCCGCTCGGCAGTCCGCTGGCAAGTCCGATGTGGGTCCGCTTGGTAGTTTGTTGTGGCAGTCCAATGGGGCAATCCGCTGATGCAGTCTGTTGCCCCAGTCCTAGCTACGGGGAAGTCCAACGGGGAAGTCCATTGGGTAGTCCAATGGGGTTATTCCAACACATCAAGGTCATGGCATTGTACTATCCACTGGGTGAGTCCAGTGGCTCTGCCCGCTGATACAGGTCGTTGTACCAGTCCACTCCGAGTGAAGCAATCATGCAAGAAAACGATCGAGCAGTACTGGAAGCCCAAAATAGCAATGTGGTGTACAACAGCCCCATAACCACAACTAAGAAGTCTGCAGAGGCTAAGGATAAGAGCGCTGCAGGTGGGGGATGTCTAAGGCCTGGAAGAGGCGAAGGAAAGATGCGCCATGTCCCTCATGCCAGCCAAGACACAAACGCCAGCATTGAGGCATACCATGGAAATCTGAAGGCAAGACTTGCCATGGGGAAAGACAAGATGAGTGGTCGTAGAGTGGACTGGCTTATATGGGAGCTCACTGGCCGTGTGCTAACACACTACTGGTACGCAATCCATTTGAAGACCCACGGGTTCATAAGAAATGACAAACACAAAAAATACATTTCCAGTTCTATACTTGCAGCACGAGACATTCCTGCTGAGAATGCTACTCTTCCCTTGAGTCTTGGTGAACCAGCCTACATTCTCAGCAACAACCACCCCGGCACAACATACATTGTTTACAATCCTGATTGCGATTGGGCTTGTTGCACGTGCCCATGGGCAATGAAGGGAAGCTTATGCAAGCATCAGGTCCGTGTCCTGAAGATGCTTCACCCTGACCTGCATGATGGCCTCCTTGTGCGCGCTTGTGGCATGGCACTGGGAACCATTCATGGAGGATTATCTAACTTGCTCTTAGGCAATGGTATCGGCGTCAACGACGAATCTAATCAGTTCATGGAAAGACCTCCTCCGGACGACTTCCCCTACGACGAGGCACCTCTGGAGGTCTCAGCCTCAATGGAACAAGAATTTGCAGACATACTTCGCATTGTAGATGATGACAAATACGTGGAGGCACATGCCCGATCTGCTCTTTGTATGTGCAGAGGGCAGCTTGTTGATATCATGGCGAAAAGTACAGCTGGAATGTTGCACCTTGCGGCAGCGAAGGCTTTCCATCCTCTTAACGACAACAACAACATGTCTCTGAAAATGAGACGAGATTTCGTGGAGGCCTGGAAAATCCAGCCTAGGGTTTTGCGGAGAACCACCAAGAGGGTGTCTGCACCTGCACCTGCAGCACATATATACTCGAAAATTCACAAGGTTTCAAGTCATGTAGGTGTCACCAAGAAGACAATATAATTATGCAATTCCTGTGGTAGCATAAGCCCATTCTGAAATACAAGTCCGTCCACTTTCATGTGCACATTAACAGTACTCATCTACAGTCTCCACAATCCCAGCAGACTCCGGCACAAACTCCCATCAGACGGCTGCAGAGTCCCCTAATGGACTCCTGCACAGTCTCCCAATGGACTCCTCCACAGTTTCCCAACTGACTCCCACACAGTCTCCCAGCGGACTCTTACATAGTCTCCCAATGGACTCACACACAGTCTCCCAACAGACTCACGGTCCGCAGACTGCACACGCCAGTAAGCCAGTCTGCTAGTCACTCTGCTGCCCAGTTCGCTATCCACTCCAAACATCTGCTCACCACACTCCCACCTCATCCCTGCAACTCTCCCAGCAGACTACTGGACAAACTAAGTCTCAAGCAGACTCATCCACAACAGCAGACTCAAAATGGACACGCTCCCAGTGGACTACCTCCCTAACGACTCATGCCCATCCAGTGTCCCAACGGACTCATGGACATGGTGCCTACCAGACTAGGTACCAGACCCACCAGTCCAAGCCTCGGCAGCATACTGCTTGCACATTCAAGCTCAGCAGACTCGGGTGCACAATGCATGAAAAAATTGAGACCATTGTGTCCATTGAGTCTAGTGACAACATTACAAAACATGCCAGCACCCACAGTACACAAAAGTGCTCGTCAATCACCACTGGAATAGTAAGCGAAAAGACTCGCATTTTTTATTTTCAGTACACAGACTTCATAGGACAAGTACATCATACTCATGAGAGCAGTTTCTCTAGATTGTCCAACCCCCGCATGATATACTGGGCACACTGCATTTGCTGCCGAAGTGCAAACTTGAAAGTAAACCAGTCATTCGTGAAAGGTGTTCCTCTCTCTGGCTTTGCAGTCTTGGAGACATTTCCTCTGACTTTTGCCCACTTATAAAACACTTGAATGAATGACATGACATAAAAGCCACACTCCTAGCTGAATGGTTGTTGGGGCACATCAGGCGCGTGGAACTGAAATGCTTGGAAAATCTCGTGCCACTCCGGTGAGTCCATCGAGTACCCTAAGCACTCAGCATGAAGCTTCCGAATCCACCCTAGAACAAAGGGACAACTATGCATGTCCCTGATAGAGTTCAGGTGAGTGTAACAGCCCTTGTGGAGGTCGATGATACAAACACCCCAGTGCCCCGTGCAATGATATCAAAGAACGTGGCGTCATTGCACAGTCATGATGGGCAGACTCAGCAGATTGACACCCAGCAGACTGAGCACTCAGCTGACTCAGCAGACTCAATCTTCAAACCTTGTCCACTGGACAGATATAGAGGTCAATTTAATCGCTCAGAGTCAAGAGGACATTGCGAAACCAGACTCTGACTCAAGAGACTCAGTCTCAGCAGACTCGGAAGAGTTCTTATTTGTCCATTGGCACCAAAATAAAATTGCACTCTTTCAAGTCCTTGCCCAGTCGTTCAGTGCTGAGGCAACCTTTGAAGACCTCCAGAAGGCTTTCATGTTGCCCCGCCCCCAATGACTTCAACACCGTCCAAGCCGACGTTGGAAGAACAGCAATAGTCTTACCTCAACCGACTTCTTATAGAATCGACACCTCTACTCCATGAATCTATTTGTGCACTTTGACTCAACCTTTCGGAGCGCCTTTATGTCATCCGGAGACAGTCCGCATTCAAACCGTGGGTCCTCTTCAAAAAACATCAGCATGGAATTACCCGCCTTGACGTGCATAGCATGTGCTTTGCCAAACTGAGCACCCATCTTGCACAGAGCAGACCATCCTTCGGGAAACCTCATGTACTGAACAGACCGACGTCAACATGGTACCAAACACTCTACAGGCTGAACAGTTCATCAGTAGACTGAACACTCACTTCCGCACGAGACTGAGAGTACTGGCAGACTAAGTACAACAGACCGGTTTGCAGAGCAGACTGTGCAGAACATGACAGACCGAGCAGGGTGACAAGACTGACCACAACAGACCGCAAAGCACTTAACGACAAAGACAAACGAGGAGACTGAGTACAGTACTCACCTGTGCTGCTCCAGGAAACGACCCACATCTTTGTCCATGTCCAAGGCCAGCTTGCGGTTCTTGTTCATAAAGACGCCAGACTTTTTCTTCGCCGGTCTCTTGGTACTCGGACCCTCCTCAACCTCCTCAGCATGGTCCACAACAGTCCACTTCTTGGCTTTGCCTCTCCCCTAGGAAGCAAGGACAGCTGTAGGCGGGCTGGATAGAGCAGACAAACGTAGCGTTGCCGCCCTACTTCGCAACAGAAGCTGGTCAGCAGGTTTGTTTACACTTGCTGGACCTGTCTTTGCAGTTTTGTGGGTCGCATGCATAGAACTAACCCTCACATCGGGGGGCGTGCTCACCACCACACCTTTCTTGGTTGTCGATCCCACGTTTGCAGCATAGGCGGAAGATGTCACGTCCTCAGAAGTAGACAGTCTACCGACGGAGGGACGATCATCCTGTGAGGATACCGAGCAAAATGGCAAATTAGCCCAATTTCACAATGTGCTAAAACATAAACAACAGTGCTGAAAGAGGAAACAGCACAACCTGCCCAAGGGGTGAGGGAGCAGATTCTATGTAATCCAGCGTTATACCAGACTGTGTCTGCGCCGCATGTGGTTCCTCGTCAGTGTGCCTACCAGCATGTTCAGTCTGTTGCTCAATGTGGGTTCTGCTCGGCCGCTGGTTCTTCGTCAGTCCTTCCGTCTGTGAACTGTGCAGTCTGCTGGCGACTCTGTAGTTCAGTCTCTTCATCAATGTGGGCACTGTGCTCGGTGGCAGGGTGGTTGTCAGTCCTTCCCTCTGTGAAGTGAACAGTGTGCTGGTCAGGCCGTGCAGTTTGCTGGTTAGTCTGTGGTTCAGTCCGCTCATCAATGCAGACAGTCTGCTGGCCCGCCGCAGGTTGCTCGGTAGTCCTTCCATGTGTTGACTGTTCAGTGTGCTGGTCAATCTGGTGGACAGCCGGCTGGGTATTATGATCTTGTAGGCTTCTCCATGGACTTGGGAAACATCATGAACATGTATGGAAGACCCACCGGCAATTGCATCCTCAGACTCTTCTGTAAGATCTATGATACGGTTTTGCGTTCCCAGATTGAGTTCGGTCATCACGTAAGACTCATCTATGGCTTTCGCCACTGAGCGCACGAAAACGGGACTGAGCTGGAAGGTCATAAAAGGCAGGCCACGGGGAGCTGGATAAGAATGTTTTACCAGTGACCTGATGACGTCGTCAGTGAATGTGCCTGGGGAAAAAGTGGACTTGCTCAAAACACTCATACTGGCAGATCCAAAAACATGTTGTTGGGAACTCTGCAGAAATTCGTCCACAGGGTCCCGGTGAGGCCAATGCATCCGAGTCTATTGCACAATCCAGTGAACAGACTGGCTGTTAGTCTCCTGGACAGTATGTTCGGCCATCTGCTGAGTGGGTTCGCCAGTGTGCTGCACAGTCTGCTGAGGGGCAATCTGCTGGCTGGGTTTGCCGGTCTGCTGCACAGTCTGCTGAGGGGCACTCTGCTAGCCATGTTTGCTGGTCTGCTGCACAGTCGACTGAGGGGTAGTCTGTTGGCCGGTCTGTTCGTCGGCCTACTGCAAAGTCTGCAAAATTCGCTGCCCGCTCAGTAGTGTTTGTACATACTGAGTATGTGTGTGCTCGGCATTCTGCTAGGAGTGGTCCGGCCTATTACCAGGGACGGTCTGGTGCACATGCTCGGTCTCCAGCATTTGGGCAGTCTGCCCACATGTGTTGTGGGGAATATGTTGTTGGACATTTTCGTGGTCAGTCTGCTGGACAGTCTCCCGATCTCTTTGTAAAGCCAAGACAAGGTCCCTTGCACCTTCGGCAAAAGAGTTGAAAGCAGCCTGCACTTGCTTGTCTCCCATATCAACTCGTCCTGTAACACATGTTTCTGCAAATGGGCAAAAGAAATGGAGCTGAAACACAAAAGATTCCCGGAATATTTTACCTTCCAAGAGATTTCTAACAAGGCCAATGTCCTTGATTTGCCGGCACAAGCATGCTCCATCGAGATGAGCGATGGCGCCGATGCGGTCTTCAGTGGGGGTCCCACACCATAGGACTTTAAAGACATTGGGATTCTGCAAAACAATGTTGAATACTGCTCGCTCCATCACCAATGCAAACCACTGCAATGCGTCATCCACCACAAACTTCTGTGAATGGTCTGTTCCATGAGTAAGTCCATCCTCAAACTATGCAGATCCTTCATCAACTTGTTGTGCGAGTGGAAATTGCCAAATTGCATCCATCTGTGTTGTAGGAAGGAAGTTGTCATGCGCTCAAAATCCTCCTCAGTCAATCCGAACAAATGCTTTCTTCACACCCCAAAGGTTGGATGTGCCATATGCATACGTCTGAGGTCTTCAGGCCGTGGGTCATCCATGAGAATCAGCTACACAAGTAGAGGCGACGCATTTGGACGGTTGTGGCTTCAATGGCAGCAGCAGAGGCGGCTTCTAGAACATGGTTGGCTTCCTCAATAGAAAACTCCATGGAATAATGAAAGGGTACAAATGACCACCGGCGGTCCGCAACAATCCGGTGGAGCTCATTATGCCAATCCAAATGGGGATTAATTTCTCCCAGGTCCTAAGCCGGGGAAGTGTGAGGTCTTCAGCTCCGGGTCAAATTACCGGTGATGGCAATCGCCAAATTGCAAAAAGAGCCATGCTATGTGGGAGAAAGGCAGTCTACTAGTCAATCTGCTGGCTATCAGTTTGCTAGTCCGCAGTCTGTTGGATGACAGGTCTTCCCATGGGCATGGGCTGCATGATGGGCTACAATGGAGACTGCAATGTGCATGATGGGCTGCATTGAAGTCTGCAGGATGACAGGCTGCTCGTTAGGAGTCGTTGGAGTCTGCTGGATGACGGTCTGCTGAATGGGAGTCTGCTGGATGGCATACTCGACTGTCCCAGACTCATTCCCCCCCGACGCGTCTTGAATATGTAATGCCGCTATAGCAGCAGATGACCCAGGATACTTCAACAATATGTACTCCCGCACATGGTCCACTTCTGCACGCACCGCAGTCGCTTGTAAAGGAGCATCATTGCTCGGTATCCGCCAAGCCTGAATGGCCCTACGAATAGAAACACGTTTATCCTGGTACACGGCAGAGAACTTGGACGTGGACTCTATATTCACCTCATGCAACGGACTGGACTCACAGACCAGCAGACTCACAGACGTAACGTGCGTACATATGGTGGAGCCAACTAGTAGATTGTACCAGTGGACTGTACCAGCGGACTGACAAACGGACTCAAGAAGTAATGCAGCAATATAAAATTAACTGACTGACGAGCGAACTGAGCCAGCAGACTGAGGAAAGAACGCAACGGATTGACCAGACTGATCAGGCAACATGACCCCCATGATGGACTTAAACAGCACAGTAAACAGCACAGAGAACAAACTGGGTGGTCAGACTGACCATTACCTCCTCTACTTCTTCATCGTCATCTTCATCTTCAAAACTGTTCAACCAATTCTGTTCCGCCTGTCGGATGAATGTGCGTAGCAGACCTGACTGGGCAACTCTGTAGAAATAACGGAAGAAGTCTGGATCCCCAATTGGTGGGCACTTTGGTGGGAAAAGCCCAAAGTCAAGGAAGCGCAATGTGCCAGGGCAGACTGGCCCTTCAGTGCTCTGTTGAGTTTTTGGTTTTGACCCTAAACCTCTGGCATGGGTCGCGATATTTGTGTGAGTTTGCTGCCCAGTCTAGTCAGGCAAGTCAATGTCCACTGGACTTGTCACCTCTTCCAAGCCTTCGAAGTCATCATTCTGGATAATGGTTTGCTCGCCCTGAGCAGATTCACTTTCAATATCAGTACTGATGGTGTGGGTCTGCCGCCCAGGATGGGGTTGAGTCTGCTGCGTGGATTTTGCCCTTGCCTCGCGAGCAGACCTTGCAGCCTTCTCCTTTTTTTGCCTCTCTTTTTTTTGGGCCCCATCACTCAGTTTATGTTTTCTAGCAGCGTCCGGCGTTCCCTGCACTTACACATCCTCCATTGACGGCCCACCAGAACGGACGCCATACCGTGCGCGCACTTCGTCTAATTCCAAAGTGCAGGGGTCAAGCACTGATCCGTGCATGCGCATTGTGGCCTCTTTGACAATCGACATTTCTTTCAGTATCGGCTAAGGCTTGAAATCCAGTGGAATCATTGCAACAGTCTCCTTGCAACCCGTGTCAACACAATGCCGATTTAGGTGGATTTTGTCCTTGATACTTCTTCACAGAAAGGACAGAAGAGCTTGTCCTTCTGCCAATTCGAATTTTTGGGCTTCCGGGCGCGGAGGTCTACAAATGTTTCCACTATTTTATGATCAAACTCCTCTGGTGAGTACCAGTATCTTCGCTCCTTCTTCAATCTGGTTTGGTGCACAAAATCCACCCAGTCCGCTCCACCCTTTTCACAAGCATCCTCCATTGCTGCAAAATGAAACGAGGGTGCAAGGACAATGAGCGACAGACAGAGGTCCTACGAAAATGTTAAACTCATCCTAAGCAAGAAAAAGACACAGAATGGAATGGAAACAGCTCACCGAGCCGATGAACTTCAAATTGTTATGAAGGCGACCGTGTTTGCGACGCTTTGCGGCTCACCGCGACTCTCCACACCTGGGGAAGAACGGCCCTCTTTTGTTACGGTGATGGAAACGCAAAGAGAAAAACGAAACAGTGTGAAGAAACAGGCGCGAAGAGAATGGAGTCGATACAGGGAGCATGAGAAGAAAGTAGAAGTAGAAGGGGGAAAGTTGGCACGGCACTGCCAACGTGGCGCGATTTCACAGGCGCCAACTATCCGCCGTCATCGCATTGAATACGTCCACCGAACAAATGCATCATACTAAATTCATCCACGGTCCTCACACGTGCAGCAGACTCATTTCCCATCGGGCCGAGAGTCCACCGGACCGACTGCACAGCAGACCGACGGTCCAGCGGGCCGACTGTATAACGACAAAAGCATTAGAGACGAAGAGCAGACTGATGACATGGCGTGATATCATTGGCGCCTGATTGCCGCAGTACTGGCATTTACTCGGTCTAGAAAGCTACCACGTGTTCAGAATGACGGTCCACCACACCCACACCGAAAGGACTGACTAAACGGAGGACTGATAAAATAACTCCCAACAGACACATCACAAGAGACGGAACCCCAAGCAGACTGGTAGATACGCGACATATGGAATGCAGTGGTGGGTCGGCAGACCCACTGCGAGAAGACTCGTGGCAGGACTGAGTGACAAATTGACGGGCAGAATGACTGACATGATCCATACAACACGATTGTGGAGCAGACGGACAGTTCAGCGGGCGGACTGACGACAAAAGAGACCAAGAGGAAAATAGGAAAGTTGACTAGACTAGCGAACGCACTGGCGGCACAACAGACTGATACAGCGGGGCAGTTGCAAGGTTGAGTGGACCAAAAACGGCAGATCCTGCTCCATGAAAGTCCATGACCAAAAACCAAAAAGTTGAGGATACTATCCAAAATATCTTTTTAGTGATAGATAATGGTATACTGAACATATTTAGTAAAGAGTCCTATCCCAAATATTAAAGATATAATTTATTAAATATTTTAGTCTATTATTTAGAAAAATTATGAAAAACTAAAAATTAGAGTTTACAAAAAAAAATCAATATGCCACCTAGCCATTGAAGATTATAGGTTTTTATAGTTCTAGAAAAAAAATGACACCCAAAATCCAAAAAACAAGATGAGCTATGGACTTTTCAAAAAACGCCTATTGTTTTTATATATATTAGTCCATATGAGTCAAATGACAGATGATTTTGCCACTTCAAATCCATACCTAAGATGTGGACCAAAATGGCCACCTTATGTCCAAATTTCAATGGAATCCACCAATGGCACATAGGAGAACTTGAGTCCATTGTAACTCTATTCATTGCGGTAACAGTCCACAATGACAGTGTTCAAAAGTCCATAGCGGAGTCATTTCTTATCGAATTTATGATTGGAGAGTTGCTATGGGTGCATATTGAAGCTAGGAATCCAATGAAATATATATTTGTTGGTTTTAATGAGTTAATTCAAATTCAATTCATGACACCATCAATTGCAGTCATCTAAAACTGTGCCGGTAACGTCCATTTTGGTCCAGTCAACCTTGCATTCACCCAGCGACAGTCCAACAGACTGCTATCTATGAAAAAAAACTTTGCTTCAACAGACCGACAGGAGAAGAAGGCAGAATACTGGAAGGACATTCAACTGAGGGGACTGAGGGGAAAACAAGAAGGTGGAAGAGACCCACTTCCAATAGACTTCCGGCACAATAGACAGAGAAAATGAGGAGTCCCACAGACAGACTTCCAGCAGACTGTAAGTTCAACAGACTAACGATAAAACTGATTGAGGCGAAGCGGCTTTGAATATTGGAGGCACTTCCCTGCCGGCAGATACACTGCGAAGAGACTGGTGGCAGACTAGACTGACAAAGTACCAGGCGAACAGACTGATATCCATCGGGGATTGATTGTCGAGCACACCTCCGGTTCAGCAGACCGGTTTGCAAAGAAGCGGGCGGAATGAAGACAAAAGAGAGTAAAGGACAAACAGGAAAGTCGAATACACCCATTGCGAACAGACTCGCGGCACAACAGATTGATGCATGCACAGTCCAACAGACTGAAATCCATAGAGAAGAACTGTCCAGCAGACAGACGTTTCGCCAGACTGGCGGGAGAACAAGCCAAAAGACTAACTAGAGGGAAAATAAAAAGTCGAACAGACTTACTGCAACAAACTTCCGACACAACAAACTGACAAATTCACAAGTGCGACAGACTGATATCCCAACAGACAGACTTCCAGCAGACCGCCTCCAAACTAACTGTTATGCACGCGATAAGGGGAATATCCGGAGCACTGGCGGGCCAGCGAACCCACTACGAATAGACTCGCGGCACAACGGACCTCAAACATCCACGCGCAGTTACGGATGCAATTGTCTCAGCCTGGTCCGTCTCCTGGCAAATGCGACAATATACCAATTATGCACCTACTCCCGTCGTGGCTCAGACATCTGCATTCAGCAGGTGCGTGTGGATGTTTGAGGACCTTAGGACTGGATGGTGTTCCGTGACGATTCGTATTGCTTTTTTGTGCTGCCATCCCTTATATAATACTATGTGGATCCATCACAAAGCTAGGTTTCTTTAGATTCTCCACCATTTTCCACAACTTATGCACGACGGATGCAAACCGCTATACTTGGTCACGTAAACAGTCTCATCGTCCGATACGAAATCTGCAATACACGCCCCCATGTGCATACGCTTCCACCATTTTCGCGCCCATGTTACCCATGGGTTCTTTTAACGAATTAAACTTGTGAAGGCTCTCATGAGGGATGCAGTACGAAGGGGCTAAACGTATCATGACGGATCACAAGCAGAGGACGTTATCGAGGACAGATGTCTGCATTTTCCATATTTATGACATAGAACCACACCATAAAACGAAGGTTCCCGAAAGCACAACAGTAAGGCAAAAATAGTGGAAGCATATGCACAATGGTGGCTGTAGTGCTGAGACAATCCTCTCATATTCAAGCACGCATCATCATCATGAGCATCGGGTGCAAAAGAGGAACAGTCGCGTGCATGGAAACGCCTACCGCAATATCGGACAACAAAGAGCCGTCAAAAGATAGAGGTCGGGATTTGGTGGCAAGATCATTGCCATTTTCGCAGCCCAAAAAATGGAGGGTTCGGATGGGTTATGGGAACGGACGGTGGAGATCCTGCGCCGTCAGCGGACTGGATGGCAGGGGACTGGCCAGCGGACTGGTGGGCAGACTGGCAGACTGGCGGACTGTTGGGTCATGAGCGGGGGACTGGCCGCGCGCTGGACGGGGGCGCGGGCAAGGCGGGCGCGTGCGCTGCTGGTGGGGCGCGGTCGCTACAGCTGCGGGCGACGGCGCGCAGTCGTGGGCGAAGCCGGGCGTCCGTGCGCGGGGCCACCGGCCACCTCGCACGTGCCCATTGAAGACGCTATTATCTTAAAATGAGTGACAAAAGTGAGCTTAGTCAAAACAAAATTTAGATCCAAGGGTAGAATTTACAAAATCATTAAGTTTAATTATTTTTAAAGAAATAAAAGTGTATAACAATCATCTATGCACTTATAAGTTTTCATCTTACATTACAGGTTCACCTAGGGAAGGCAACGAGGATCAAACTGATTTTGGCAATATCCTCCGCAAGGAGGAGCAAATCAAACTAGAACCCTCGCCGTCAAATAACACCTCCCAGAGGCCCATCAGGCCACATGTCAAGAAGTTATGCAGATGCCCTGCCCGTTGCCCCAGGTAGGGAATGTAGAATGTAGTCAATGGTCCTATTTTGTAAATCTTAAGAGTTTCTCAAAAAGTGGGCAAGATAAAAAAAAATGTGGGCCTCACTGTTGGACTGTGCACCACCCAACACCTCACACAATCATTGCATCATCACCCTAATTACTCTCTCTTGCAACAAACTAAACTAAGAAATCTCACCTTTATCAACTTTCCGCAGGCCAACATCTAGTCACTGACACCAACAGTCAGTAGCTCAGTTGGTAAAGTGCGCTGAGTGCCATCCGAATGACCCTGGGGTCAAATCCTGCTACTTGACTGGTGTGGTACGGTCTTCTCCCCCTTCCCTGCGCAGCGTCGCATCGGAAAGCCTTACGGCGAGGTTACTGAGAGGTTATTTTCTCCTCTCTATCAAGGGGCCTGATTTGTCCCTCCCAGGTGTTTTCCCTTTTAATTTTTAATTTTTTTTAAACTACTAACATGCCTTTGAAAAAGTTAGTTTTTTTTTTAATGTTTTTTGCAACTAAAAGTAATGATCACAAAACGAAAACACGCTCCCTCCCCTTTTTCTATTTTAAAAAAACAAAAGAAAAAAAACACAAAAATATAAATATACAGCCGCTGCCATGGATGAGAATTGAAAACTGAGTCCATGGATGACGTTTTAAGTGAATATCATTTCTAGATATATTTCTATTTTATATTTGTTTTTAATTTAAATTCAAAGTTTTTATACCATACTACAGTACCTATTAGAGAAATTTCTGAAAAATAGGCACTGTTTGAAGATAATGTGTTTAAATTAGGCACTCTTGTCAAAAATAATTTATTAAATTAGGCACTATTTTTTCGAATTAATTTCTGCCTAACCAGCTATCCCACTATGGTAACAGCAGTGCTTCAAAATTGAAGAGGAAGAAGACAAAACCACGTTTTGCGAGATTCTAGATACTTACGAGCAGAAGAGGAAGAAGACAAAACTAAAGGATTGCCACGACAAGAATGTTCTGCGATCTGCAGAAATACCGTACTAGAGTAACCAGAGAAAGGAATAATTATCTATGCCACACAAACCTTGGAGATGAAGAATACGCCATCGAAAGCTGAGGTGCTCCGCAGACTGATCACTGGACGCCTCGAAAACGTTTTCATTTTGCGAGAATCTAGATAACAGCAGTGCTGCAAAATTGAAGAGGAAGAAGACAAAACCAAAAGATTCCCACGACAAGAAGGTTCCTAGTCCTACTCTCAGTCTAGAACATTCCGAGTATATTCTACCCAATTCTGGTGAAGCCGCCTAGTCCATGTGGGTGAGTTCCCAAGCTTGAAGTTGAGATAAGGCCAACAATCTGACCCTATGTTTTGTGAATAATTATTATTATTTAATTAATATAATAATTATTAGATTGGCTAGCACCTCCATAAACTACTTCTACAGTATCACAAAACAAGATGGTTCACCCTTATTGACGCGGGCGCAGCCCCTGTTATGGATGAAAATTGAAAACTGAGTCCATGGATGTCGTTTTAAATTAATATCATTTTAAATGGATATCATTTCTAGATTTGTTTTCTATTTTATATTTGTTCTTAATTTAAATTCAAAGTTTTTATACCATAGGCACTACAGTACCTATTAGAGAAATTTCTGAAAAATAGGCACTGTTTGAAGATAATGTTTTTAAATTACAAACTCTTGTAACTCTTGATTACGAACTCTTGATTAGGCTCTTTCTTTTCGAATTAATTTCTGCCTAACCGGCTATCCCACTACGGTAACAGCAGTGCTGCAAAATTGAAGAGGAAGAAGACAAAACCAAGAGATTCTCACAACAGGAAGGTTCCTAGTCCTATTCTCAGTCTAGAATATTCTGAGTATATTCTATTCAATTCTGTTGGTGAAGCCACCTAGTCCATGTGGGGAGTTCCCTTGAGGTAAGGCAAACAATCTGACCCTATGTTTTGTGAATAATTATTGGATTGTCTGGCACCTCCATAAACTACTCCTAGAGTATCCCCAAACAAGATGGTTCACCCTTTATTGACGTCGGCGCGATGTGAAGGATGGACGCATAGAAGGAAGGATGCATAGATATCCTCTTAGCTATGTGCCTACCCATCTCCTCCCCGCCCACTCAAACCCACCCAAAGAACTCACCATTCACTTGAAAGAATTCATTTTTTGTCATGACCGCTACCGTACATAAGCGATGCTATTAAACATTGACAATATTCCGTACTTAATCTAGCCCTTAGAGAGAGTGGATGGAAGGTTGGCCACCCATTGTCATCACAACCGGTCCACATAAAAAGTAAAGGGCCGCATTACATTGGGACAGTTCACCTAACACTCAAAGAAATTCAGGCGCATGCAACATATGAGTTGATGAAAAAGAAAGTAAAGTGTCACTTGGGCACTTTTGGGGTTGTTTTTTCTTTTTTCAATATAGATCATTTATTCCAAAAATTGTGGGGAAAAAAATAAAACCCATGATACACCATGAGGGTTACACACCGTAGTCAGTGATGAGTGAACCTTATCCTACACCAAGCTGTGCAGCCTCGTACTTAGAGAGAGAACTCAAAAATTAGCCTAGCCTTATCCTGAGAGACCTCCAATCAGCGCACCATGCAGCTGAGATTACCGAGGAGCTAATCTAGAACTGCAGGGTTTTTAGCGAAAGTTAAGCTTGGAAGTGGTGGCGGGGTGCTTAACATGTTTCCAATTTACGTCTCTCTCAAATTCCGGCGAGGTCGTGGAGTGGAGCTCTGAGGTCTCTCCAGCGTTGAGGGGGGAGAGCGTTCCAAACACAGTGTTCTTGCTCGTCGCTTTGACAAATGATGCCATGGCAGGCCCACGTCGATCTGAAGGTGGCATGGATTGCGGGCGCCTACCTGGGGCCCTTGTGACAATCTGCAACACATTTTGCCCATGCTTTTTTTGATTCCGTAATAAGATCTTTATACATCATTGCCAGCAAAGCCGAGGTACTTATCATTTCATTACTGAAGGTCTTTCTACATCTAGCATGCCACAAGTGCCATAGGGTGGAAGCTCGGAGAGTTTCAAAAATTGGACATGGAAAGGATCACGCCCTTACGTTCTTCTTGTAGTTGGGTAGTAGGTCTAAAGGGCCGATGGCAAAAAGACTCCAGAGTGCCTGTAGAAGACCTTGACCATGGGCCATATCTTCGCTGGTGCGGTACAAGTTAAAAGGCAGTGTTCGTGGATTTCTATGATGCCCAAGGAGCAGCATGAGCACAACAGGGCTTCGTGAAATTGCAACCACTCGCCTACTTTTAGGGCTTTGTTCGCTACTTGCCAGAGAAATGCTGAGATCTTGGCGGGTCTAGTTTTCAGCCAGATAGATGACCAAATTACTGACCAGTTTTTGTTGGAGAATCCGAAGTGGCTCCATGTGCCTTCCCACTTGGAGGAGAGGGCAGACGGATTGTTAAGTGCCCTGTATGTTTTTTTGGGGGTGTAGATGAGAAGCGGGGATGGGGAGCGACCAAAGGCCCATTCCCATTCCTTGGGGTTGAGCTGTAGGTCAGAGAGAGGTCTACCCAAGATAAGATAGGGATGGTGAGGGGTGGTTGTGGATCGAATTACTTGAACTTGGAGGACCAGTTGCATATCCTAACTAGGGTGTGAACGAATCGGGGAAAGAGGGATGGGGACTGAGAGACAAGGATTAAGGTCAGTGTATCAGGGTTAATGAGGAAGCTTTTATTTTATTTTAGGGAGGTGACATTTGCACATTAATATTTATAGATATATGACGCCTCCCAAAGGAAGCATAAATTATGGTGTCTCTTGACCCCCAAGGGTTACTGCCTTCCGCCAGGAAGGTGGACACCTTGTGACACCAATCGGTAAATTGAACCCCCAGCCACTTCCGATGTAGTATGTGCGCATCAATATATGAAGCGAGACGTTGTTTGTTTGTAGCGTCGTTAGATCTCCCAAACCGCGGGGCCCAATGCTGGTGCTTGGTGCTGTTGGAAAGCCTTCGATGAGGAGGGGTGCACCAGCTTGGTCTCATGATTTTTGGACCCGGGGTGTGGGAGATATGGAAATTCAAGTACTTTTGGTCTCTGAAAATTGGGGAAAAATAGCAAAGTGGGCTTTCCTGGAGCAATGATTGGCCCTTCATGTGGGAGATTTGGAATTTCAAGTACTTTTGGTCGCTGAATATTCACAAAAAATAACAAAGTAGAATATATGAAGCCTCGACAGGGGAGATTGCAAAAATAGCAAAGTGGGCTTTGGTGGAACACTGACATGGAGATCTTTATATAATACTTTAAAGTAAATTTGGGTGCTAATAAAAGAATCTAGTATTTTTGATATAATTCAAAATAGTGTGTCTACAAACGACCCGTATTACAAAATTATGTCATGCACAAGGGTACCAAAAAAAAAAAAAAAAAAACCAAATAATACCCCCCAACTACATACCCTTTGTTCGCAGATGGTAACAAAGTTTTACAATGAGTGAACTCCCCTGGGTCCAGTGCAATTCCCTATGTACCCAAGTGTGTCTCATATGTCGCAGCCCATGTGTGGATATACGAAAATGAAGTTGGATGTTTGTTTAGTTACAAAGAATGTGTGGTACATGAATGAACTAATGTTTGAAGATATTGTAAACATGAACAAAATGAGCAACAATGTAATGTGATTCAGAGAGGTTGGAACTTGGTGAAAGAGTTAGAAGTTTATATTAATACCTATTAGGGTAGCCTTTGTCGTTGGCCCAAGTGTCTAGTGTCATCTAAGTCCAAGTGCAATCCCCTATGTATCCAAGTGCATCTCCTATGTCGAGGCCCATGTGTCAAGAATTGAAATCGATATACTAAAATGAAGTTGGATGTTTGTTTAGTTACAAAGAATGTGTGGAACATGAATGAACTAATGTTTAAAGAATATTGTAAACATGAACAAAATGAGCGACAAACTAATGTAATTCAGAGATAGGAATTTGGTGAAAGAGTTAGAAGTTTGTACATGCAATCATATATTTGAAAAACCAGTTTATTTTTTTCCGTGAATCTATTGAGTAGTCATATATTTAATCATTATTGATCTATCTCCCATGTGTCCAGTGTCGAGGCCCAAGTTGTGCGACCTCTATGGTAGCCTGTGCCGTTGGCCCAAGTGTCCAGTGTCATCTAAGCCCAAGTGCAATCTCCTGTGTATCCAAGTGCGTCTCCTATGTCGAGGCCCAAATCCAACCTCTAGGGTAGTCTGTGCCATTGGCCCAAGTGTCCAGTATCATCTAATCCCAAGTGCAATCTCTTATGTATTCAAATGAGTCTCCTATGTCGAGGCCCAAATGCGACGTCTGTGCCGTTGGCTCATGTGTGAAGAATTGAAATCTAAGACCAAGTGCAATTCCTATGTATCCTTGTGCGTCTCCTATGTCGAGGCCCATCTATTCCCTGCTGGCTCGGGAGCAATGCAAGCACTAACCCACAGGCGTTTTTTGCAACTTATCGCTCTGGCCCCTCTCTCTTTGGATGGAGGTTCAGTGCGGATAACGTTGGTAATCTCTACAACCATGTCTGGACTTCCATGTTGGAAGCTCCCTTATTCGCCATTAGAGTCTTCTGTCGACTCACTGGAATGGTGAGCCCTGAACCTCTTGTGGTGATAGCTCATTACTCTGGCTCATTTAGATGGTTCCTCAAAGCTCCCTTGAGGTCACTGCAATTCGATCTAGGCGAATGGGCTTGGATGTCCAAAAAGCAAGACCCGTTTTTTGGTTTCACTATTAAAAAAGGTTACTCTCTGCTTAACCAAAGGATTTTCATGCAGGCTAAATGGAATGCCAAATGGAATCAAGTGACCAGCCTGGACCTACCCTGGAAGGCTATCTGGTCTGATATCTGGAGGAAAGATAGGGCCGCGAAAATCCCAAGGTTTCTCTAGAAGATTGCTAATCGTATCCTGCCTGTCTCAGAGTTCATCGCTGAAATCGACAAAGCATGCCATGGATGCTCGGCTCTTGCACCTGCCCCATACCAAAGACGATTGAGCAATGTCTGCTGCTTTGCCCGACCCCGGCCATGGCTTGGAGCAAAGTCATTTCCGTTTATGCCTTCTGGGACCATTCTTTGCCCTTTCTCCCCGCAGTGCTCCTCCTGAATGCTAATTCAAATGGGCTTTGTACCTCTTGTCCGGTGTGGGCTGCTCTTAGGGCATACACACTATGGAACATTTGGGGATCTAGGTGCTCGATGGTCTATGAGGGGAAGAGAGGCTGCTTGAAAGTTATCTTGTTTAGAGTACATTCACTCAGACGTTATGTCTGAGGCAAGGAAAGCTTGCCAGTCTGTCATTTGTGCGGCTCTTCCCAGATGTTCCGAGGGGAGAAGAGAATAGCTACTCTCTGGCTTTGATAGCACTTGGGCAAAAGGTGGTCGATTGTGTGCAAGAGGTGCTGGTACCACCATCTGGTGGAATGACACCATCCCGAAAGGCTGGGAGTTCGATTAATACTCGTCTCTCGCCAGTGGAGGAAGAGGAATCAGACACCAATTACCGTCATCGTCGGAGTTTCAGGAAGGGGAAGTCGAAGGCGCAGCTTTCATATGAACCTGAGCCTGCACCTCGTAGTGTGAGATGATTACCTCAGTTAATAAATTAAAGGTCCCTCTCAGACCTTTCTGGAAGGATATATATATATATATACGCAAAAATGCCCAAACGGTTGTCCAGGGACGGTAATGCATATTTCTCCTGTACTACCGTACACCTAAAGTACGTGTATGTTGAGTTGGAGTTCGCTGGCCTACCAAACAAGACGTTGGTTTTGGGCTTCTCTAAAGGTACTCGTTTGTCTGTCTCCCATGACTATGGTTCCAGCATTCCGGTTTTCTTCACATAGGGCTGAGTGGAAAGGTGCGGAGCAAGCTAGCTGATATTCTACATGAGGATGTTACCGTGATAATTGAGGAGGGATCCAATGGGGAAAATGGCAAACTGGAAGCTCAAAATGGAATGCGCAGGTACAACATACTCTCTTAAAACAATTGAATGTTTGTTGTTGTTCCTTTGATCTGGCAATTTGAATAGGAAGTTGAAGTGAATGTAAACTCCACATAGGGTTGTCCAGCTGATGATGCATATACTGAAAAGTCTGTGAGCAGGCTGTAGCAGGTGCTTGTTGGTTACTCAATACGTCTGTGACTCTCATATTCTTGGACCGAGTTCTTGTATGGCCTATAACTACGACCGGTTCCCATCGGGAGGGTTGGCTCTTTTTAAGAGACTCGCTGACGAATGATCTAACTTTAGGGTGTCAAAAATGCACACTTTGTATTAGGCAAGGGGGGGCTTTTTGCCCATCGGGTTAAAGGAGGTTAGGAGATTGGATGTTGATTTATGATTTGGCATTGACTGTACTAAAGACATAATAGTTAGCATTCCTATAGCAATCTAGCTTGTGCCAATGGAACACATGGCAGTGGTTGGAGGGCTCATACAATGTTCAGGGTTTTCTCCTCATAGAGCAGGACCATGAAGAACATAGTCCCTGCAGCCCTATTCACCAACTTCCAAAATTTTGAGGCTGAGCCTAAAGCCCTGGCTGGCCCCGATGGGATATAATTGCTCCATAGCTCGCACATAGCAGCTTGATGTTTGTGTGAAGGGATTTCTAGAGTAAATCTGGAAACCTCGTGTTGGGGCCACAATGCTATGGCAAACAACGTCTTCTGAGTACATTCTCTCCGTGACGTTTAGAGTTTGTTGATGTGGTATTTTCATGTTGTTATTTGTCATGAATGTGCAGCCTCAATTATTGTTTCTTACTGCTTATGTTGGTTTTGGGGTTTATGTGATGCAACAGGCAGATGAATGTGTGGGGATGAAGATGACATACAAATGAGACCTTCCAATACAAGAGGGGATGTGGCTGCGTCAGATGAGAAGTTCCGTGAAGTTCTCCTTGGTATTGACGTGAGTGGAAGCTTAGAATAACTAACATTGAGTGGTCAATAGGGGAGCCATGGATGAAGGGGTGCACTACAGGAAAAGGGGGGCCTTTGCGACGCCCGGGCCACGCCGCAGCGTCGGGAAAACGCACATTTCGGGCACGGGGCAAGCGCCGAATATGCGACGCCCGGCCGTCGCCCGGCAATCATATGGGCGTTGCCACAGAAACACCGCAAAAATGTGACGTATGGGGGTCGCTAGCCCCCGCCCCAACTCCCACGACTGTCGGACGTCGCTTTTCGGGCCATCCGCGCCGATGGCAGGGGCCTCCTTCGAGCGACGTCTCGCCGTCGCTGCCCTCCAGCCGACAGCGTTGGTGGGGGTGATGGCGCAGCGTCGCATCCTCTTTTTTTTCTAACTTGCCCGGGAGTCCCATCCTAAAACCCAAAAACATGTGGCGTAAGCCGGGTGGTACGCCAGTGCGTCGTTGCAAATGACTATTGGGCGTGGCAAAAAAAAAACAGCAGGAGCAGGAGTCGGGCTCCGCCACGCGTTCGCGACGCTCTGGCGTCGCTTTTTTTTTATATTTAATCAAAATAAATAAAAGACGTGGCGCAGGCAGGGTGGCGGGCTCCGCGACGCCAGGGCGTCGCGGCTTGCGACCCCCGGACCAAAAAAACACGTCGCAGGGGGTGTCGGGCGTTGCCACCCGCAAATGGGATTTGCGACGCCCGACCGTCGCGGCTTGCGACCCCCGCCGATGGAAAAATGGAAATATATTTACAGGAAATGAGCTGAAAAGCTCACAAGGGTTCAGTAGGCTGACCCTAGGACCTACATGGACTAGGACTAGTCATCCTCATCCTCATCCTCAGTGGAGGACTCAGAGCTATCCGATGCGCTTGATGACTCCGCGCCCTTTGCCAGAGCACCTAAATGAGGCGGCGTTCCCCTAAGTCCCACAGAGCTCTCATCCAATCCCTGGCCATGACCCCCGACCTCATCCATACTAGTGCACTGTAGTGCAGTCATCCCCTCCGTTTTGGCCATGTTTTTCATGAGGGATTGCCAACCATGCTCATTGGCGTAGTTGTACTCTACCGGAGATGGCTTCCTCTCAAACGCATTTTGCTACACATGCCACAAATTAAAGTCAGTTCTTCGCGATGATGGAGCCAGAAAGAAGACATAACAAAATCCATAGGGAAGTACGACTTACAAATCGCAAGATAAAACCCTTGGATCCGTCGGCGCCCCACTTGTGTGTGGATTCGTGTTTGTCAAGGCGGACTATTGTTGCTTCGCATGCCCGGTCAAATTTGGTCTTGTTTGCGACATTATTCTCTCCCGCAATGAGTGCATCCCACGATACCTATGCATCCCCCCCAACAATTAGTGAATTACACACATACATTGTATCAAATCTATCTCATTAATGCACATGCGACAAATGGAAGGTGAAATGATTCAGGATTTGCCAACCTGTGTAATTCCATAAGGTGGTTTGGGTATGGCCCCCCTTTTCCATTGCCCTCCGAATGATCTGTCTGGCATGGTACCTCATGTCCTTCAAGTTTTGCCCCACCATCTCCATCACCTTTGTGTCACTCCAATTGCCCGGAAACCGGCGGTCTAACTCACGGGCATACGCCCGCTTCACGCCAAAGTGCTGATCAGCCCACTCAATGTGCAAAGGGAACCACCTCATTGCGAGTTCGAAGGTTGGCTTCTTCATAGCCTCCCAGAACGCACCGCAGGGGTCACCATGGCGATTCACCTCCACCGGTGGCACAACGATCTTTGCCAACTCCAACTCCAACTCCACGTCCTATATCGCCAAGGCCATGTTCTTCTTCCCACCCTCTCCCTTATTTGTAGCCTCCTTCCCCTGCTCCTTTGTTACCCCACTGCCCTCCCCCACATGCACACTCACCCCTTCCTCTCCATGGGACTTCTTCTTCTTATTCTTTTCCTTCCCCTTCCCCGCTACTTCCTCTCTCTCCTTCTCCCTCTCCCTTCTCTCTCTCTCCTCGGCAGCCCCTTCATTGATGGTAAAAGGGATCTCGGGAGGTCGAGGCCTCTTCTTCTTACCTTTGGTGTTCGGGTCCTTCATGAACACCACGTGCTCTCCCTCATTGGCAACCCCACCGGACTACACCAATGAGGCCAGCCATGTTGTTGCCTCCTGAAGACAAATAACCCCTCCAATTCAAAAAAGAAACAAACAACAAAGAAAATCATGCATGCAAAGGAAAGGATAAAACATTGAACAAGGTGCGACAGTTGTACCTTTGCAAGCTTGTCCGACTCGCCCCCGGTATCACCCGATGTGGCAAGAGTCCCCGTTGCCGGATGTGCCCGTGCTATCCCTCCCCTCTCGGAGCACCACTAGAAGTAGATTCCAGATGTGGAGCATAGCCGGCGGCGGCGCCCCATAGTTCAGGCCCTTCTTTGCTGACCGCTCAGGCTCAGGGGGCGGCATCGCTGATTGGCTAGGCCGCTCCAAACCGGCCCATACCTCCCGAATAGGAGAGCTAGCTGAGCCGGCCCCCAGCACATCCAAGATGTGGACAAGAGGGGGGTTACTGGCCTCGGGGGGCAGACGAGCCCTCCGGCTGCGGCTGTCGATGGGGCTGGTTAACCGTGAGACGCCCTGGCGCGCCACACGTACCGGCTGAGCAAACGGATTGTCCGCCCCTTTCTTTGGGGCAGGGGACTTCTTCTCTTTCCCCATAAGTTGGCACCTGTCATGCAAACCCACAAGTTGGCCTCATTAGGAAACAACCTCTACATTCCAGATCAAAAACAAAAAAAACCAAACATGTTGGGGGCTGAGAGCAGCAAGTGCTCGGGGTCTCGAGAGGGGGCAACAAAGAGAAAAGAAGAAGGAGGGGGGGGGGGGGGGGGGTGGGTGACTGAGCACCACGGGCTCAGTCACTCCCCTCCCCCATTTTTTTTTTTTTTGGTTTCCCTCTCTCTCCCTCTCTCTCCCTCCCTCCCTCCTTGGAATTGGCCGGTTTTATCAGTGTTTTTTTCCTATTTTTCCATCTATACCGGATGGACTCTAAACATTGCTTTCACCCGCCCTATAACGATTTTTTATCCATACCGGATGAATTACCTGGGTTGACACTGGCATCCTATATATAATTTTTTCCATCCATACCGGATGAAAAATACCAAGATATTAATTCATTTATTCCTCTTTCATGGTTTTTTTCCATATTGGATGAGGCATTTTTTGGGGATGTTGAATAACCTGTTAGGATATGAAACCGTTGCCTTGGATGTTATGTACTATTTTTTCATCCTACTGACAAACCTTCTCCAACGGATGAACTTATTGACTTTTTCATCTAAACCGGATGAAATATGCAGCCTATGATGGCCCTGGACTGATGATTAATTACCCTTAATTATGGCTAATTAAGGAGTGAAACCCTAACCCCTACCCTATAACCTACTGTTTAAACCTAGCTAACGGATGACATCCGTCGGGTTTCGAAAAATGTGGTGTTGATTACTCATCTTGCACGGATGAAAAATCGGGCATGAGCCCTAGGGTGTCTCTCCTGCCGTCAGAAGCACTCCTCGTGCTTATGAGCTCGCGGGATGAGAGTTATGGCGTCTGCGTTTTGCTGCTACCATGTTTGCTGTACCCATGTTGGACGAGCTCCTGGGGATGCGCAATGGCGGCGTTTTGTCTCTTCTCACAGGCGGGAGACAATGCTATGAATGCATTGTCTCTTTCCCTCCTCTGGCTTTTATTTTTCGCAGCGGCGCTTGTGTTGGGAAGTATCTCTCTTTCCCTTCTTAAACATAGCAAGGATGCTTGTATGCTTCACTTCTCCTTAGTTGTGCTAGAGGTGGCTTGCTGGTGACGATGGCGCACATTTATCTTCCCCAATCGCTCAAGGTGCTTTTGGTGATTAGGGTTCCTTTTGCTTTATGTCTTTCTCTCTTGCTTTTGAGGTTCTTAATTGACATCGATGACAAGTGTAGGGGTCTGTGATTCACCTGGGGTTCCACAATCCTCATAAGCTGTTGGTTTTTGTGGGGGCTTGTGATGGGACCAGGTGAGGATCCCTAATTGCTTTGAATTCTCTTGAGCTTGCAGATAAGGATGTGGGCAACGGGAACCTAGTGTGTATGGCATCTTTACTTGGCTGCTGCCTGCAGCCCCAATTTCGGCCCGCTTGCTCCTGGTTTGGCATGCTAATGCTTACTTTCGGCCTAACAGACTTGTCTCTTGAAGCCCAGCATCTGGACCTTACTTTGTCTTGAATCTTTGACAGCATTGCCTATGGATTATTAAGCTAGGTACTGTTTTGGCCTTAAAGAAGAGTTATGGTTTATGGGTAAGGCATCAATGGTTGTTTGGTTCTAAGGAAGAGGAGGCCTTGTTTTTAAAGATGGCAGCCTGATAAGGCAATGACAGACCTCTTTCAGGCCTAGATTTGGTGTGGAATGGAGCATAGTGAGGTTTTATTTGCAAAACCTGGCATAAACCTCCTGGAAAACAGTGTTGGTAAGCTCTACTGGACCTTTGCCAGAGATTATTTGCCTTATTTTGCCATCAGACCGGGCACCTGCAATGTATGATTTATTTTTGGCCAAGTGGGCTTGGTCTCGGGCACTCAAAGTGTTTGTGTGTCCATATCTTGAATCTGTAACATGGCAGGCTTTTCTTCCATACCAAAATGCCTTACATGATGCATGTCTTGGGGCAATTATACATGGTGTAGAATGAAGTTGCAGTCTGTCTTGTCATGCCCAAGTAGGTCACTTGGTTGCATGTTTGGAATCTAATAAACTGCAGGCTGGTCCATCAAGGTGCTTGTGTATACATGTCTTGAATCTGTAGTACGGCAGGCTGTTCTTACCTACCCAAGAGGCCTTGCATGATGCATGTCTTGGGATACTTACAATGGCAAAGAGTGAAGCTGCAATATGTTTTGTCATGCCCAAGAAGTTTACTTGGTTGCATGCTTGAAATCTAATTAATTGCAGGCTGGTCCTTCAAGGTACTTGTATGAACATATCCTGAATCTGTAGTAGAACAGGCTGTTCTTACCTACCCAAGGAGCCTTGCATGATGCATGTCTTGGGGTACTTACAAATAGCAAAGAGTGAAGCTGCAATATGTTTTGTCATGCCCAAGAAGATTACTTGGTTGCATGTTTGAAATCTGGTAAATTGCAGGCTGGTCCTTCAAGGTGCTTGTATGAACATACCTTGAATCTGTAGCAGGGCAGGCTGTTCTTACCTACCTAGGGAGCCTTGCATGGTGCATGTCTTGGGTTACTTACAGGAATTTGAACATGCTGCAACAATCTGATTTTTCAGTACACAAGATGCTTGCTTATATGCTTGTCTTATTGTCATGACCTGTACATAAACAAACCCCGCCCTCCCACCCTGGTTTATCATGAATGATTGGGTGAAATCAATTGGGAAATCATGACAAGAATGGAAGTGTTAGATGGTGCTTTGTTTATGGGCTGTTTATGTCTTTAATTGACAATGACCCTAGTGGGTCTTGTCCATGTCTTGACATGACATGAGTATCTTCCCTTTCTTTTTTGCTGCTCACAAAAATAAACAAACCACAAAGGAGAGAGGGTGCAGAAAAAGTTAAAAAGATAGTACTCATAATACGTTGTTTGCCGTAGCCTTGTGGCCATTGACCCTGCGCCCAGTTTGAGCGAAACAAAAGGGACAGAACCTGCCTCTGTCAGGGGCTGACGTTGGTAGTAAGACTTACCTTCATATATAGAATTAATCCGGGTTTTCTAGATATCCGCTAGAAATCCCTTCACACAAGCATCAATCTGCTGTGTGTGATTAGCCTTTGATTGGACAAGAAAGGACAATGATGAGGTTAAATGAATCCATTGTACCTCTTAGCTTGGTAACAAGCTCGTGTAATGGGAAGTAGAGGCCAGGAAAGGAGCCGTGTTCCAAGAACAAGAACTTTATCAAGATTCGAACCAACTTTTTGGTCTTGAAGCCGTTTCGCCCAAGTGTTTGGATAAGGACATAACATTCTTTCCAGGCAAAATCAGTGCTGCTGGAAATGTATAGAATAGGTAAAGCTTGAGAGACGACAACATTGTAGGACTGATTCACAGGCCTCTTAGAAAGAAACTGGATGTACTGTGTGTAAGGGAAAGGCAGTTCAGCCTTCTCTTATCATATTTATGAAACTGAAAAAGGCCGGTATCAGAATTCAATACACTGACATAAAGCATGCCTCCAAGCCAGTGTATGGTATATCATCCTTGGTTCTCAATAACTCTGGTTTAATCTCCACCACATTGAGTAGGTAAACCCACCATGGGTTTTGGTTATTTCTGTCCGTAGAAGGATCAAGAAACAACTTTGCATCACCGACATTCAACCAGCATATGTCATCGATGTACATGAAGGCTGACTTGAATTTAGTCATAAGCTGGAACTGAGGGCGGGGTTTGTTCTTGTGTGGGACAAGATAAGATATTGTTGCCTCTATGCAGGCTGCAAGGCTCTTGGTTCAGCCTGCTCACATACCTTACCAGCAGGTCATGTATTGAAGGAGCACAAAATGCTGAGGTCATGCAAAGGGCAAGGTACCATGGTCCAGCCTGCCCTATTACCATTTCAAGACACGTTTTCACACATACATCTTGGGCATGACCAACAGGTTGCAGCATCTTACATTTTCAGCCATTAATTACGGCAGGTCATGCATCAGCCAAGGCATAAGGACCAACCTGCAATTTGTCAGAATCAAAATATTTCACCAAGCAGTCCTACTTGGGCATGATGACATAAATTCCATATCATTTGTATTCACCCCGAGACATGTGATCATACAAGGTGTCAAGGGAATGTGAATTCAGCCTGTCAAATTGCAAATTCAAGACTTGTACATACAAGCAACTTGAACAACCGAGATCCAGCCTCTTTTGCATATAAAAAACCAGATTGCATAGGCCTGATGTCATGACAAAGCCAAAACTATAGGTAGGATCCCATTGCAGCTTACCATCCTCATCCTTCAAGAGGTCCAGGCTAAGTCATGCAAAGAACACCTCACTATGATCCAATACACACCAGAAACAGGCCCGAAAAGGAGCAGGTCGGTGCCTTATCAGGCTGCCGCCATAACATTCAAGGCCACCATGTCCATAGAGACCCAAAACCGCCAAAAACATACCACATAAAACCAGATCCTCTATGGCCCAAAGAACTTACAACCTAGCTCAATAATCCACAGGCCTTGCTGTCAAAGATCAAAAGATAGGGTATGGTTTGTATGCAGGCCTCAGGAAACAGGCCAGACAAGTCGAGCTGCCCATCGACGACAAAACGACAAAGGCCAAAACACAGGCTGTAGCATGCCAAACCAGGAGCAGTCGGGTTGAAATCGAGGCTGCAAGCAGCAGCCACCTCACAGCGCAATAACCCACAGGTCTCCTCAGCCCATATCCCAACTGCATGCTCAAGAAACTTCAAAGTAGGTGAGGATCCTCACCTGGTCCCATCACAAGCCCCCACAAAATCAACAGATTAGTGAGGATTGTGGAACCCCAGGTGAATCACAGACCCTCACATTTGTCATCGATGTCAACTAAGAAACTCAAAAGCAAGAGAAGAAGATAAGAACATGAGGATCCCTAAACTCCAAAGGCACCTTAAGCGATTGGGGAAGAGGGTTATGCGCCATCACCACCCGCAGCAAGCCGCCTCCACAAAGCACATGAGCAATGAAGAAAAGCAGGCAAAAACGCAAGGCACCATAAAGGAGGGAGAGATATTTCCCAGCACAAATGCCCTTGCTAAACTTAAAAGCCAGAGGAGGGAAGATGCCACTTCATTCACAACAGTGTTTCCCACTGCAAGAGAGACAAGGCGCCGCCTTCGCCCCTCCCAGGCGCTCGTCCAGTATGGGTACGACACCACAAACGGGGCAGCCACCAAAGCACGTCCGCCATAACACTCTTCCCGCGAGCTCAGAAGCACATCGCGTGCTTCTGACAGTGGGAGAGACAACATAGGGTTTTTTTCCCCGATTTTTCATCCGTGGATGAAAAACAATAGAACACAACATTTTATCCTGACGGATTTCATCCGCAACAAGGTTAAAAATAGGTTTTAGGGTAGGGGTTAGGGTTTCCCCCGTAATTAATCATAATTAGGGGTAGTAAAGATCAATTCCAGGCCATAATCACGTCATCCATAAACAGATCACTATGTCAGGATGAAAAAGTAGGGAATATCATCCGTGGCAGCGGTTTACCTCCACCTAGATAATTCATCATTCCTCACCAGACCATCCGGTATGGATAAAAAGAGTCAATGAAAGAGGAATGAAAAAAATTATTATCCTGGTAGTTTTTCAATCGGTATGGATAAAAAACATGATGTTGTTGGCAACCTTCATAGAGGTAATTTTTTCATTCCATGGTGACTCATCCGGTTGGATGAGAGTCAATAAAGGAGGAATGAAAAAGCCAAAAAAAACATCCTAGAGGTAATTCAGTGTCCATCCTGGTGGCTCATCCGGTATGGATGAAAAAGTCGATAGATGATGGATGAGCCACTGTCAAAACTTCATCCGGTATGGGTGAAAAAACAGGAAATCAACATTGATAGGCAAACTGTCGGTTCCCAGTAGAGAGGGAGATAGAGGGAGAGAGGGGGCAACAAAGAAAAAACAAAAAGGTGGGGGGAGGGGGAGTGACTGAGCAGCTGCTGCTCAGTCACTCCCCCCCCCAACCTTCTTCTTTTTCTTTTTGTTTCCTGATCTCTCCCTCTCACTCCCTCTCTATGTCCCTTTCTCTCTGTCCCTCTTTGTCCCTCTCTCCCTCTCCCTTTCTCTCTCTCTCTCTCCTCTCTTTTGTGCTGCTCACAAAAAAAAAAAAAACCACAAAGGGAAAGAGGGGGTAGAAAAAGTTAATAAGAGAGAGGGAGAGAGTGGGAAGATATTCATGTCATGTCTAGACATGGACAGGACCCAGTAGGGTTATTGTCAATTAAATACATAAACAGCCCATGACAAGGCACCATCTAACACTTCCAGTCTTGTCATAGCATGCCAAGTGACAACTCCCATTTAGTCATGATAAAACAGGGTGGGAGGGCGGGATCCATTCATGTCCAAAATCCTGTAAATAGCCCAAGACATGCACCATGCAAGGTTCCATGGGTAGGTAAGAAAGGCCTGCCCTACTACAGATTCAGGGTATGTACATACAAGCACCTTAAAGGACCAGCCTGCAATTTACCAGATTTCAAACATGCAACCAAGTAAACTTCTTGGGCATGACAAAACATCGCTCTTTGCCGTTTTTAAGTTCCCCAAGACATGCATCATGCAAGGCTCCTTGGGTAGGTAAGAACAGCCTGTCCTACTACGGATATGTTCATACAAGTACCTTGAAGGACCAGCCTGCAATTAATTACATTTCAGGCATGCAACCAAGTAAACTTCTTGGGCATGACAAACCATATTGCAGCTTCACATTTGGCCAATTGTAAGTACCCCAAGACATGCATCGTGCAAGGCCTCTTGGGTAGGTAAGAACAGCCTGTCATTGTACAGATTCAAGACCTGTGTACACAAGGATCTTGATGGACCAGCCTGCAGTTTATCAGACTCCAAACATGCAACCAAGTGACCCACTTGGGCATGACAAGACAGACTGCAACTTCATTCTACACCATGTACAGTTGCCCCAAGATATGCATAATGTAAGGCATTTTGGCATGGAAGAAAGGCCTGCCATATTACAGCTTCAAGATATGGACACGCATACACTTTGAGTGCCCCAGACCAAGCCCACTTGGCCAAAAACATAAATCATACATTGCAGGTGGCTGGTCTGATGGCAAAATGAGGCAAATAATCACTGGCAAAGGTCCATTAGAGCTTACCACCATTGTTTTCCAGGAGGCTAATGCCATGTTTTGCAAATAGAACCTCGCTATGCTCCATTCCACATCAAATCTAGGCCTCAAAGAGGCCTGTCATTGCCTTATCAAGCTGCCATCTTTAAAAACAGGGCCTCCTCTTCCTTAGAACCTAACAGCCATTGATGCCTTTACCCTTAAACCATCATTCCTCTTTTAAGGCCAAAACTGTACCTAGTTTAAAAATCCACAGGCAATGCTGTCAAAGATTCAAGACAAGGTAAGGTCCAGATGTTGGGCTTCAAGAGACAGGCCTGCCAGGCCGAAATGCTCCATCAACAGCAGCAAAACAAAAGTCAAAAGTAAGCATCAGCATGCCAAACTAGGAGCAAGCATGCCGAAATCGGGGCTGTAGGCAGAAGCCAAGTCATGACGCCATACAGAATAGGTTCCCTTTGCCTACATCCTTATCTGCAAGCTCAAGAGATTTCAAAGCAAGTAGGGATCCTCACCTAGTCCCATCACAAGCCCCCACAAAAACCAACAGGTTAGTGAGGATTGTGGAACCCCAGATGAATCACAGACCCCTACACTTGTCATCGATGTCAACTAAGAACCTCAAAGGCAAGAGAGAAAGATATAAAGTAAGAGAAACCCTAATCACCAAAAGCACCTCGAGCGATTGGGAAAGATAACTGTGTGCCATCGCCACCAGCAAGCCACCTCCAGCACAGCTAAAGAGAAGTGAAGCATACAAGCATCCTTGCTAGGTTTAAGAAGGAAGAGAGATATATACTTCCCAACACAAGCGCCAATGCGAAACATAAAAGCCAGAGGAGGGAAAGAGACGATGCATTCATAGCATTGTCTCCCGTCTATGAGAAGAGACAAAACGCCCCCATTGCGCATTCCCAGGAGCTCGTCCAGCATGGGTACGAAGCAGCAGACAGGGTAGCAGCAAAACGCAAACGCCATAACTCTCATCCCGCGAGCTCAGAAGTACGAGGAGAGCTGCTGATGGCAGGAGAGACACCCTAGGGCCATTCCTGATTTTTCATCCATGTAGGATGAGTAATCAACACCACTTTTCTCGAAACCCGATGGATGTCATCCGTTAGCTAGGTTTAAACAATAGGTTATAGGGTAGGGGTTAGGGTTTCACTCCTTAATTAGCCATAATTAGGGGTAATTAAACAACAGTCCAGGGCCATCATAGGCTGCATATTTCATCCGGTTCAGATGAAAAAGTCAATAAGTTCATCCAGTTGGAGAAGGTTCGTCAGTAGGATGGAAAAACAGTACATAACATCCAAGACAACGGTTTCACATCCTAACAGGTAATTCAACATCCCCCAAAAAAATGCCTCATCCAGTACGGAAAAAAAGCCATAAAAGAGGAATAAACGAATTAATAGCCTGGTATTTTTCATCCGGTATGGATGGAAAAATTATATATAGGATGCCAGTGTCAACCCCTATAGAGGTAATTCCTCATTCTCTGGTGACTCATCTGGTATGGATGAAAGTCAATAAAAGAGGAATGAAAAAATCATAGACCCAGTTTAGAGGTAATTTAGTGTCCACCCAGGTAATTCATTCGGTATGGATAAAAAATCGTTATAGGGCGGGTGAAAACACTGTTTAGAATCCATCCGATATAGATGGAAAAACAGGAAAAAAAACACTGATACAACCGGCCAATTCCGAGGAGGGAGACAGAGGGAGAGAGGGGGCACCCACCAACCAGCCCCTGGTATGGCAGTCCCTTATGGAGTGAGTGTGGTATGCACTCACCCCGTAAGGGAGTGCATACCAGACCCCTCCATAAGGTTTCTCCCATTGCAAAAGCATTTCCAAATCCCTGGACAAGATTGTCAAAGGGGTTGGGAAAAAACCTACTTCCACCTTTTAAATACATATTAGCCACTTGAACAAAAGAGGACATGTATAAGGTCATGTGGAATCCATTATACCTCTTAGCTTGGTAATTAGCTCGTGTAGCGGGAAGTGGAGACCAGGAAAAGAGCCATGTTCCAGGAACTTAATGAGGATTCGAACCAGCTTCTTGGTCTTGAAACCATTCCTCCCAAGGGTTTGGATAAGAACACAACATTCATTCCAGGCAAAGTCAGTGCTGCTGGAAATATCCAAAATAGGGAAAGCCTGGGAGACCACCACATTGTAAGACTGATTTACAGGTCGGTTAGAAAGGAACTGGATGTATTGTGTGTAAGAAAAGGGCAACATCATTCTCTTATCATATTTCTGTTGAGCGGCTTTTACTCACCCATCCCTTCGCTATCCGAGGTGGGAACTCCAAGATAGAAGAATTGGATATCTCTAAGCACTCAGCCCGCTCAGAAGAATAAGTCATGACCTACAACTAGTGTATCATGGGAGTGTTTCATGTTTGTGTTCCTTCTTACCTTCATGTCAGCAAATTACCGTACTATTTATATTTAAGTATCACATTGCTTCAGCAATCTACCAGGTTCCAATCACTCATCCATTCATTCCACAGCTTCACTCAGTTCTCTCTACACAGTGTGAATAAGTATCAGATTAAGATCTATCAAGTATCAGGCCGAAGCCATGGTGTCTCTAGTCTACTCTACAGTCAACTCTACAGCTTGCATGAATCAAGCATCAACAGTTTGTGTCTCCTCCTCCACTGCGCTCTCCATCCCTCAGCTCCAGATCGTCCTTCTCTCTCCGATGGCCAAGTCGTGATCCCAGAAGTGTCCTCCCTGTTGCTACTCTGCCTATTCTACCTACAAGCTGTTCTAACCGCCTAACTAACTAACTGTCGTCCAGACAGAATGTACATTCCCTCTGTAGATGTCGTTCCCACACAGTCGTTCCCTACCATGGTAACTGTTCCTGGTGAATGCTGTGACGAGCTGTGTCAAACTGTGAATGTTGTGACTGGGTCGAGCTGTGACTGGCTGTATGAAGCTGTGTCGGGTTGTGGTTAACTGTGTCGGGCTGTGTCGGGTTGTGATAGACTGTGATAGGTTGTGTAAGCTGTATAAGGCTGTGTCTAATTGTGTAAGACTATGACTGACTATGTAAGCCTGTCTACCACCCCTAAGGCCTATGTTGGTCTAAGTCTACCATCCGTAAGTCTGCGCAAAAATTAAGGGTACCCCACAGAACCCGTAAAACTGTCTAAGTCCCAGACAGCCCTCTAACATTACCCCTCCCCCTCTCAAAAAGCCGTGTCCTCACGGTTTACTATTAGGATCAGCAAACCTCTGTGAACGAGCACCCTTCTGTCGGTGAGAGTCTTGTGGAGGGTTCTGTGTGCGAGCCCGAGCTCTGTCACTGGTTGGTGGAGATGACTAGTCACCAAATGGAAATGTCTGTCCTTCCTTTGGTTGATAAGGAGGTACCTTCTCAGGCATAGGAGATCCCCGTCGTTTCTTTTCTGCCATTTGCAGTGCATAGTCCTCAGCCATGTCAAAAGGTTCCTCCACAGAACCAGTTGTATCAAAATCATCTTCCCCCCTGTGGACTTTCGGTGCTCTTACCTTCTCGGGAATCCTCCTGCGTGGCACACAGTGTTTGCCCACCATGTCTGGAAGTTCAAACTTTAAAACTTGCATCAATCTCTTGCGAGCAAAATTAGTGTACTCCCGGAGCTCCTTGTCCGTATAGGTGAGTGACCAATGACCTTGGAACAGTGTAAGTATTTCCTGGCTTCATGTCCCTTATAAAAAAGATCGTCAAGGCCCAATGTTTCTTTGGCCAAATTGTCCAAAGCAAAATTGAACCAAGAACGAAATTGGGGATCTTTTTGCAACATGATCCTCACATCATACAGATACGTATGGGGTAGGACTGAAGGTAAGACCCAATGATCCCCAGTGGAATAACTCTGAAATCTCGTCTGCATCTTCTGCTGCTCAATGTGATAGCGTGCAATGAAACAAGCAGCATAGTATAAACCACAACCCATGACCAGGCTAGGTACCTCCTTGGTCTTGGCGTAGATATACCCATGAACAATCTGGAAGGCAATTAATTCCTTCAGCATGGTGCCTGCCTCAGACCAATACCTTGCAAAATGGTGATCTTCATTGGGTCAGTTATTCGGAAGAACCTTAGTCCGAGTTGCCACTGGCAACCAAATGCGCATGATCTGGTAATAGTGTGCCAAAAACTGTGGAGGACTGAATTCCTTCCAAGCCAAATCCATCACAATGGAATTTGGTTGAATGGCATAATCATAGCCCGATTGTACTCAAGTGCAGCAGGAGTCTTAGGTGGGTAAAATAAGCATCCCCCCAAACCTCAGATTGCTGCAAAGCCATGGTATCAACAGTGTCGACCTACTGTGGTTGCTGTGATATGGGTGGCAATGTCCCTCCTATTGTTGGCAAGTCCTGCACCTCCTGTGATGAGGATTGGAAAATCGGAGTCCGCGCATGCAAATAAGCAGTCACCAGCTGTTCCTCAGGAACAAAGGCTCTTTTGTCAATGTTGGAGCTCAAGTCATCCATTTGAGTCTGCAGCCCTTCCACATCATCTTGCAACTCAGCTATTCGACTATAGACATTGTCTATAGTGGTTGTGACAATGTTTTGCACCTGCAGTCTGAGATCATTCATCTCCTCTTGGGTGAGCTTCTTTGGTGCCTTCCCTTCCACCGGTCCTTGTGTTAACCACACTTGCAAAAGATGATTATCCACCAAGTCATGTGTAGCACCCCTGAGATCATGCTCCTCCTTGAGTCTATATGTTTGCAACTGCTGCTGCAAACTCTCCATGCGCTTTGCATGAGGTTCAACCAGAGCTGCATAGGCAGCAGACAGATTATTGACTTCCTTCCAAACCTTGTTTGTCACAAAAAGCTCATTCTTTCGTGCTGTGAGTGTTTGCTGCAACTCAAGGATGTACCTGCCTGTCCTTCTGAGCCTCAACCTGACTGTACTGTTGAAAGGTATCCTCATTGCGATGGATAGTGGCCTTCAAGTCAGCAATGAGTTTTGTCTGCTCCACTGATTCAGCCTCCACCATCAAACATCTGTCAGCCTGATTCTTAACTTCTAATGCAGTCAGCTCCAGAGTAGTTGTTAGTGTGGCACATTGGATGGTCATTTTCTGATGAACTGACTCCAACTCTATATGTAGCAACTTCAGTTCCTGCAATTTACCCTCATGCTTCACCTGCAACTGGTATAGTTGTTGCTTATGTACTTCATGCAACTTTTCCTGCTCCAGACCTGATTCAATCCAGTTTTCCTTCGCAAGCTGTAGAGCAGCCCTTGTGTCCTCCAACTTTTTTTGCAACTTGAGGTTGGCTTCCACATCCACCTTATTTGCACACTCAATGACAATTCTTGCCTCAAACTCTTGCTTGAGCTCCTCCCTCAATACTGCCAATTGTGTGGAAGGAACATGAGATTTCACATAGGTGCCCAACAAACTTTGATTGCCCCTCCCGTCGAGACGCTGGTTATTCAGAGCAACCCCTAAGAGTACTCTTCCGCTCATAACTTTTTTAATTTCTTGTTCTTGTTTCTTGGAGGGAACCACTTGCATGAAATTCACGATCCTGATTAGTTGTTGCCTCATCGGGTAACCTCTCAGTTTTACCCCCATCTGTTTCACATTCCCACTTGGAATGCCCACTAGGACAGCACATGTGGCAAATGTCCCCATTTGTTGTACGCGTAAAGGGTTCCGTTACCTGCCCCTTGGATGCATTAATGGGCCCGTAATTAGTTTCGGCTGAGGTACCGGGTAGGTACTTTGACGGCCCTGTTTGTCTTATTGCATGATGGCACCCGCTATTGCAGTACATGCAATACGGAGCACTTTGCCCCTAAGGCCATGTGTTCGATTTTAAACATGCTCCCGTTCTTCTCAGTCCGCGTGGCACATTCTCCGAGTTTGACTTCCAAACTGCGTCCACCTGTCACTGACCCTATGGACTGTGCAACCTGTGTGGGTTGTGTTGGGCTGTGATAGGCTATGTCAAATTGTGGTGAGCTTTGATATGCTGTGGTAAACTGTGGTGAGCTGAGATGGCTGTGTGAACACCCGTGTTCTCTGCGATGGCCATACACATTCAGCCTTACGACAAGTGCTTCATGCTCCGTTGGTGTTACCGTGTAGGCTGTGACTGCATCTGTGTTTCAAGATGCAAATCATGCTGCAACGGTTTATCATGGATACCACTGTATCCCTTCAGCTTATTGGCATTGACTATTCCAAGCATCTCTTTGTTAATGGTCTGTAACATGGCTGTGTTGTTATCATACATCTTCTATATGACATAAGGTCCTTTCCATGGTGACTTAAGCTTATAAGCTTTAATCTTTCCCTTCTTCTGCGATCAGAGTACCAAATCTCCTGTCTTAAAAGTCTTCAATTTTCTTCATCAAACTGATCCTTCCTCTTCATCTGAATTCTGGTCATGTTATCTGCTGCATCAGCACGTACTTCCTCCACATGATATAATTCATGTTTCCTGACTTTAATTGAATCCTCCAATTCCATTCTCTTCCCCATTTAGTTCTCATGGTAGGTAATAAGAATTATACTGGAAGTAAAGCTTCCATACCATAAACTAATTGGAATGGTGTATACTTGGTGGTGACTTTATATGAAGTCTTGTATGACCACAAAGCTGTCAACAGCTTTGTATCCCAATCCGTTCTGTTTGCATTGACTATCTTAGCCAAAATAGTGCATAGTATTTTGTTGGTGGCCTCTGCCTGCCCATTGCCCTGTGGGTAATAGGTTGTACTCTTCCTGTGCACAATCATGAACTCTTTAGTCAATAGTTCTATGGTCTCATTAATGAAGTGACTTCCCTGGTCACTGATAAATTCCAGGGGACAGCCAAATCTTGTGAGGATGTTCTCATACATGAACCTTGCTGTGGACTTAGCTGTGTTGTCCCTCAGAGCCTTAGCTTCCACCCACTTTGTAGTATAATCAGTAGCTGTGATTATATACTTGTTCTGTGTATTCCTGGCTGGTGGATTAATTGGTCCAACAAAGTCTAGTCCCCATTTCTGAAATGGTTCAGTAGGCATCGTAGGATGCAAAGCCATCTTCCCAGATCTTTGCAAAGGTCCTAGCCTCTGACACCCATCACAACTCTTGCAATACTTGTGTACATCCTTGAACAAAGTAGGCCACCAGTAACCTGCAAGTAGTATTTTTCTACTGGTAGTCTCCTCTCTAAAATGTCCTCCAGCCACTCTTTTATGAACTCCTTCCAAAACTTTATTTACTTCATGGTGGTACAAGCATCGTTTAAGAATTCCATCAGGTCCCGGCTTATATGATCTTCCCCCTATTATAGTATATGGTAAAGCCTTGATAGCTATTCTTTTCCTTTGCTCCTTCCCATAACTGGGTGGGCACTGACCATGAGTAAGGTAATATCTGATTGGCCACTGCCAATCTAACCAATCATCTGCATTTCCCTGCACTTCCACTGCAAATAAACTCGCGTTAGGTAGTTGGTCGTCCACTCCCGTGGCGGCCTCTCCTGTTGATAGCCGTGACAAGTGATCTGCCACAAGATGCAAACAGCCAGGCTTGTAAACAACTTCAAATTCAAACTCGTGCAAGATTATCATCCATCTTGTTATCCTACCACTTATCAAAGGTTTGTTCACCAAATAAATCAAAGCTTGATGATCCACATAAAACATAAACTTCCTTCCCAATAGATAATCCCTGAATTTCTTGACTGCATAAATCATTGCCAAAGCTTCTCTTTCAGTAGTGCTATAGTTCCTCTGCGCACTGTTCAACAATCTGCTAGCATAGTACACAGGTGAATCTATGTTTCCTGTGACATTCTGGGCTAACACATCTCCCAATGCTTCTCCTGAGGCATCACAGTGTACATGAAATACTACATGCCAGTGAGGGTTAATCAGCACAGGTGTAGTTGTTACTGACAATGTAAGTGCTTCAAATGCCTGTTGATATTCAGCTGTCCATGCAAACACTGCATCCTTCTTCATAAGCTTGTTGGAGCTACCATCTGTGCATATCGTCTGACAAACCTTCTATAATAAGTAGTTTGTCCAAGGAACCTCCTTCGACCCTTAACGTTACTTGGTGGTGGTGAGGCTTTAATAGCCTCTGTCTTTCTAGGATCCATAAGCAGTCCCTTCTTACACACAATGTGTCCCAGTAGTATCCCTGAGTTCACACAGAAATTACACTTTTCTAGATTAAGACCAAGACCTCTCATCCTGCATCTGGCCAAACATAACTCCAACTTCTGCAAGTGCTCATTCTTAGAGTTGTACACACTGAAGTCATCTAAGAACACTTGCATGAAATCATCCAGATACTCATGGAAGAATTCACTTATCACTCTCTGAAAAGTTGCTGGTGCATTACAAACCAAAAGGCATGACTTTGTATGCATAAGCACCCCAGTCTGTGATGAAAGCTGTCTTTCCCTGGTCTTCTTCCGCCATTTGCACTTGGTTATACCCACTGAAGCCATCCATGAACGAATACATCTCATGGCCTGCCACAGTGTCCAATACAGCTTCTTTAAATGGCAAGGGAAAGAGATCTTTCTTTGTACAAGCATTCAACTTTTTATAGCTCACACAAACTCTCAGTTTGCCATTCTTCTTGGGAACTATCACAATGGGTGACAACCAAGTTGTATACTCTATCGGGTATATGAACTTAGCCTCAGCCAACTTCTTGATCTCTTCCCCAACCTTCTGTGCATGGTTGGGATTCATCCTGTACCTTGTATATTTGATTGGTACTGACCCTGGTTCCAGTTCAATCTTATGTTGGCAGATCTCAGGTGGTATCCCTTTCAGATCCTCATAGCTCTAAGCAAATACATCTTTGTATTTGATAAACAGGCTCTTAGTTTCCTCAAAGAATTCTGGCTCCAAGTCAGCCCCTACTTTCACCATTCTTGGTTCTTCCTCAGTTCCCACATTCACTTCTCTCACTTGCTCCTCAGCTGTGATTGTCCATCCAGCCACTACTTCATCCTGTAAACTCACGGTGGCTGGTTCTTCTAGGATTTCTATTTCTCCCTCTCTTTCTTCATAGATATGTGGTGGGTAACTACTTGTTTTCCCCTCAATTGGTGTTGCTGTTACTGCACCACAACAGATACCTTTAAAGCAACTCAGACCTCCCAGTTGCATTTTTGTAACCTGCTCCCACTCTGGGTGTGCAGCAAACAAGGTAGCTTCCTGCTCCTCATCAAGTCCTCCCCTCCAGTCATACTCCCTGACTCCACGAGGTGGTAGCAGGTAGCCTACTAGATTTTTTAGTGGTGACCTGTATCTTGTGCTTCCCATCATGCACAGTCAGTAACTAGGAATTCCAGTCATGGAATACCCTGGCCTGTTTCAGCCATGGTCGACCCAGCAATAAGGAGTAAGCTTCCATGACATCATCCATTTTCAACACAGTCACTGTGATCTTAAATATCATCTTCTGAATCTGTACATTCCGTAGATCTGCCATTGTTACTGTAAATGGGGCTTGTTTCATGTTACTCAAACCAAGCTTCTGCCTTAATTGGTCTGTCATAATATTCACTCCTGAGCCTACATCTATCAGTACATCAGTCAAATCTGTGCTTCCAATTCTCAATTGGATTACTGGCATAGAATCATCAAAGTTCATGACTGTTTCTCGCCCTTCAGGCTTCACATTATAACTGGTCACCTTACTATTCAGGTCTGTGTTCTGTGTCACATGAGCAATCTGATTGATTGCTTGATACAGCCTGTGCCTACAATGAGGTGCCACAACCAATAGCTGTCCAATGATAATCTCAGCTTTGGACTGGCTATTACTTCAGCCAAAGTCCCTTCATTACCCTGCACTTGTGAAGCCTCCTGCTTCACTTTCTCTTCCCCTTCTTCATCTTCTCTTTCAGAGTCAGAAGAATCTGCCATAGGGATATCAGTATCCTCCTGCATTTCCCTTATGGTATCAGCCACTTCCTTGTGCAGTTCATTCTCATCTCTCCAAGCCTCATCATCTTCAGGCACATCACTGCCATCTTCATTAACATCTTCTTCCTCATCCACTAGAGGTATTAGTTTATCTTTGTTTCTGGTAACTATCATTGTACTTACTTCTGGTACAAAACATGGCCTAACCATGTGAGCTGCCACCACTGGGCCCTCATTCACAGGAGCTCTCATCTCATTCTGGTGTCTGATCCAGAATGGACAGGCTGCTTTGTGATGTCCTGCCTGGTTACAATAGTAACACAGTTCTTCACCATTGGGTCCTTGCCCTTGGTCTGCTCTAGGATTATTTCTATAATCCTGCTTCCCTGGCCGGTAATTCCCCCTTGGATTACCCTGATAGTTGCCTCTGGGATTGCCTTGGTAATTCCCTCTTGGATTATCTCTCCTTGGCATACCATTGTTATATCCACCAGGCCTACCATAGTGGTCCTGATCATTGTTTCTTCTTGGCTGGGGCTGCACTTGATGCACCCTCACTTGTCTAGGTTCTCTTGCAGCTGTCTTTCTGTTGTAATAACAATTCTCAGTAGAATGGTTATCCATTTTACAGATAGTATAGCGTTTCTCCTTCATGTGGTATTCAGCTGTGGTATGGCCTTCATTTTGGCATTTTGCACACCAAACACCCTTCCTCCAATGTGTTGCAGCCTCTGTGGCATATTTTTTCAAGATTTCTTCCAGTCTTTTCTCATAGTTATCCCTCTTCAGCTTTTCCTTCTTCTTACTCTTCCTCTTGAGCTCTTGCTCTTCTTCTTCATCTGACTCATCTTCAGAGTCCATTTTCTCTCTCCTGAGCATCCCCAATTGCTCAATTCTGTTGGCTGTTTCAAATGCCTCTTCCACTGTATTATGGGGTAGCATATCCAATTTCTTTTGTAATTCAGGTCTTAATCCACTCACAAACCAGGTCTTCTGTAACCCTGGTGCTAGTACAACAGCCAGCTTTTTCATCATTAACTCCATCTTTTCCATGTACTCTTCAACAGTTTCATGCTTCCTTTGCCTTAACTGTTGCAAACTCCCATACACTTCATCCTCAGTTTTGCTTGTCCTGAACCTGTTTCGGAGTGTTGTACTAAGGCCATTCCAGGTTAGGAAATGATTGTTAGGAAACCTTGCATACCATTCACTTGCTTTCTTGATAAGTGAACAAGGAAACAGTCTCATCTTGGCATCATCGCCATTCTCATTGTTTACAATACACATGTGCTCAAATTGGCTGATGTGTACATCAGGGTCCCCTTTTCCTGCATATATTGGAAAAGGTGGTTTTGCCCATGTTGGAGGTACCGCCATCTGTGGCCCTATACCCTGCCCACTAACAGGTGCTGGTCCTCCTGTTGGTGCGGAGGACCTGTTGTTGTAGTGGTGGAACTCCCACCAAGTGTTGGCCCCTGAGCACTCCCTGCTACTGGCCCCTCTATACTTACAGTATCCCCAGCTCCAGTTGCACTACTTCCCATACTCCCTGTCCCCCCAGAGCCAGATCCAAGTTGCCCGCTTGATCCCCCTGAGCCGACACCTTTGTTGGCTTGTGATTCAAGTGTTCCACTTGATCCAGGTCCAACAGGTTGGGATGTCCTGGTTGTAGTCTCAACCTCAACTGTTGGGTCTACTTCTTCATACTCATCATCTTCCAAATTCTTCTCTCTGTTTTCATCTTCCAAGTTCTTTTCTTGGATTTCCTCTTCCTCACTCATATAACTCAACTGAAGTGGTATTGGAGAGTCTGAACTCTCCGTTGGCTCTGCCACATCTTCCTCTCCTTCTTTGTCTTGTGATTCAGAAACTGGAGTTCCTGCTTTTGGTGTCCCATGCCAACTCTGATCAAAGGTTTCTGTCAAATCTTTAATCCAAGGATGTACCTCAGATCTTTCCCCTCGTGGCTGATCATCTTTCTGTACCAAATCCCTTAATCTTTCTTGTAAAGAATAAGAAAGAGTGGCATCCAACTCTGGTTCTTCCGGTATGGGTGATGTACTCTCTGGTCTTAATGGTGTAAGAGGTTCCCCTATGTCTATTCTTCTCTCCCAAAGATATGGATAATTAGCTTTCAAATTACTTTATCTTTTCGCTCAATATCTGTGGAGTCTAGCTTCGTAAACATTCACTTTCCGTTCCTCCCAGCCTTCAAACTCCACTCGTTTAATGGATAGCAATGCTATCACATAAACCAATGTTGGTAACCAACTTGCTCTCCCTCTACAAGCCACTTGATAAATCTTTATCACCCCTTTCTGCCCACTCAGGATCAGCATCATGCACTCTCTTAAGAATGTTTTCTTTGCAACCGTCTGGCAATTCCAAGAACCTCTGAAAGAATTGTTTGGACAATCTTTCTTTCTCAGTTCCACAGGGAATTTGATTCACATCAAATTCTTTGATTCTCCAAGCACCATGATCCCACCAGATGCCTGTCACATCTGGTTGTTCTTGACCCAGTTCCCCAGTATGGTCGCCAAATGTCGAGCGGCTTTTACTCACCCATCCCTTTGCTATCTGAGGTGAGAACTCCAAGATAGAAGAGTTGGATATCTCTAAGCACTCAGCCCGCTCATAACAATCAGTCATGACCTACAACTAGTGTATCATGGGAGTGTTTCCTGTTTGTGTTCCTTCTTACCTTCATGTCAGCAAATTACCGTATTGTTTACGTGTCTCCTCCTCCACTGCGCTCTCCATCCCTCAGCTCCAGATCGTCCTTCTCTCTCCGATGGCCAAGTCGTGATCCCAGAAGTGTCCTCCCTGTTGCTACTCTGCCTATTCTACCTGCAAGCTGTTCTAACCGCCTAACTAACTAACTGTCGTCCAGACAGAATGTACATTCCCTCTGTAGATGTCGTTCCCACATAGTCGTTCCCTGACATGGTGACCGTTCCCGGTGAATGCTGTGACGAGCTGTGTCAAACTGTGAATGCTGTGACTGTGCCGAGTTGTGACTGGCTGTGTCGGACCATGTCAGGCTGTGACTGGCTGTGTGAAGCTATGTCGGGCTGTGTCGGGCTGTAATAGACTATGATAGGCTGTGTAAGCTGTATAAGGCTGTGTCTAACTGTGTAAGACTATGACTGACTATGTAAGCCTATCTACTACCCCTCAGGCTTGTGTTGGTCTAAGTCTACCATCCGGAAGTCTGCGCAAAAATTAAGAGTACGCCACAGAACCCATAAAACTGTCTAAGTCCCAAACAGCCCTCTAACAGTTTCCGGAACTGAAACAAACCAGTATCAGGATCCAGTACACTGATTTGTACATTCATAAAACAAGCTTCCAGGCCAGTGTAAGGTGTACCATCCTTGGTTCTTAATAACTCTGGTTTAATTTCCACTACATTGAGTGGGTAAACCCACCATGGGTTTAGGCTATTTCTGTCCGTAGAAGGATCAAGAAATAGCTCAGCATCACCAACATTCAACCAGCAGATGTCATCAATGTACCGGAAGGCTGATTTAAATTTAGCCATAAGCTAGACCAGTCCTAGAGCCGCCAAACGGAGGATGAATCTTAGTTCATAGGACAAGAAGTAAATGTTACACCATAGAGGAGAACATGAAAAACCCATGGGTATGCCAGAAACTTGTTGCCAAACTCGATCCCCCAAAGCAACAAAGCAATGAGTCATCAACCATTTGTGGAGCCCAAGCAATCTAGCTTCGGAGAGCTCAATCCACGTACCAGTTTTAGGCAAGGAAGGTCCCCACGTACATTTCCCGAAAGGTGTTATTCCTGGCTGGAATCCATAGTGAGTGGTTGGATCGAGGGTGGGCAATGTGGTATTGCCGAAAGGCAATCTGAACCACGTATTCGATGGCGACACCCAAATTATCTTCACCTCTCGAAGGTATGTTTTCGTAACATTGAGTGATGTCAGCGACAAACACGTCATGGATCTTTGCAGGTAGATTCCGAGTAAAATCAGAGATGTTGTCTATTATCCAGTACATGGAAGTGGACACTTTGAAAAAATTCTCATAAGTATCAAGCCGTGCTTTGACCCATTCCTTTACCCAAGGCAATAGGTCCATGGTGGCACGTGTCAATAGACTGGCAAGTTCGCTGAAAATACAATTGTGGGCATTAGTATCCAGCGGTACTTCTTTTTTGTGTAGTTTGTAAATTCCCATCATGTAGGGGAGGTTACATGCCACTGCTGGTATTTCAGGTAGCAACTTCTGTAAATCTTCAGAAATGCTTAACAAGACATAATCGGGTGAAAGCCATACCTCATTTTCATAACAGGGTTTGAAATCTTTACCCATCAGTCGATGGTATGCTTGAGTTCTTATGTGCTAGGCTGAACACTGCTTTCAAACGGTCATGTCTGATGATGTTAAGATCCATGGTATGTACATGTTGTTTGGGAACAGAGCCATGTAGATGGAACTCTGTTTTAGTAGCCTCATCACCAAACACACGAAACCTGTTTGTGCTGTCACAGACGCATTCTGGTGACATAATCAGATCTTGCAGGAATTTGAAATCACGGAAAACAACAGCAGGCTGGTAGAATTCAGTACTGCATTGTTTATGATAGGTCCAACCAAAGACAATCTCATCAACAAGGAGAGCAAGGTCATGTTGGCCATGAGCAACCAATGCTTCCTTAATCATGTTTTTAGGGCTTATCCATTCCATACCTCAATTGGGGTATAGCATATGTACGAATCCCAAGGGGGTAGGTTTTGCCGCATGAGTAATGAATTTCCTGCCATGGGCGTGGGTTTCAATCAGTCTGCAGCTGTCCTCCAGGATGTTTAGAGTCGGAGAATCCTCCAGAACTTCAGAATCCAGCCCTTGCATAGTGGCAAATGAGGTCCCTTGGGGTGACTTATGGCAGCCAGTGTTGCTGGAAATGGTGGAGGTCAGGGACTGATACACCAAGAAAGCTTGATCTTCATCCTTCCTACCCAAGAAGTTATATGCTGGACAACTGCCAGTTCATAAGAATCCTTGTTAGTAACACAGCTTGGAAATGAAATAACTAGAAAGGAAGACGGTAGATAGTGTGTACAAACACCACTAAGTACACTGGAAAAGGAAGAGTGGGAAAATATTCATGTCATGTCAAGACATGGACAGGACCCATTAGGGTCAATGTCAATTAAAGACATAAACAGCCCATGACAAGGCACCATCTAACACTTCCAATTTTGTCATAGCATGCCAAGTGACAACTCCCATTCAGTCATGATAAAACAGGGTGGGAGGGAGGGGTCCATTCATGTCCAAAATCCTGTAAATAGCCCAATGGGTAGGTAAGAAAGGTCTGCCCTACTACAGATTCAGGGTATGTACATACAAGCACCTTAAAGGACCAGCTTGTAATTTACCAGATTTCAAACATGCAACCAAGTAAACATCTTGGGCATGACAAAACATCGTTCTTTGCCGTTTGTAAGTTCCCCAAGACATGCATCATGCAAGGCTCCTTGGGTAGGTAAGAACAGCCTGTCCTACTACGGATATGTTCATACAAGTACCTTGAAGGACCAGCCTGCAATTAATTACATTTCAGGCATGCAACCAAGTAAACTTCTTGGGCATGACAAACCATATTGCAGCTTCACATTTGGCCAATTGTAAGTACCCCAAGACATGCATCGTGCAAGGCCTCTTGGGTAGGTAAGAACAGCCTGTCATTGTACAGATTCAAGACCTGTGTACACAAGGATCTTGATGGACCAGCCTGCAGTTTATCAGACTCCAAACATGCAACCAAGTGACCCACTTGGGCATGACAAGACAGACTGCAACTTCATTCTACACCATGTACAGTTGCCCCAAGATATGCATAATGTAAGGCATTTTGGCATGGAAGAAAGGCCTGCCATATTACAGCTTCAAGATATGGACACGCATACACTTTGAGTGCCCCAGACCAAGCCCACTTGGCCAAAAACATAAATCATACATTGCAGGTGGCTGGTCTGATGGCAAAATGAGGCAAATAATCACTGGCAAAGGTCCATTAGAGCTTACCACCATTGTTTTCCAGGAGGCTAATGCCATGTTTTGCAAATAGAACCTCCCTATGCTCCATTCCACATCAAATCTAGGCCTGAAAGAGGCCTGTCATTGCCTTATCAAGCTGCCATCTTTAAAAACAGGGCCTCCTCTTCCTTAGAACCTAACAGCCATTGATGCCTTTACCCTTAAACCATCATTCCTCTTTTAAGGCCAAAACTGTACCTAGTTTAAAAATCCACAAGCAATGCTGTCAAAGATTCAAGACAAGGTAAGGTCCAGATGCTGGGCTTCAAGAGACAGGCCTGCCAGGCCGAAATGCTCCATCACCGGCAGCAAAACAAAAGTCAAAAGTAAGCATCGGCATGCCAAACTAGGAGCAAGCGGGCCGAAATCAGGGCTGCAGGCGGCAACCAAGTCATGACGCCATACAGAATAGATTCCTTTTGCCCACATCCTTATCTGCAAGCTCAAAAGAATTCAAAGCAAGTAGGGATCCTCACCTGGTCCCATCACAAGCCCCCACAAAAACCAACAGGTTAGAGAGGATTGTGGAACCTCAGGTGAATCACAGACCCCTACACTTGTCATCGATGTCAACTAAGAACCTCAAAAGCAAGAGAGAAAGATATAAAGTAAAAGAAACCCTAATCACCAAAAGCACCTCGAGCGATTGGGGAAGATAACTGTGCGCCATCGCCACCAGCAAGCCACCTCCAGCACAGCTAATGATAAGGTTTAAGAAGGAAGAGAGAGATATACTTCCCAACACAAACGCCGCTGCGAAACATAAAAGCCAAAGAAGGGAAAGAGATGATGCATTCATAGCATTGTCTCCTGCCTGTGAGAAGAGACAAAACGCCGCCATTGCGCATCCCCAGGAGCTCGTCCAGCATGGATACGAAGCAGCAGACAGGGTAGCAGCAAAACACAGATGCCATAACTCTCATCCCACGAGCTCAGAAGCACGAGGACTGCTGCTGAAGGCGGGAGAGACACCCTAGGGCCATGCCCAATTTTTCATCCGTGTAGGATGAGTAATCAGCACCATTTTTTTCGAAACCCGACGGATGTCATCCGTTAGCTAGGTTTAAACAATAGGTTATAGGGTAGGGGTTAGGGTTTCACTCCTTAATTAGCCATAATTAAGGGTAATTAAACAACAGTCCAGGGCCATCATAGGCTGCATATTTCATCCGGTTCAGATGAAAAAGTCAATAAGTTCATCCAGTTGGAGAAGGTTCGTCAGTAGGATGGAAAAACAGTACATAACATCCAAGGCAACGGTTTCACATACTTACATGTAATTCAACATCCCCCAAAAAAATGCCTCATCCAGTACGGAAAAAAGCCATAAAAGAGGAATAAACGAATTAATAGCCTGGTATTTTTCATCCGGTATGGATGGAAAAATTATATATAGGATGCCAGTGTCAACCTCTACAGAGGTAATTCCTCATTCTCTGGTGACTCATTTGGTATGGATGAAAGTCAATAAAAGAGGAATGAAAAAATCATAGACCCAGTTTAGAGGTAATTTAGTGTCCACCCAGGTAATTCATTCGGTATGGATAAAAAATCGCTATAGGGCAGGTGAAAACACTGTTTAGAATCCATCCGGTATAGATAGAAAAACAGGAAGAAAAAACACTGATACAACCGGCCAATTCCGAGGAGGGAGATAGAGGGAGAGAGGGGGATCAAAGAAAAAGAAAAAAAAGTGGGGGGGGGGAGTGACTGAGCAGCTGCTAAGTCACTCCCCCCCCCCCCCCCCCCACCTTTTTTGTTTGTTTCCTAATCTCTCCCTCTCACTCCCTCTCTCTGTCCCTGTCTCTCTCCATCTCCATCTCTCTCTCCCTCTCTCATCTTTTGTGTGCTGCTCACAAAAAAAAACAAACCACAGAGGGAGAGAGGGGGTAGAAAAAATTAAAAAGAGAGAGGGAGAGAGTGGGAAGATATTCATGTCATGTCAAGACATGGACAAGACCGATTAGGGTCATTGTCAATTAAAGACATAAACAGCCCATGACAGGGCACCATCTAACATTTCCAGACTTGTCATAGCAGATCAAGTGACAACACCCATTCAATCATGATAAAACAGGATGGGAGGGCAGGGTTTATTCATGTTCAAATTCATGTAAGCCTAGTTATCATTCCTGACGTGACGTGGCGCTGTCACGTCGAATCCAGACGTTTACCCATGTAATTTTTTTTACATTTGACTTTTACGATTTATTTCTACCCTTTGTAAGTCACTTCTACCCTTTGTAATGACATGGCAGCCACGGTGTAAAACAGACGTGGCCAATTATTAATATTTATTAATTCTTTTTTTAAATGTGTCCGCCTATATTGGCGGTCGCATAAAATTTATTATTTTAAAAATAAAAGCGACCGCCCATATTGGCTATCGCTTCAGTGTATTGTATTATATTTTAAAATAAGGGACCGCCTATATTGGCGGTCGGTTGAAGTTTATTATGTTTTAAATGAAGCGACCGCCCATATTGGCGGTTGCTCGCACTTTATTATATTATTATTATTATATCTTTGATATATTCTGTAAAAATACAGCGACCGCCATGTGGCGGTCGCTATATATATATTTTAAATTTAGCGATTGCCATTTAGCAGCGGTCACTTGTTTTTTATTCGTATTCTTTGAATAAAGCGACTTCCGTTTGGCGGTTGCTTCTTTAGTTAATTTTTGAAAAATGCAGCGATCGCCATTTGGAGGCGATCGCTCGATTTTGATTCTTAAATTAAGCGACCGCCTATTGGCGGTCGCTTACTTAATATATTTTTTAAAATGAGGCGACCGCCATTTCGAGGTGGCCGCTTATTTATATTTTGAATATTGAATTAAGTGACCTCCAGTAGGCGGTCGTTTATTTAATATATTTTTGGAAAAAAGAGCGACCGCCATGTGGCGGTCGCTCTTCTTGTTTTTATAAATATAGCGACCGCCGCATGGCGGTCGCGTGTTTTTTTTTTCTTAGAAATCCAGGGACCCGCCGTGTGGCGTTTTGTATTTAATTTTTTAATCATGAAGCGGCGCCTGGCCAGCCACGTGGCGAGATGCCACGGATCAGGAAAAACGAAACGAATGGGATGGGGGGAGGTGGTTTTGAACCCTTGACCTCTCCCATGTGGATGCACGTGGCGAGGTGCGACTGGGCAGTCGTGCCGCGCTGACACGTGGTGAGGCGCCACTGGCCTGTCGCGCCTTTTCAAGCATAATGCCATTTTTTTTTTTGGGGGGGGGGTTGCTGGTGGGCGTCTATATAAACCATTCCCCCCTCCTTTTCTAATCATTTTTGCCCCTCTTGTGGTGCGGTTCCTTGGCATCATGTAGTCCTTTCGGACTTCGTTGCTTGGCACTGCCAACGGGAGGTGCAAAGGTGATTATTTTTTTGGGGGGGGTTTGTCGGTTTTTCTATTGGTCAATCCCACATACTTGTTCACGGTTCAATCATCGTATCACCATTTTGCCGTTTTCGGATCTCCGGCGGCCTGTTTTTTTGCATAAAACTACGAAGACACCATCCACACGCGTTCATTGTCGTTTTCTGAGGTTTTGGACCCTGTAGTGGGCAAAGGTTTATACAATGTCGGGGGTTATGAATTCAAGTTTTGGGGCGGGGTCGTCTGGGGGTCGGAGAAAGAAAAAACGTGCCCACGAGCGGGATAGCCAGGTCAACAAGCCAGACTACCCAGGACCAGATCCTTGGATAGGGTGAAAGCAGTGGTAGTGGATTATTTCAAGGGTAGGGACATGATGAGGCTAGAGAGTGCTTATGTCAGGCATGGATGGGAGGGGTTTCAGATTTTCCAGCAAAATATGCAGAGGAAAATGACAAACGTTTTGGCGGGGGCTAAGTGGACGGCGGACCGGGACAAGCCGAAGTTCAATCGGTGGATCCAAAGCAGGGCGAAAGACGCCACGTGGAATTTGAGGCAGCTAATGAAGACATGGAAGGATAGAGCAACCGAGGGTCGAGTGCCATCCGCCGAAGTTGGGTTAATGCGACATGTTGAGAATTGGGCTTGCTCGGCAAGTCAAAATTCACATCGTCGGACTAGGGTTGTCCCTTGGAAGGCAGGGTCATCGGGCGGGGGAGGCACAACTGGTCTTTATTACTTGAACTCTATTACGAAGGTGGTAGAGATTGGCCCTTACAAAGAAGAAGGCTATGCTAAGGTTCGTCAGTGTAGGATTGTTGGCGATTCTAGAATACCGGAGCGTTGGGAGCTAGTGGGAAAAAAACCCAAGTCCAAAAATCCAGAAAAGGCGTTGAGACAACATAACGACGAGTGTTTGGCAGTGAAGTTCCAGCATCCGGGTGTTATCTCATATTTTGCTGTGAATGCACGTGAGATAGAGGGTTACACTCGCTGGTGAAATGGGGGGAACAATACGCGACATGAGAACCTTGACAGAAAATGGGGCAACGATTCGGACAACGGGGTGATTTTGGAACAAAGGGGAATGGAAGCAGAGTTCCAGGAATGCGATCGCTTGCTTTGTTTCCAGAAAGTGCGCAGTAAACTTGCATGGGCACTGGTGTGCATCATGGATGTTGTCCACAAGAACGGTGTCATGCACAACGACTTGTCCCCTGACAACATCTTGTTGCATTTCCCAGATGGCACCGAGGAGATCAAGATTGGGGAGTGTGATTGGGACTTAGCCACCCCATTGGGCATACGCAAAGCCTCGTCATACCAGTTTAAAAACCAAGACAAGCTGGACCGGAAACTCGCGAAAAGATGGTGGGTGGAAAAAAATATTGCATCGGTTTTCAATGCAAATGCCCCCCCCCCAGGACATGACATCGGAGGCCTTTGCCATTGGGAAGATAGCGGTACGAATAAATGACGGCGCTCATTATGATCAAAGTATGTTTGAGGACCAATTTACGGGAGGTCGTTGGCATTCAATGCTACAAAGGTTGTACGACAACAACAAGAATGAGAGAGTCACATTAGCCCATGTAGTACTTTGGTTCATGGGCAAGCCATTCAATTGGCCTGAGCCGAAAGACGTATATAAGACGGAGTAGACCATAGTCTCGTAGATCGATGGTTGCCCATCCAAATCATTTTTGTTTGCTTCCAAACTTTGCCAGTACGTTCGAGACACCCTGTCACAGGTCCCGGACTAATATGAGATCAATCGAAATTCATTTGATGGCTCAACGGATGGTTGGCCATCGAAATGATTTTGGTTCGTTTTGAGACTTGGCCACTATGTTCAATATACCATGTAAGAGGTCCCAGAGTAATATGAGATCAATCAAAATTCGTTCAATGGGCCAACGGATGGTTGCCCATCCAAATGATTTTTGTTCGCTTTGAGACTTGGCCAGTGCGTTCAATGTACCCTCTGATACGTTCCAGTGTAATATGAGATCAATCGAAATTATTTTGTGCTTTGAGAACTTTGTGGGTATGTTCGGAGAAAGATCATAGATTTTGCGAAATGATTATGACATACGCAGGGACCAGGCGAAATTTCTTTGGAAGATGACTGTTCGTAACTCGTTATAACTTATTGGTTAATATCAATTTTCCTTGTTCTCCAGCTTTCGGAGTTCATTGCAAATACCCACATATACGTCATGACCAAATATGACATCATTGTAAATTTGTTTACATGGTGAACTACTTCTTCCCCATCACACGAGTGTGAATGTGAAGAAAACGCTGCTCATGCAATTGAAATTGGCAGGTGCCGCATATGTGCATTGTGTATTAACAAAATTGGCGATATACAAATTGGCGGAATGCCATCACTGTGTTTTCCAACAATATTCAAGGTACAACAAAAATTGTACATTATATATGTACTACACTGTCAGTCATTAAAAACCTAGTCATCACTCTCCGAGAACAAGGAATTTGATGTTATGGCCTGATTTGCACTGCCAATTGCCAGAGCTTGTGACCGCGATCTCGTGGTCAGTAAGGGACCCAATGGCATGTGATCAATTCTGGCCTGCATCCGCCTACTTCGCGGCGAAAGTTGACTTTCTTCTTCACTCTCACGACGTGGCAGAGGTGGATCAAGAACAAATGCTCGGGCTGCATGCAAATCGGCAATGAGGCCGTCCTCATCCGGCAATAGAACCCTCGAAATACGATGATAACGGTCTGTCCATAGTCGCCTCCATTTCTCTACAACTGCCTTGATGGCACTTTTGAAACTTTCCAACTACCTCTCGCGGGCCTTGTCCCTAATCATTGTGTCGTTTCGACCATAAGCTGCCTCGTACGCCTCATTCGTTCGACGTTGACATATTATAGCATCTTCCAGTTCGGACAGCAACAAATGTCTCCCAATCGGTTGTTGGTCATACAATTTGTTCTCCTCCGGCACCCATGGAACCTGTGGGAGCCGGATAAACCTGGACCTTCTTTGACTTCAATGCCCTCCCAGATTGCGCCAAAATTGCTCTCTCTCCCACCAATCTCGAATGCCTCCCGACGTATGGTTATCTCCCAGTCAGATGTGACCCAGAAATACTGGGGATCTTTGATGTATGCCGAGTTTCCGGCATGTATGCCATGCATCTCTCTATCTGCATCCCATACCAAGTTCTTGCCCCAATGCACACAATTCAGAAATGTGAATGGTAGCCCATCCAATGGGAGGTTGTGTCGATTGTATTCAAAACCTATGGGCATCCGTTCTTCGAAGCCCACCAGCTCATAGAAACGGCGATGGATTGGTATACGACATTTTGGGCAAACGCTCATCCGCAAGGCTTGCGAGATAAGACATGTGAGATGGAACATATGTCCACATGATCCAAGCACATGACATCCCTCTGGGCCGTATGGATTCCTACACATCGAACAAACTGTGCCATCTGATATCCATGACGGCAAAACGCCTCGTGGTATCTCCTCCCTTTGGGCCGGTTTGATGTGGCTAGTCATCCTTGTTGTGGTGTCCCACTCTTCCATATCTCCAATTCCCAGTTTATACTTCTGTTCGACCCCAAAATTCTGTGCTCACATTGATTAAACATAGAATCCACATCTGCCCCAATTGGTATACCCGGCGAACACGCTTGAAGTGATGCGGAGATCGTTATACCTTTGCATGTTGGCATAAATGCTATCCACGCTACGGTTCGACATGCGTGCGACACGTTACAAGCCTGACAGTGCCCGCTCTACCCGTGCTTCTCTGGAGGCCAAATGGGTCGCCCATTGTACCCAATTCTCCCAATCCCCATTCAATGGGACCCATGCCCGAATCTCCAGCGTTTTGGACAAGCGCCATACAATTGCCATGACAATGTCCCGCTCATTTGTAATGCGGTCGATATCTAATATCGGGTTCATCTTGGATTGAATGACGACCCTCAAATATTCCCCGGTTTCCAGTACTGGTTCTTTTCTTTTTCTCCTTTTCTCCTTCTCTCATCCGCAATTCGTTGTTCCTCAACCATGGTTTCATCGGCCACAGGGTCAAGGACGTCCGTAATTTCGTGAATGATGAGGTCAATACTGCGATCGGGCATCGCAAACTCCGCGCATCCATGTTCACGACGTTTGTTCAATACTCATTTTGGACAACAATGTTTTCATTGTTTAGAGGCATGTCTTGCAATCTAGCTTCCAACTCGGCTATGCGTAGTGTTTGTCAGTCTAGTCGGTCTTGCAGGGTCCTGATTCGCTGATGTCTTTCCACCAATTGTTCTTCTAACGTTGCAGCCGGTTGTATTCCGAACGTGTCCGGGATATACTCCAAATCGTATAGCAACCTTGCGTTCCTCCTACTTAGCAGTTTGCCAATTCACTGGACGCAAGAGTATGACCTCCACATACAACATGACTGCCAAGGTGTACGGGATTTGGTCCTTTAAGAGCGGTTGACCCCACAATGTGCAATGCACCTCATTCGCCCTATGCTGGAAATGCAAGTTCGTGCAAGACCTGGACTCTGCGTAATTGTTTCGGGTTTGCACGTCATGCCTATCCAAAGGCCACAATCGATTGATGTGGTACCATTTCACAAATTTTTTGCATTTCGCCATCGGCCACTTGAACTCTTCCGGAATATCCTCCCAGCCCTCTTCTGCTAGTATGCTAGGGTCACCATATACTTTCCAATTCAAGTCTTGTCTTGACCCTTTGATTTTCTTAGAGGGCGGTCCATATTCATTAGGGTCATCTCTTCCATGACGTTCATCGTCCTGGCCCTCTGCCATTCTGCAACAATCGGAGCAACACTAAACGAGGTTTATTAGTAAGACGTAACCCTAAATCCTTCACCCTAAACGAGTTTGAGTAGGTGTTAAAATAATTCCTAAAAGCTAATTTTATAGAATAAAATGATCCTGGAAGCCAGAGGAGGGCCTATGGGAGCATTCTGCGACGACCTCAAAGAAATCGCGGCAAAAAATACCCCCCACCCAACCAATGGCCTCCTTCTCCACGTGACTACGTGTCGTGGAATAATGAAATGTCACGCATACAGAAGTTGTGTGGAGAGGAAGTGAGGGGAGAATGAGCCTCTTTTGGCTTATATGGCCCCTTTCCCCCTCATTCCTCGGGTCACGTGCAAGGCGAGCCTTCTAGAAGCGACCGCCAACTTGGCGGTCGCTCTATTTTCCGGGAAAAAAAAAAAAAAAAAAACGACCACCAGAACTTGCGGTCGCTCCAATTTCCGTTGAAAAAAAAAAAAACGACCTCCAGAACTGACGGTCACTCCATTTTCCGAAAATAAAATAAATAAGCGACCGCCAACATAGGCGATCGCTACATTTACAGAGACATTAAGAATTGAAGCGACCGCCAGTCATGGCGGTCGCTCCATTTCCAACAAAATTTTAATAAAAGCGACCGCCAGTAGTGGCGGTCGCTGGATTTACAAAAAAAAAAAAAAACATTTGCAGCGACCGCCCGTAATGGCGGTCGCTCAATTTTCCTGCAAAAAACAGAGAAGCGACCGCCTGTAATGGCGGTCGCTTCATTTTCAAAATAATTAAAAATAAAAGCGACCGCCACAAATGGCGGTCGCTCCATTTCCAACCAAATTTAAATAAAAGCGACCGCCACTAATGGCGGTCGCTGCAATTACAAAAAACAACAATAGCGGCGACCGCCTCTAATGGCGGTCGCTCAATAAAAAAAAACGACCGCCAATAACGGCGGTTCCTTCATTTCCAAAATAATTAAAATAAAAGCGACCGCCATGTATATCGCTCCCCCCTTCATTCCTCGCTCCACGCGCAAGACAGACCTCGTAGAAGCGACTGCCACCTTCGCGGTCGCTTCATTTAAAAAAAAAAACGACCGCCGGTGATGGCGGTCGCCTCATTTCCAAAAAAAAAGACTGCAAGTAACGGCGGTCGCTGCATTTTAAAAAATAACCATTAGAGCGACCGCCAGAAATGGCGGTCGCTGCATTCTGTAAAAACAAAAATTGCCAGTAATGGAAGTGAGGGGAGAATGACTTGGAGCTTATATGCCCCCCCGCCTCATTTCTCACTCCATGCGCAAGGGCAGACCTCGTAGAGGTGACCGCCACCTTCGCGGTCGCTCCATTTAAAAAAAAAACAAACGACCACCAGTAATGGCGGTCGCCCCATTTCCAAAAATAAAAAAATGTAAGCGCATTTTAAGAAATAACCATTACAGCATTACATTTTGTAAAAACAAAAACTGCCAGTAGTGGAAGTGAGGGGAGAATGACTGGGAGCTTATATGCCCCCCCGCCTCATTCCTTGCTCCATACACAGGCAGACCTCGTAGAAGCGGCCGCCACCTTCGCGGTCGCTCCATTTATAAGTAAATAAACGACCGCCAGTAATGGCGGTCGCTGCATTTTGTAAAAACAAAAACTGCCAGTAATGGAAGTGAGGGGAGAATGACTGGGAGCTTATATGTCCCCCCCCCCCTTATTCCTCGCTTCACGCGTAGGGCAGACCTCGTAGAAGCGACCGCCACCTTGGCGGTTGCTCCATTTAAAAACAAAAAAAATGGATCGCCACAAATGGCGGTCGCTCCATTTCACAAAAAAAAGTAATGGCGGTCGCTGCATTTATAAAAACAAAAAAAAAGTTCAAGCGACCGCCTGTAATGGAAGTGAGGGGAGAATGAGTCTGAGCTTATATGCCCCCCTCCCCTCGCCTCACTCCTCGCTCCATGCGCAGGGCACACCTCGTAGAAGCGACCGCCACCTTGGCGGTCGTTCCATTTAAAAATCCTAAAAAAACGACTGTTAAATATGACGGTCGATCCATTTTCCAAAATTAAAAAAACAACCGACCGCCATTATTGGCGGTCGCTGGATTTTCAAAAAAAAGAAGAAATTAAAGCGACCACCAGTAATTTTATGAAGAAACAAAAGACGATCGCTATTACATCGCGTTCACTTAAAATAAAACTGAATGCAGAGTTGGAAGCATGGCACAATTGTTCTCCTTTCCACAAGCAAATCACCGAACACAAACATAAGCATTTAGCCGACATTTTGGCTGGTATACACATAGACAACATCTTTTATTTTTCAACACATACACAACAACAATACAAATACTCATAGTGATAATGATCATACTGGTATTACTTCACTACAGAAATATAAACATGTCAACTAAAATGTGCTGATGCATGCCTACAGCTGTTTTGCTTCAATTCCTTCTACTGCCTCGACGGCGGGACGAAAAAGATCCTAATTCTAATGCTCCGATGGGTTGAAAATCCGGGTCACCCTCGACTTCACCGCCATTGCCATGATCAATGCTGGAATCTTCTTCCATATCCGACCTCATAGGTCCAGGCCTTTGAATCTACAAGCGACCTCAAACCACATTTAGTTCTCTCTGAGGTCGACTCCCACTCCGGTCTTGAATACCATTCACGGTATCTTGCCTGTTTGCGGGCCGATCGCCTACAAAAGGTTGGACTGTTCTCTATCGTTTATGGACTTGGGACGTAATCGAATGTGGTCTCGAAGGAGGTACTGGAGGGGGATCTGCCCGAGATGGACCGGCATTAGATGGTCCGGCATGTGAGGAACCACGGGTCTGCTACGCAACATGTCGGTTAAGGTGGAATTGTAGTGGCAGGTTGTCATCATTCGAGGCTTCAACTTCCGCCCGGCCCAATGCAGCAGAATGATGCGTGCTTGTGGAAAACAGATCAACCCTGTTGCTCCTTAATGTCAATATCTGCGATGACGGCTGAGTTAGTTTTTTGGATAGAGCTAGTTGATATGGTCGACTATAGGAGCTGTAGGTGTAATAATTGCACAGGCAAATGGGGTTTGGGTTTTAAGGCAGTTTTTGGTGAGAATGTGGCTCTTCTTACTTTTGGGCAGAGGATAGTGAGACAGGAGACAATGAGGTAGAGAAGTGGAGATGTTGATGGTGACGTGAACCAGAGACTTGGGCTTTAAGCTCCACACTCGTTATTTTGTGTAGATGAAGGATTATGCTGATGAAGAAATAAAAATCGACTGTTTGGGTCATTGCTTGGTTTTTTACTCTGAAATCGCTCTTGCATGATGTATTAGTTACTGCATTGGTGCATGAGGGAAGTCTGATTGCAGCTATGGTCAGTTTAAGCATGTAAAATGTGTGGGTGCAATAGCTGGGAAATCAAGGCATGTAGGTAGTGCATCACTCAAACCACCTAGTGGGGAAACTCCACATTGCATTGATGGAATGTTAGGGTGCATAAAGTGGCAACATTGTTGATTGTTTCTATAAGGTCAGTCGAACCCACAGCTCGTGCGTAACTGACGAGTGTATTTGGATCTGACCCTTGGACTCGAGAGGTAAAAGATGAGAGGGAGTGAGAGAAAATGACCGGATGCCGGGTAGGCTCGGATAGTTCGATCAGGCCATCTGACGGGGGTGCCATGAATATAAGAGGGTGACTGCTCTTCACGGGCAAGGCCCACCCTTCAAGGGGGAATCTATGAAGGCTATGCTGGGTGTTTGCAGCATGCAAGATCACATGCAAGGCATTTGTTTATCTGTGACGGATGTGTGTCCTACCTATGTTTTCTCTTCCGCTGCGGCATGGGTGGGACGGAATGGTACTATGGTGATTTGAAGTGAATATCGTGGTGAAATGTTTTGCCCCTTTCTTTGGCATCAGAGCTGATGTCATTCTCTGGCTCTGTTGAGTTCCTTTGTGACAGATTGCTTTGTGCATGTGTGAATACATAGCCCGGATCGTGTTGATTTGACCTACTTGTAATAACGAAGCAACTTGTAGGATGTTGGATCTTTAGCTGTGAACAAGAAACTCTACAGGTTGGGTCTTCAAGTAATCCAGGTTCAGAAGGGAACACCGGCTGAGAAGGGAGAGTCCAAATAGTGCGCATCCGAGAATCTTCCACGGGCCAGGCTTTCCACAACAAGCCCTTAGACAGCGGCAAGTGCAACTCCACAAAGAAGGAGGCATTAAAATTGTTGAATGAAAAGCTGGACGTGAAGAAGTAATTGGCTAAGGCTCAGACATCCTGAGAAGACCGGTACCCGCTGAAGTGGTGCATGAGGGAGAGACGCTAACTGGAGGAGAGATTTGTTCAAGCAAAAATTGGCATTCACGAGGAGCCTTTACGAAACACAGGAGGCACTGGGAATCACAAGTGAAGGGAGTACTGTGAGCAAAAATATGCTCGAAACAAGCACCATGCAAGGTACCATCGGCCCCGCTGGGGTGGGTGTCCCTTTTTTTGGCACTCAATCCGAAGATGTGGTGGAATGGTTTGCAAGAGTGCAAAGGGCCATGGATGAGGCAAAGATAAGTAAAGATAAGCTGCCCAAGGTGGCGAGACTAAATTTGTTTGGGAAGGCTGATGCCTGGTACAGAATGCAACAGCCACGACCATCAAACTGCTATGAATTACCAGCTGGGCTTTTGAAGAAGTTCGGTGGCACGAACGAGGAGAAGTTTGCTGCTGCTATATCAAACCCTCACGAGGAGATGGCATGGAGGCAGCCGCTGAAAGGTTCAAAAGAAGGAGATCAAAATGTTCTTGGTGGAAGGATGAAGCTATCAGATCCCAACAGGGACAAAGGCGAGCTGGATGGCTCACCAAATCAGGTATGGAAGCCGGGAATCATGGCATCTAAGGAGGTCTACACTGATGGGCAGCCAGCAGCAGCTGTAGTAAAGCTGGTTCAGAAAGAAGAAGGAAGCCATAACGCTCCGTTGGCAATCAGCAATCTGCTTTCCACTTTGCATGTTAGGGCAGTATCTGCTGTGGTTGGTGAAGCAGCTCGTTTTGATGAGGTGTTTTGTGATGATGAAGATCACATGTTGGCCTGCATAACTGCTACATTGGAAGAGCAAGATGCCAATGAGTTGAGGATTGCTTGTGAAGATGATTCACTGACATCACGCCCTGTAGCTGAGACGGGACATTATAGCAAGGAAGAGACACAACACTTTAACAGTGGCGATGAGAGATGTGAGGCTCTCTCTAGCTCTGGGAAAGGTGGAGATGTGGAGGATGGGAGGACGATGCCAGTCGACCAGTTGACTGGTGACCCTCCGCGAACCTTGTATCAGCAAAAGGAAGTGGCTCTGGGTGTCAAAGAGGATCATGTTAGTCTGCGTGAAGAGGAACCTGAAACTGATGTGCAACGGTGCAATGCCACACATGGTCTGAAGAAAAGGTGGATACAAGAGTTCGAGGTGGCAGCCATGAACTCTGACAAGGAGAAGATGGAGCTAAGGCAGCAGCTGATGGCGATGGTTAATTATGAGTGCGAATTGCTTGCTAACCATGGGCGCAGCACGACACTACAACTGAGGGAATCAGAGACTCACCTGGGCAGCCCTCAAGGGGTCAGTGCAGCCATCACAAAAAGGGGCGAAGCCCCAGAAGCCAGTGAGTACGCACCACCAAACCTGGAAGCTGTCTCTGGAGTTTCAATGCTGCAATGCGGTGCTGAGCAAGTCAAAGAACAGGAAGGGACGATCAGATATGTCAAAGCCAGGGAGCAGGCCGTCCGGAAGCCAGCTGAATGGCAAAAACATGGAACGGAGATGTCACAATCTAGACACTCCCAAGGGAGCTGGGGAACGTGTAAAGAATTGCATGAAGAGAAGAAGAAGTTGGGAACAATCAACTTACTGAAAAACCTACACACACAAACGGGGACCACAAGCCAGTCAAGAAAAGGGAAGGGTGCCAGTGGAATACAAAGCAAGCTGAAGGGCATTGCCAGGTTATGGAGGTGATTGAGTGGAGGAAAGGCCAAGGGTAGAAACGTTTCTTGCCATCAGGTAGGTGCAATGGAACTCAATACCAGCATAGGCACTTTTGAGCATGAAGGCCTGGGAAACACAGAAACGGATCTGCAACAGATGGAAGGAGCCCTGTTTTGCCAAGAAACTCGAGGTCATGAGCCAGTGTTGGTGGCTATGAGTAAGGCCTCATCGGATAGACAGCCCATGTGTAAACCCTGTGAAGGTGAATGTTATGCCGAGGTCTGGAAGGCTGCACACAAGCAGAAGTGCCCATGTGCTGCAAGCGCCGAGCAAATAAGAACCAACAGTACAATGATGGACAGGGACAAGGAAAGGGAGAACTCCGAGGGTTTCTTTCTTCTTCAGATAGTGATCTCTCTAGGGTATGCCCATGCTAGATTGTATTGGTGTGGGGAGAAAGGTAAAAGGCTGAGTCTCAAGTTTCCAGAGAGGTGTTGTATAAATTAGACCCATGCAGTCTCGCTTTTAAGAGAGAAGAGTATCAGAGGAGCGTATGGGCATTTGGGTACTTTAGGGAACAACTGGAGGGGCAACATTTCTATGTGCTAACTGATCTGGACCCGTACAGGTGGCTCTGGTCAGGGCACCATAAGGGCAAGAACGTGCTGGAGGATTTTGTGTTTGAATTTGTAGAAACCAGCTTGAGGGAGAGGCACCTTGAGGAGGGCGTCACTGTTAAGGAAGGCTTGAGAAAGATGGGCACCCTTGGGGGAACAGCCCTAAATGAGATGAAAAGAGTGAGTTTGGATGACAAAGAAGTGTTGCAAAATGTCAGTTTAGTGAGTGAATGTGAGAAAGCTGTGTGTGAAGACTATCTGGCAGGAAATCTTAAGTGCAGGAAGGTGAGCACTGCACCACGTGTAGGGGAGGCAACAGCCATTGGTGGGGAAAGGGCATCTGTCGAACATGAAACCCACCACGAGCAGCCAAGGGTAGCTGCATTTGTCACCTGGAGAAGCTGTAGCAGTGGCCTACACTCTGGCCACACGATGGATGTAAGGCAGCCTGCACTGGATCAGGAGGAGGCAAGAAAATGTGATGAAGCAAAGGCAGCTATGGAGCCCAAGCATTATGGCAGGTGGCCAATGGTGTATGCACAATCCACCAGGGAAGAGTGGGGCGGTGCCATGCCCACCATCAACATGACGACTGTAGAACAGAATGCAACAGAGACAGGCAAAGGGTGTGCCAAGCCGCCAGCTGCTGGTAGGATGATCGAGACGCTGCCAACAGTGGTGGGCCGGTCTGATGAAGGCCACAACCTGGCCAAACAATTTGATCTAGACGATTTGAATGATGAAGAGGATGTGTGGAACATGGTGCCCCTCCTGCATGGTGTAATTCATGAGATGGAGGGTGGCCAGAGTACAGAAACGAATGCAACGCAGGCTGATGAATGCAAGATGGCCATGCAGCCTGTTGTAGCTATGAAGGGCATTCTGTTGTCAGTACAGGCTCCAGGGGACAGCAATGTTGGGAGGTGCACAACTGACATTGTCCCCAATGAAAACATGACAGATCGGGGAAAGCCTGTTGCGTATTTGTCTGAATCAGCTGGCATGGGAGCCATACCAATCAGTATAGGTGATTCAGTGTGTGACAACCCGGAACCAAGGAATGGAGCACGGAGGGGCTTGCAAGTATGCAGCTTCTACAGCCAGTGTAAGGGACTGAACGCATGCGCACCTGTTCAGTGTCACCCACAAGATATGAGGCTAATTCTGAATCAGCAATGAGCGCAGAGTGTGGGAAGCAGAGAGAACAGAAGGGGAGGCCATTAAGTGATTGGGGGCCCAGCATGTTGCCCACAATTAATGTGGTGCAGACGAGAAAGGGGAAGCAGCGATTGGAAGAGCTGCATAGCGCCACCGCACAGGGAGATGACACCAGCAAGTGTACAGTGCCGGGAGTGAGTACCTCTCTCTCAAAAGCCTCCAGCAGTGGCAGCAGCCATAAAGACCAGGCAAGACAGCCAAGAGAAGAAGGCTGCAGCATGGGCCCGGGCTCTCAAGCAAGGTCTCCTGCCAGCATCATGGATGACAGAGCTCACTGGCGGAGCAACCTGGATGAAGGACCCTATACCAGAACCATGAATGATGAGCTTTTTTGGTCAAAGGGTAGAAGAATGTGGGTGACTCCCACCAAAAAGGAACAAGTAAGCTTACTTTTGGAAGCTGAGCAGCTAGGAGAAGGTGCCACAGTGTGCAGTGATGAGGAGGAAATGTGCACACATCGGGAGGAAGTACAGCCTGACATACTTGACGACATCGAATGCATGCATATACTTGCATTTGGTGAGCCAAATGACTACTTGAGCCGGGAGGAGAAAGCACGAGCTGTACGCCGGGCCAGGCAATACTCCTACGCAAAAGGGGAAGTCTTCTATGAGGGCAAGCTCGTGCCACCAAAAGCAAACCGCCAAGCGATAATTCTGGATCTGCACACCATAATTGGGCATTTGGGAGTGCGAAAAACACAAGAGGAGATTTGCAGGAGATACTTCTGGCACAACCGAACCCAGCTGATCCGCAGCATGCTGCTGAAATGTCCAGAGTGTCAGAGTGCCAATCACAAGGGCTTGGTACGTTCAGGATCATCCAGACTTAATAGCATTCCCATTGTTGATCTGTTCTACCGAATAGCCATTGACACGGCAGGCCCTTTTCCAGTCACCAAAAGAGGAAACAAATATGTATTGGTGGCCATTGACCACTATTCCAAGTGGGTGGAGGCATGCCCAGTGTCAGGTCATTCTGCAGCTCTAACGGCCAGATTCTTGAGATAATTAGCAGATATGGGTGTCCTGTGGTCATTCTTTCTGATAATGGATCTGAGTGGGGAGGTGAGTTTGCCAAAGTATGTGACAGATTTGGGATCAGACGCGAACACAGCGCACCGTACTGGCCCCAATGCAATGGGATGGTCGAGAGGATCATCAAGACCTTGAAGCAAAGCATCACAGCACTGGGAGTGCTTGGGGATGCCGAGTGGGACCAAAATTTATACAGGGCTCTCTTGGGCTACCAGATGTCAAGACAATCTACCACACGATTTTCACCATTTCAGGTGTTGACAGGGCGAGTGCCAAGGTTGGGTGTGGATAATAGGTTACAAGATCTCACCCAAGTGGTGAATACAGATGATTCTCCGGCAGCAATTGCTCAGCAGCTACAAGACAAAGTAAAGTTCTTGGCTGAACTAGATGCGCAGCTCAAGGCTAATGTTAAAATGGGACAAAGACAGCAGGCCAGGGACTATGAGAGGAGGCAGAAGACGGGCCATGAATATGCTGTGCTGGAAGCAGGATCACTGATCATGATGCTAAGACCAGGAAAGGTGCCATGACCAGTCCCTGGGAAGGACCGTACACCTTTGTGGGATACAAGGATCATGAAAATCAGCCCAAAGGCATGGAGGCCGAGCGCAGATGCACACTGAAGGATGGGGCGGGGAAGACTTGGACAAGAAGCAGGAGGGATCTTGCTCTTCACCGCAAAGGAGGAACACCCATGGAGGAAAGGGACAACGCGGACGCTGTCACTTAAAAAAAGTGAGCCACACCACATATGTAGTGTGAATATGTGGTTATTTTTGCAGCTACTCGATGGGCTAAGTACTTAAGATTTTACAACAATTAAGTAGTTGGATGAATAATAGTGATGGATGAATTATGACTCATTGGATGAAGACATCCATCCGCCAAACATCCATGTGCCCTAGATCGGCGGGATTGATGAGTGACGGCGTTTTTCATGCAAGCACACAAGCATGGGTACGGCAAGCTCCTGACACTTTGTATTCTGGAGCAAACATCAGTCTACATGCCTTAGTTTTTTATTGCAATTTACTTTCCTGCTCTTTAGTCAGTATTCTGCAATAGCGGCTGAGTTAGTTTTCTGGATAGAGCTAGTTGATATGGTCGACTATAGGAGCTGTAGGTGTAATAATTGCACAGGCAAGTGGGGTTTGGGTTTTAAGGCAGTTTTTGGTGAGAAGGTGGCTCTTCTTACTTTTGGGCAGAGAATAGTGAGACAGGAGGCAATGAGGTAGAGAAGTGGAGATGTTGATGGTGACGTGAACCAGAGACTTGGGCTTTAAGCTCCACACTCGTTATTTTGTGTAGATGAAGGATTATGCTGATGAAGAAGTAAAAATCGACTGTTTGGGTCATTGCTTGGGTCATTGCTTGGTTTTTTAGTCTGAAATCGCTCTTGCATGATGCATTAGTTCTTGCATTGGTGCATGAGGGAAGTCTGATTGCAGCTATGGTCAGTTTGAGCATGTAAAAGGTGTGGGTGCAATAGCTGGGAAATCAGGGCTTGTAGGTAGTGCATCACTCAAACCACCTAGTGGGGAAACTCCACATTGCATTGATGGAATATTAGGGTGCATCTGTAAAGTGGCAGCATTGTTGATTGTTTCCATAAGGTCAGTCAAACCCACAGCTCGTGCGTAACTGACGAGTGTATTTGGATCTGACCCTTGGACTCGAGAGGTAAAAGATGAGAAGGAGTGAGAGAAAATGAGCGGATGCCGGGTAGGCTCGGGTAGTTCGATCAGGCCATCTGACGGGGGTACCATGAATATAAAAGGGTGACTGCTCTTCACGGGCAAGGCCCATCCTTCAGGGGGGAATCTATAAAGGCTATGTTGGGTGTTTGCAGCATGCGAGATCACATGCAAGGCAGTTGTTTATCTGTGACGGATGTGTGTCCTACCTATGTTTTCTCTTCCGCAGCGGCATGGGTGGAACGGAATGGTACTCTGGTGATTTGAAGTGAATATCGTGGGGAAATGTTTTGCCCCTTTCTTTCACACCACAGCCCAAAATCGCCAAAAGCAGTATGCAAATGTATATCGACGGGATGAGGAGTTTGCAGTTGGGGATCAAGTGTGGTTGGCTACAGCCAATTTACACATCATTGGATCGCGAAAAGTAGGGGCACGGTTCATTGGTCATTTTTCAATCATTAAACGTATTGGAGCAGTAGTATACAAGCTGAAGTTACCACCACATATGAAGATCCACCTGATGTTTCACCTTTCTCTACTACGTCGTTACGAACCTCGACCATCAATATTAAAAAATAATCAAGAACCACATCCTTTATCAAAGTTGATAGACGGAAATGAAGAGTGGGAGGTCGACCGTGTTTTGAAAAAACGCACATATAAACGAGGGCGACATGAGGTGTTGGAGTATTTGGTTTTATGGAAAGGATTTCCATTATATGAAACTACTTGGGAACCGGTGCAAAATCTCGCAAATGCTCAATTGGCAATTCAAACTTTTGAAAATTCGAACAACGAAGACGTTGCTTCTTGAGAGAGGGGATGATTGTAACAGGGCAAAATCTAGAAGGTTTTAGATGGAGGAGGAAAGTTCCCTAGAAGTTTTCAAAATAACTAGGAAGGTTCCTAAGAAGTTTGACTTAAGGAAGTTTGACTTGAGGCTCTTAAGTCAAATCTATAAGATATTTATATTATGGAGAGTAGGTCAAATGTTTGATAAAGTTATATTATAGAGAATATGTCAAACTTAGGAAGGTTGACTTTAGGAGATTTTGACTTGAGGCTCTCAAGTCAAATCTTTAAAATAATCATATTGTAAAGGGTATATAAACATGCAATGAAAGCCTATAAGGCATCGAGTTGTTTTGGGAAAAAGTTGAGAAGTACTTCTATTCTAGTTTATGTAGATCCTGGGTGTTACAACTATACATATTTTCTCAAACTGATTGACATGTACATCTGGATTCTCTTTCCCTCCATAGATTGGGAAAGGTGACTTTGCTCGAGTTGGGGTTACTGCCGCCATCTGTGGCCCAACTCCCTGCCCTGTGGCAGGTGTTGGTCCTCCTGTAGGTGCTGGTCCTTGAAGACCTACTATGGTTGTGGAACTCCTACCAGGTGCTGGCCCCTAAGCACTTCCTACTACTGGCCCCCTTGTATTTGCAGTACCTCCGGCACCAATTGAACTACTGCTCACACTCCCTGTCCCCCCTGAGCCAAATCCAAGCTGCCCGCTTGATCCCCCTGAGCCGACACCTGTGTTGGCCTGTGATCCAAGTGCTCCACTTGGTCCAGGTCCAACAGGTTGGGATGTCCTGGTTGTAGTCTCAACCTCAATTGTTGGGTCTACGTCTTCATACCCTTCGTCTTCCAAGTTATTCTCTCTGTTTTCATCTTCCAAGTTCTTATCTTGGATTTCTTCTTTCTCACTCATATAACTCAACTGAAGTGGTGTTGAAGTGTCTGAACTCTCCGATGGTCCTTCTTCATCCTTCTCCCTTCATTAGCCGGTGTATCAAAAACTGGTGTTCCCGCTCTGGGTGTACCGTGCCAACTTTGATCAAAGATTTCCGTCAAATCTTTAATCCAGGGATTCCCTTCAGATTTTTCCCCTCGTACTTGATCTTCTTCTTCCACCAGATCTTTAATCTCTCTTGTAAAGAATAAATAGGTGTGATATCTAAATTAGATCCTTCAGGTATGGGTGATGAATTTTCTGGTCTTGGTGGTGTGAGAGGCCCGGATGACTCTCCTATATCTATTCCCTTCTGCCAAAGATACGGATAATTAGCCTTTAAATAGCTTTCCCTTTTCGCTGAATATCTGTGGAGTCTAGCTTCCCTTTCATCACTCATGACCCATATCTTTCACGTCTTTGATGAGGTAATAATCAAAACTCTCTCCTGTAGTATCTCTCGTATATGCCTGGATTTCTTTCAAGCTTTAATGTACCCTTGGCTAGACTAGAAGGCTCCGTTACCATATATCCATATGGCAACCAGGTCTAAAAAGCTGTTCTTGGTGTAAGTTTGATCCACAAGATATCCTTGGGAATCCAATTCTTTACCAGTACAAGCTTTTCATGCATATGAGTAAACACATTCACTTTCCGTTCCTCCCAGCCTTCAAACTCCACTCGTTTAATGATAGCAACGCTATCACATAAACCAGTGTTGGCAACCAACTAGCTCTTCCTTTACAGGCCAGTTGATAAATCTTTATCACTCCTTTTTCCAGACCCCACTCTGGATCAACATCATGCACTCTCTTGAGAGTATTTTCCTTACAACCGTCTGGCAATTCCAAGAACCTCTAAAAGAATTGTTTCGACAATCTTTCTTTCTCAGTTTCACAGGGAATTTGATTCACATCAAATTCCTTGATTCTCCAACCACCATGATCCCACCAGATGCCTGTCACATCTGGTTGTTCTTGACTCGGTTCCCTAGTATGGTCGCCAAATGTTGAGCGGCTTTTACTCATCCATCCCTTCGTTATCCGAGGTGGAAACTCCAAGATAGAAGAGTTGGATATCTCGTGTGGCCCGAAACCCTTCTTGGGGGTCACTTAAAATCTGGTGTTGTTCTCCGTAATTAGATAGCACCCTTGTTAGGGTGCTGGTGAATAATTTCTAGATAGTGTTGGCGAGGGCTATTGGTCTGTAATTACTTAGATCTGTTGGGTCATCTTTTTTGAATAATAGAATGGTTCGGCTATGTTTCTAGGAGAGTGGGATACGTTGAAGTTCGTGTTGACACGATGTTGTTTTCTGAGAACTAAAATCATCCTTGTGTCAACACAAGGAGGATTTGGAGAACTTCAAGTAAGTTGAGACGAGGTTGATTTGATCATCTGTCTATCTGAAGGTAGTTTCTTGTGTTTGCTAATGAAAAGAGAATGACAAACCAATGCGACAAATGCATTGACCCACGCATAGCAAAGATGTTAGACGACATACATTGAGAGTCAATGGACTTGAATAGTCATTCCATTACAAGTTGTAGTCAAGGAAAACACAGATTTTTATGGGCTTGTATCCCGCTGTAGAAGTGTGTTGACTTCGTTGAAACTCATAGTGGCTTGGTGAATGAAGAAGTCGCGCTTTGGATCACAAACCATCCTTCTCAAGAAGACGAAGTAAAGGTGTTTGCACGGTATGAACTTCCCTCTCTTTCCCAAACTACTTGAAAGCATACCAACAAAATCAGGACATGTACAATTGGGAAAATTGGAAACAGTGATTTCGTACGTCCCGTCCTGCAGCGCAGATGCGGATGAGATCATGGTGAAGACCCGACCATACCCTGGATTAGGCACTTCCATTGTTCCCGCAACACGAGCGTGAAGCATTCTGGCGGACTCAATTTTGCCGTAGTGTTCTGCAGTTGGAGGGAATCGTCGAACCAGCTTCCCATTCCGTCTGGTTGGCCACAAGTGAGCGTCAGGCGGAGGTACCCGTGAACCGCTTCCACTTGAAGCACCTTCACGTGCAATGGAATGTCTGGCTAGGGAGAAACCCGCCTCTTCCAGCATTGCGATCTCTCGGTGAGTGAGACCTGTGCCCATCTTCACAGGCCACACGGTTGGTGGAGTAGGCTTCCTTACCACGGAAGGCCTCACTGTACCATGCACACATCTCCCACAATCGTCAGCGCAGAACCAGAACTTGTGGTTCTTTGCCTCGCCTTGTCCGTAAGGGAGAAACAAACCCGTGAATGTAGGAGCTGCAGTGCGTTCTTTCCCTCTGGAGATTATTGATGTACATTTTTCATGATTGGTGGCCCTGATCGCCGCGCATTTCACACGAGATCCAGCACTTGTGCGTTCTATATGCCAAACCTCGTCCAAGCCCATGGACTCGATTATATGCGGCACCACGTTCTGGTCTTCAACCATTGCAGTGACAATGCTTGATGCAGGGGTCCGGTCTGGGGCAGAGTAGCCCTCACATGTGGATGTTCCGCAATTCCATCTCTGATCCAAGGGAACACGTGGCGTCGAGAAGTTCACCCTGTCCGCCCTATGGGAATCTGCATCCGATCCCGGAGGGGTGTCCAATTTCCGTTTGCAAGACCCGAATCTCTCTTCGCCTTCCAGATGGGGAACTCTTTCCACGAGAGGGGTGCCATCTGCACATATGCTCACTGCCCGCGCTATTTTGCTGGGATCCCCTGATCTTCCAGCTGCCCGCAACATCAACTCGCTCCTGTCCGGACCTTTGCCACCAAGGCCACCCCTCAAGAATGACCTATATCTGGTTTGCTGCTGCAGAGCACGAATGAGGTCATCGGCCGTCGCCGCATACAAATCTCTCCTTTTTTTGCCGGATTGCTGCAACCAGGCATTGTGCACTGTCTCCGCAAGATTGCAAGAAGGCATGTCCGCCATCTCCTCAATGGACATATGCTGCAAGGCAAAAAAACAGAAAGCCGATATTAGGATTGGACCCTGAAAGATATATCCGAAGCACCCAAACGAAGGTGAATACAAACCACTCACCGTTGTCATGGCCGCTCCCCACTGTCGGTAACGGAAGTGCCAAAATGCGAACCAGTCTTGCAGTGCCCTCATGCTATCCTCCGATGCCGCTCCAGATGAGTACCACCAAGCACGAATTGTCTGGAACAATGTATTCGCTTCCCCCATAGTTTTGGCGTCTTTGTACTGGTTGCACAGTTGGCGATGCATAGTCTGCATATCTGGCTTGATGTATGTCTTTGTGTGTTTGTCCAAGGATTGTGTCCAATGGAAAAGACATGTACGTTCTCTTCCAGGCATTGGCACTTTTGGGTCTCCCGTCCCGAACACAATGCGGACAGCGTTGAAGTTAGCTTGAGCACTATCGGCCATGAAACCAACGAAATTGGGAGATGGGAGACCATTGGAGGTCATAACTCGAATGAGAGCTTCCCACATGAGCTGTTGTGAATCTGTGTCCTCTGACTGCATGTCACACACTGCAATTGTCATGACCCGCTGGTACACAGGGTCGTAAACATGACATGCCATTGTGGTCCAGTCTTTAACCCTCTTGACATGATCGAACATAAGGAAGCAGTTGCCAAGATCGCCACCCTTCTGCATACGTTTAACCAGGCTGACCCCGCTGCCCTCACCTTTTGTGGACATTTTGAACAAGAACACTTTCCTGGCTCTTTGTCCCGGGAAAACGTTGTCTTGGATGTAGTCATACATGCTCATTTTCTTCAAATCCATAATATTGTCCATATAACCTCGGCTCCCAGAGCCCATTCTTAAAGCGTTCACCTGATTCCTAATGTTTGGAGAAGTCAAAGTTGAGAAATGGTCCATAACAGTGTCCAAAGCCGATCCCTCCAGTATTCCTCCAACCGAATTTGATGCACACAGAATACGGCTTTCCAGAAAGGACTTGCTCGCCCCCATGGCAATTGCAGATGTGGTTCCAGTTGGATTGGTATCCAACTCTTGCCTTATCAGACGCGAGACTGTGTCAACGCTCTCCCTATAATCCCCCTTGGACACAGGGTGGTTGTGAAAACCGAAATGGACACAGGCTCTAGTCAGGGTTTTGAATCGATGCACCACATAATACATTCTGGCGCCACACAAAGCAAGGCAGCAAGGTGGTACCCTACAGAACTTGCACACAAAAGTGTTACTGTATGGTGGTGTCACCCCAGGCTTGAATGGATTCTCACTGACACCATCCCATTCGCTTTGGTTTTGCACACCTGACAATGCGAAGTGTCTGCATTTCATGTTCTCGCATTTTAGGTGCCCATTACAGACTGTTCGCCTGAATATGAGGTTGTCGTTGTTGTGAATATTGGAGGTTTTTGTGCGGCACCAAGGGTGCCCATCGTGCTTTTTGTCCATTCCTTCCAGGAGACTAGAATTGCCCCCCAAGCGACCAGGAGGAGGCAGCTCGAAAACAGTATTACCATCAAAAGATTCCAGCAAGAATGCCACCCTCTGAATATTGAAAGTGCTCCAGTCTATCCCCCTCAACTCACTCTTGAATCCTGCCATCCCACCCATGGCTTTCAGTTTAGGAATGACACTGGTGATCTCCTCCACATCTGCTTCTACATGTGGACATGGCTGATCCACGGGCGGTATTGCACATGTGTCATCAGAGGATGAGTCCGAAAGCTCAACTACAGTGTTAACGGTACTCGTCTCCTTCTTGACAACCACGGGTGTTTTCTCCTGGGCCACTGATGTTGCCGTGCCAGGAGTTACGAAAGATCCTGCAGACTGTCTCAGAGGAGCACTGAGCACCCTGTATCTGCCTGGAGGCACTCTCCATTGTGTGGCTGGTGCAGTATGCGAAGGTTTCTGGAACACGTACTTGAGCAGTTTTCCATTGGCATCGTACACTTCCCTTTGAAGGAATAGAGTTCCATTTTCCAACCGAAACTGCGTTGCGAGGACGTGTTCATGCACCAGCGCAAAACCATCATCTTCCACCTCGTAAGAAAATGGCACAGGGTGGTCCTCACTGAAGAAGTCCGCGTCAAGGGAGCCCATGGCCTGGGAGGCCATATGTCGATGTTGCTTCAGAAAGTAGAGTTCACAGTCCGACGGTGCTTGTGAATGCAAATTGTGTGGGAGCGGAGTTTTTGGCGTCCTCACAGAGAATTGCAGGTATCGCTCCGGCTTGCAGATCTCCTAACGCGGGTTTCCACTTCTGTGAAATGTCTCCCCATGCGAACCAAGCGCATGGTCACAGAGTTCCCAAATGCGGAGTCCATAATGTCAGCCCTAATCCTAGAATCCAACTGTTTTTTCACAAGTGCCCCACCAGTGCATTCGTTGACAGATTGACTGACAGAGCCGCCGTTTGGTTGTCATGTCAGAGAGGCCAGAAGAGATGCCCATTTCCATTTAATTTTAACGGCACCTGCACCGCTGTACAACTGTACATACTTGACATTCCTCTGGAACATCCCAGAATAAATTGCCCAATAATGAACTTTTTCAGATGAGAGGTGATTAGACCCCAACGATTTTTGGATGGATGAGGATCCAATGATCTCCGCCGATATTTCATAACGATTAGATGGACACGTGTTCGCCATGCATGTGGAATGAGTCAGTGGCGCACTGAACGTTGCGAGCGAACATCTTGGCGTTGAAGGCCTTGCGATGAACCTCCCATAGTCCTCTTTTTTCCCTCTTCTCCTTATTGTCTTTGCAACCCTGGATTCTGCAGAGACGGTGACCCCATTCCGAGGGAGAAGCAAGCGTCGAAGAACACTTTATTTCACATCAAACAAGCAAAGGGCACGCGCTAAGGAGAGGATGAGGAAGGCGAGACGGGAACTTAGAATGGGAGAAGAAACATCCGGCGTAGAGGAAGACGAAGGGCAAAACAAGATTCTGCAACCGCAGTGTGGAGAGGAAGGTCTTGAAGTGATCCCGGAGGCGACCGATGAGCAACCTCCAATAGAAGGGGGGGAGGACGAGGAAGTGAGCTGGGCTCGGGAGAAAGCACTGCGAGTAGAGAAACAGGTCTTCAAAGAGCAGGGAGAACAAACGGACGCGGAAACGATGCCGTCTGCCCTTGTTTCGCACCATTGGGACCTCCTTGGAAGCATGCTACCTCCAGACCAAATGGAAAGATTGAATGCGTCAGGAGCATCATCAAGTGCAAAGAAGAAACCAGAGGTGGCTATGAACTCTCTTTCTCTCTCTCTGATTCTGTCTGGTTCTTGCTAAGCATTGAGGTCGACATCAACCTTGCGTCAACGCAAGGTTGAAGTCGACCTCCTAAGTGTATATATTGGGCATCAAAACAGTGCAGATGTTGCACTACAATCAAGCTAGACAGACATGGATGCTTGCGACGCATCATCAAGTTCGAAGAAGAAGAAGAGACAGCAATCTCCTTTTCCTGTAGCTTTTGTGTTTGTTCAACACCGATCCGAGAGCTCGCAATCAACCTTGCGTCAACGCAAGGTTGATGCCAACCTCCATGGTGTATGTTAGAACTTCTAGTGAAACGAACAGATGCCGCACAAGAATCAACATTGCGTTGACGCAAGGCTGGTTTTGATGATTTTTTTGTTCAATGGAGCGTCCGATCTCTCATACCCTGAACTGTAAGGTAGGGAAAGTTGATTAGTTGAAGCTCCCAAAAGAACCCTGCGTCAACGCAAAGCATTTTTTTGCTTCAAAAGTCTTTCCTGTATGCCTTTCAGTCTAAACTACATCCCCATCAATCAACCTTGCGTCAAAGCAATGTTGATCCATGGGTGCTCAATCTGTCACTCACAGATAATTCATTCTGTGCAGAGGAAAAGAAAAAGGAAATCCGAGGGGGAAGATTTGGCCGCGTCAGAAGGTGAAGGTGAGGAAGACTCATTGGAGGGAAACTATGAAGACAAGGCCGAGGAGATAATTGGTGGGCAAAAAGTGAACTCGTCGAAGGTGATTCTGTCGATGGAGGTTCCCGGCGGAAACCTGGTCATTCCGCTGTGCAGGATGATCTCCATGCCCGCTGTTCGACGGCATTGAGGAATGATATAACGAAGTTGAAGAACGACTTTGTTCACGGCTATGTCAAGGGATCAGCAGTGTTCTACGTATCCACTATGAACACGAAAGGAGAGGAGTGTCTTGTAACAGAGGACATTGAGCAAGGTTGGGATGCATGCTGGCGGGATGTAAACAGGGAGTTCGAGTTTAAGCTGTCCAAAAAGGCCTCCACAAAAGCATTCATGGGAAAGATGTTTTTTGTCTGGGATGGGAACCACAGACTGCTTGCCTGGATGGATTACATTTCAAGCTTGCACTCGGACGACATCGAATGGCACTGGAGCGTGGTTTCCATGGTTCTCGATCACAAAGGACGTGTCACGCAGCTCTTGACAGCCATGCACGACATAAACAAGTAAGTTTCCAACTTTGTGTCTGTTCCTTGTTTCGACAATTTGAAATCATCTTATGAGTTGAAGGTTTTTCCAGGTCCAATGAAACATCTCATGTGACGACCAATCTGTGCCACACTCTATTCCGCATCCAGAAGGTAGGGCTGATGCCACTGGAGTCATTCACGAACGTGCTCAGTCCTCAGCAGATGAAGAGGTGTGCTGAGAAGAAGACAAGCACATGGTACAGCTTGACAAGGGAGGCTTTTCTTGAGTACATGTACACTGTAAGCTTTTTGACACCTGTTTGCCTGTTGTTACTGCAAATTTTGTGAAGAAATTCCAGTGTTTGATTCTTTTTACCTGTTATGTATGCAGCAAGAAATAGCAGAAACTGGATTGAAGGCGAAAGCAGAGTACTATGATTCCCACACAGAAGAGCAGCGGTCTGCAACTGGGCTTGAGGACATGATGAAGTTCGAGATGAAAAATCAAAGGAAGAACCTCATGAGTGCATTCGACAAACAGATCCGGATAGCAGACCCAGGTCTTGGCACGGAATTTCTGGAGCAGGTGAAAGCACACTATGACAAGTATGGCTCCAAGCCAGAAATGACTCAAGAGAAACTACATCGCCTTTCCATTTCAATGGTGGACAATGCAACCAAAATCAGGTGGTTGGAGATATGGAATTCGGATCCTCTTGTGAGAGACACGAACATGTTCCCAACTCCAGAGAGGGACCCGAAGACACAAGCAATAAGAGTTGTTAGCGACCACACATTCGACCAGTGGCTACACAAAGCCACATTCTGGAGCTAGGTAAGGTTTGAACCAAACCATTTTCAGACATTTGTGTTGCTCCGTAACCTCTCCCAAATTCTTATGAGCTTTCTTGTTGCAGTTAGAAAAACGTGCAGTGGCTGCACTTGCTGAGTCGATGGCAGACTACAAAATCCAGATGGCTTGCCCCCGGATCACACTGGAGGCCTATATCAGGAGATGGAAGCTCGCTGTCTGGAACAACTGCTTCTTCAGGGAGTTTGAGAAAGAGAAAGGAATCTCCAGGTCTTACGAATTCAAAAACCAGTACAACAGCGAGCAAGCAATGAAGCGAGTGTTGTACAGGTGTGACCTCCTTGAATCAAAATTGGTGCTTGAAGGGCATGTTTCTGCAATCTTGTGTCGTTCTTTCCATAAAGAATTGCGAATTTGCAGTGCTTTGCGAGATCTCTGAGGGCTCTGCATGTGCAGTCGAGCAACATTGCGTTAACGCAAGGTTGTTTCCCATTGTCCTGGTTTCACTTACCTATACCTGGGTATCCCATAATGCCGTTTTTCTGAATGTGAAAGGGGATAAACTGACAGGAAAATCAGCCTTGCGTCAACGCAAGGTTGATGAAGTTGGCAGGCTATGTAGCTTTTCCTGTGGTTTTGGGTAGTTCAAATCCAGTTCCAATGCTGCCAAGATGAACATAAGAGTGTTTGGAGTCGGTTTGAAATGTTATTTACAACTTTCACTGTACCAACAAACAGACTTGCGTTGACGCAAGGTTGTTTGGCGGTATGGATTGCTGGAAATTTCCCGCAGCCATCCCCCGATTTCAATACAATTGTAGGAAACTTATGATTATCAGATAGCATTGACATGTGTTTCAACAGAGGATTTCAACATTGCGCCAACGCAATGTTGAATATCCGCACCAGTACATAGTCAGATGGTAGTTTTCAGGCAGTGTTTTCCATTTCCTCTCTGAATGAAAACAACCTTGCGTTGAAGCAATGTTGAATTGCGCTTCTTAGTCGTTGTCTCTATCAATACAACATTATCATTTGGTGTTCCCCATTTCTGCTCGAATGAACATTGCGTCAACGCAAGGTTGATTCGGGATTTCAAAAGTAGAATTCTCAGTGTTGCCTTCCTGCATTTCAATATCTTTTTCCGGATGTGTGTTCTTTTTCGTTTTCTGATCGAATGACTGTCTGGGTTTTTTGTGTGTGATTCAGGTATATGTATCATATCCTCATACCGGGAAAGTACCTTAGCGATGACCCAGACTTCATCTATTCATGGGCTGACCCCTCCAATGACAAGACAATGTACACGGCTGGTATTGCCAAAGACTGGAGCAGGGTGCACTTCCGAGACTGTGGGTGGTACCTCGACCTGCCAAAACAGGACACTCCATTCGATGAAGTTGTTTTGAGAAACCTGAACGACAATGCCGCAGCGATTGCCCCATTGGCTGACAAAGACATCCAGGACAAAATCATTTCGGCTCTGGCTGCAAAAGAGCCCGAGAAAACTGCTACTCCAAAACGAAAGGGGAAGATTGTCGGGGATCCGAAGGGGAAGGGGAAAAGTGCAGCTCCGCAAGGACAGGGACCGTCAGAGGTTCCTGAAAGACAGCCTTCTCCCGCAAGGAGGGATAGGAGAACATCAAAGTCGAGGGAGCAAGTTTTCGAGGCGAGAGAACATCCCTCCAGGGTTTTGGGCCAGTTCAATCGTAAGGTGCTGAATGAAAGTTTTCTTGCAATGATGGAGTCCAGGAAGTCCACATTCAAAGGGGTGCCCTCGAAATCATGGGACATGCTTGTTTCGTTCCTCACTCAGGTGAACACTTATGTCTAAACTGTTGTATGAATAATTGTGTTTTGGCAGCTTGTTGTGGCTTGTCCAGGGGATTGATCTCCTGTTAGATTTGGATTGGGCTTCTTACACTGTCTCATGTTTTTGGCTGTAGGTCACAAAAAGTCCGGAATGGGTGAATGGAGTTCAGCAGGCATACGCAACTGACCTTGTGGTGCTGGACATTCCTGACGGTTTTCCTGTCCCTGATGTGTTTCCTTCCAATTCGACCCCGACTTGGAACAAATCGGATTCTCGTTACTGGCAGTGGGCTTTCTCGTTCAGCAACAAGTTCCTTTCGGACTCGGGGGCTCTTCTTCTCATGCAGTCAAAGGACATGTCGGCTCGAAGAACTCTTTTCAGCTACATGAAAGCTTCCGGGTTTCGTGTCATCAAAACTTGGACATGCATCAATACTCTGCCTCTTACAAAGGGCGAGTTCCCGGGGCAGAAAGTGAGTTGGTTCCTTTCAATTGATGTTTCGTGGTTTTTCGGTAAATCAAAATGGTGGGTTATGTCTTCTGTCACATTCTCTCTTCGTGATTATTGACAGACACGGGTGTTCGAAGCTTTGTGCCTGGTGAGGCGGAATGACACTCTTCCTGCTGGTGTTGCTGAGTTTCAGTTGAGGGACCTTGCAGCTCACATTGACCCCACCCGTGAGCCTATGGAGGATGATGTTATCTTCAATTACGTCGACTCGGGTCGGACTATGAAAAGGTCGATTGGTGTCCCTTGGAGAGGTGCACGGGAGAAATCTCCAGCTTTCATGCAGACTTTGGTGGAGACATGCAGCCGTCATGGTGGACGAGTGGTTGACTTGTCTATGGGCACAGGTGGGGCCCTTCACATTGTGTTTGACATATGGGCAGTGACCTTAGGGAAACCCTGTTTTTATTTCTCGTTCTTCTTGGATTTGCAGGAGCATGTTTTCATGCTTGCAAGAGCGCCGGAAGGCACTTCTTCGGCATGGAAGCTGATACGGAGCTCTTCTCAAGCGAGCTTCGTCAGCTTGAGTCGGGCACTACTTCTGCCCCATCCACAGAGGGACTTCTGGAGGAGCCCGAAGCGCCTGACGAGGATCTGGACGTGGACTCCGATTTTGAGTGTGAGTAAGTTCTTGTGTAGTCGTTCAAAATATGTTGCATTTCCTTGTGTCGTTCCCATTCGAGAGATAGTGGCTTCCGTTGTCTATATCTGGATGTTAACATCTACCACCATTCCTCTTCTTGCTTTGCAGAGTTCAGCACCAGTCATCGAATCAGCAGACACCTTTCGGTTTCCAAGGATACTACATGTCCCCGAGCCCCCCTAGATCCAACCGCTTGCCGGTTTACGCGGAAGCTTGCGCACGGGTGTTATTCGAACAAACACTGTATTCGCATCTCCATGAAGGTTGTGGAAAAAAAAAACGTCATGGATGTGCTGCTGTATTCATAGATGATATTGCTGTAAACTATGGAAGTGGTTCATCTGAAACCTCCAATATTTCTTTAGGTTCAAGTACCGAGGCTCAATAAATTGTGTTTTGGTTTTGCTTCCATCTCCAAACTGTTTTTCAAGTTCTTTGCGCGTTCCCATAAGTACAGTTAGGGATTGCCTAGGATAGGTCTTCGGATTGCGGAATTGAAAAATGTTTGTGTGTTGGAATGAATGTACTGCTTTGCCCAAAAAAAATGTTTGCTTTTAATATTCAGTTCTCTAGTGGACGATCTCCTCATTCCAAAGTCATGACCTCAATCATAATTCATCCGCAAACCTGCCATTGTTCTCGGCCACAAAGAATATTCATGTGGGGGCCATGAAGAGGGATAAAAAATTAGGACATAGGCGACAGCTGATCCGCGGTAATAGGGGGGGGGGGGGGGGGGGGTAAGCACGGAATTAGGGCCTGAACACGTGGATGCTTGCTGACGTGGCGTGAGCCTAGCCAGGCTCACAGGCTCACGCGCAAGCATTCTCCCATAAGAAATTGCACTTGGCTTAGATTTCAATTCTTCACACATGGGCCTTGACATATGAGACGCTACTTGAATACATAGGGGATTGCACTTGGACTTAGATTTCAATTCTTTTTTTGGTTAATTGTTTTTAAATAATTTTTAGTTTTTTAAATTTAAATAATTAAAATCAAGGGAACCTGGGAGCGACAGCCCACAATTCAGGCTCTTGAGGAGGGGGATAAATTAACCCCCTTTCATTTATGGGCCCTGAGGTCTACATGACGATCAACGCCCAGACATACCGTCGCGAACAATCCCACACACGGACAGGGCAGCGGGTTTGAACACCGAATCACCAGGGCGACACACCATGCACTTACCAACTGAGCTACCAGCCGATGTGCTTTGGACTTGCAATGTGGGAGATGTGGAATTTCAGTACTTTTGGTCGCTGGAAATTCATGAAAAATAGCAAAGTGGGCTTTGGAATTGCACTTGGACTTAGGTGACATTGGACACTTGAGGTTGCATTTGGGCCTCTACAAGGGAGATGCACATGGATACATAGGAGATTGGGCCCAACGGCACAGGCTACCCTAGTTTTCCAAGTTGTAGCCGTAACTGCCTATATGTAGAGGTTGCACTTGTGCGTTAAGATCTTATATTATTCTGATTATCTTTCATATATTATATATATATATATATATATATATATATATATATCCAAATTAAAACTGAAAAAGAAAAGAAAAAATGGAATCACCTCCATGGTCACCCCGTTTCTTGGAAATCTGTTTGGGTTGACATTTGAAAAAGCATAGAGCCACAAAGGTATCTGCCTTTCTTTGGAGGGTTCCTAATAGGATACTTCGTGTTGTAGCTCAGTTCTCGGACTCCCCGGGTGAATGTATTTCCTGCAATTTTCACGCGCTTGAAAATTTGGAACACTGTTTGGTGCTTTGCCCTTTTGCGATGGCAGTTTGGGATAAGGCGCTTGCCCTTTACTCCATCTGGTATGCTGATTTGTGCTTCTCTCCTTCTCTTATGCTTTTGAATATTAAAGAGGATAATATATTCTGCTCTTCTCCAGTTTGGGAGTCACCTTGGAAGTGGTTGTGGGTTCAATCCACTGATTGGTGTAACAAAGGTGACCCCCTTTATGCTGGAAGACAATAGCCCTTCGGGGTCAAGAAACACCATAATTTACGCTTCATTCGGGAGGCGTCATATATATATATATGATAATTAAGTCGGTTATCAATAGAAGGGTCCCAAAAAAGTGTCCCAGTTGTCTGTAAGACTACCGATCCAGTTATCAGTACAAGTTGATTTTCAGCTATGATATATTTGGATTTTAAGAGCACCCGAAAATAATAATAATAATAATATAAAGAGATTGTTTTAGGGATGTGACATTTGCGTTTGCGCGCGCGCGCACGCACACACACACACACATATACATATGATGCCTCCCAAAGGAAGTGTAAATTATGGTGTTTCTTGACCCTGAAGGACTACTGCCTTCCAGCTGGAAGGTGGACACCTTTTGTGACATCAATCGGTGGATTGAACCCACAACCACTTTCGAGGTGGTATATTGTGCCCATTACCACTGCGCTACAACTTGGTGTCATATACATATATACTAGGGTAGCCTGTGCCATTGGGCCTGTGCCAGTGGCCCAAGTGTGAAGAATTGAAATCGAAAAACCAAGTACAATTTCCTAATATGTATCCAAGTCTCCCATGTATATAAGAGGCCCAAGTGCGACCTCCAATGTAATTTAGTTGAATTTCCAGCAACCAAAATTGTTCATATTTCTATAATTCGATATCTAGGGTAGCATGTGCCGTTGGCCCAAGTATCCAATGTCATCTAAGTCCAAGTGCAATCTCCTATGTATCTCCTATCGAGGCTTCATACATTTATCCAATCATTATCCTAAGAACCACTAGTGCAGCTACTAGTCCATCACTAGGCTGCCACTAGCCACCACTAGTGCAGCCACTAGTCCACCACTAGGCTGCCACTGGACAACCACTAGTGCAGCCACTAGTCCACCACTAGGCTGCCACTGGACAACCACTAGTGCAGCCACTAGTCCATCACTAGACTGCCACTAGTCCATCACAATGATAAGGAAAGGAATGATACAAGCATACAAGCTCTCTCAAACTCGCACATGAAAACATCACTCATATATTAAGTCAAGCCAAGTGCACCCCACGCCATGGGGAATCCACACTACGACGCCATAGCTAGACGCGGTGAGGCTCAACTTGAGAAAGATGAGCCCACCGCGATCTGCCGTGAAGATAACAACGCCAGGTGCCCAAACATGTATTGGCCCCTGGATTGACACTTGGGTCAATCCCAAATGTCAATATATAAAAGCTAGCTTTTTCCTAGCTAACTTCACACTAGTGGTAAAATAACTTGACAACTATCGTGCGCATACACATCGCTACACAACTACATCGCTGTCCAAAACCACACAACACATGTGCACACCAAACATTAGTCTATCACTAGTCTACCACTAGTACACCACTAGGCTGTCACTAGACAACCACTAGTCATCACTAGTGCTGCCACTAGTCCAACCACTAGGCTGTCACTAGCCACCACTAGTGCAGCCACTAGTCCAACCACTAGGCTGCCACTAGCCACCACTAGTGCAGCCACTAGTCCACCACTAGGCTGCCATTAGACAACCACTAGTGCAGCCACTAGTCCATCACAATCGCCTCCCTAGCTGGCGCTTAGGTCCCTCTAAGTCTAGGTAGCCACAAGATGTGATAGTGGCCATAGCCTCACTAAGTCCTCCACCACTGTCCCTACTACACTCAAACTCGATAGATCAAGAGGCCGGGTACAAGAGTTGCCCCATCGTTAGTCGCCGTCTTGCAACCTTTGAATTTGAGCTTGAGATCTTGGGTATTGACACCTATGAACTTGGCCTCCCATGTCTTGTGAGCTACCTCCCATGTGCCAACCTCTTGAGCATCGATCACACACCAGCATAGTGGCGGCACCACGAGCATGCCCACATAGCATGCAACGCAATCCTGTAGGTACCACTGCAAGGTTGGGATCTATCCTCCCATCCACATGTGGAAGGTGACATGACGCACAATTACGCACATGGTCCTTCCATACCATGCTATCTCGACCCTCCAAAATTAACACTCCTGAAGGCAACACCTCCCTGACCCTTAGAATCACACGTCCTGCTGTGACATCCAAGGTCGTAGGCGCTGTCTGCTGCAGATACACATAGTCCCCAGGGTGGAAACGCCAAACACCTGGCCGATATCCCCCTCCACGTATAGTGACATACCTCAATGTGTCTCGATGTTGGGCAATAGCAAGATTCTCAAAAGCCATAGGCATGACTCTCTTGAACAACTCTGCCCGCTGGGCACATGCTTGTGTCCACACATCCGGATCATCAAGGTTGAGGACTACTGCAGCCTCCCTGCGAATAGACGTAGGCAAATCTGGCTCTCGGCCAAAGAGAAGAAAGTATGGTGAGAAGGAGGCAAGCGACGCTTGCTTGCTAAACCTGTAGCCCATGACTAGCCAAGGTACCTGAAGATCCCAATCTCCTAGGTGTCCCTTTTGCAAGCCATACTTGCGCAAACCTCTCTTCACCGTCTGCACCACTCTCTCTGCCAAGCCATCGACCTCAGGATGATCCCGAGAAGTGGTACGGTGGTCTTTCAAGGCTTTATCACACAAAGCCTGAAACTCCCCCAAGAACTCTCTCCCTTGGTCTGTGAGTACTTCAGCTGGAGCACCGAATCGGCTAAGCACACGATCCAGGAATGCATACGCAACCCCCTCACTAGCCTTGTCAGGCAATGGAACCAACTCAATCCACTTGGAGAAGTGCTCCACCATCACCAACACATATCTGTGGTGATGCATCGTCAGTGGCAAAGGCCTTGCGAAGTCAAGACTCCCCTGTAGCCCAATCCCATGATGGGTAATGGATGCAACTGTGGTGTAAGGGCGTTGAATAAAGCACGCACCCTGTCACACACCATGCACCTAGCCACGAACTGTTGCACCTCTGTGTGCATACCACGCCACCAATACTGCCCCTGCAGTAAACAATGAGTGCGTCGCACTCCAAAATGCCCCAACTTCTCATGGGTATGCCGCACTAACCGTGCACGCTGTGTTGGGTGAGGCACGATCCTCACCCGACCATCCTCCCACACTCGAAGCAGGTGTATCCCCTCCCATTTGAACCTCTTGGCTCGTTGCAGGATCTGATCCCTCTCCTTGGCAGTCACACTAGTTGTCGTGTCTCTAGTGCGGAGGTATTCCAACACAACCGAATCCTCATGCATATCTCTGCCACCACCTGACTCATCACTAGCCTCAGGGTCCTTAGACAATCCGTCTACAGTCATCCCTGTTGTAGGTCCAACCTGACCCCCCGATGCCAAGATACACAAGAAGGCAGATGCATGTCATCCCGACACCATCTCCTCGTCCGTCTCACCATGCCACCGAGCTCCAGTGTCATCCTGCTGGCTCGTGCATGGATTGCGACTCAATCCATCCGCATCCCTATTGACCAAACCTGGTCGATGCACAACCTGAAAGTTATACTCTTGGAGTATAAGTGCCCACCGTGCAAGCTTCCCCGTAAGCTTGTCTGACTCTATCAACCGCTTTAGTGGTTGGTGATCCGTGACAAGGGTGAAGAGATTACCTTATAGATAGCACCTGAAGTGTGCCACGGCCCACACTGCAGCTAAGCACTCCCCCTCATATGAGCTATACACTACAACAGATTGCGGCTGTTACGTCTCTGTGTTATGACTGCAAATGCAGTCATGGAAGCCATTTACGATTTCCTGACTCTGAAGACGTAAAGCCCTAGTCAGTTGTGACATGGCAGATATGACTCTCCAGGCTGGCTATGATGTGGCGCCTGAGCAGATGTGGGGGTAGTCATACACGCTGGCTTTACTGAATGACTGAACGGACAGTTAGTCCATGTCAACGGTTGTGCAAGAGTGACACGTGCTCGATACAGGAAATGACACGTAGCAAAGTGTTCGTTCTCCATGACTGTGAACTATGACTACAGGTGTGCTAATCCGGTTGCAACATGTGGCGCGTTGCAGTTTTTACACGTGGTCCCTCAGCAGATTGACATGTGTCATGATGGGTGTTTTTTTGGGTGTATTGCTATTTTTTTACATATTTGTAATTATGCCACGTGGTGTAGTACTATTGGAGAGTGAAAATAGATGTAGTCATTATAATGACTATGATAGTACTCATATACATGTCTATTACAACAATAATATATAATATATAATACAAAGAGAACAAAGCAGCAAGACATAACTGCAACAAGCTGAGCAAAACCAAGAGATTGTACACCATCTCTATTTACCAATATTTATCATTATCATTATCGTACAGATCTAAAAATACATAAAATTGTCACATGTTCTCATGTGAATTAATTGTCTAACTATAACACTTTGAAAAGTGTTCACCCATAATCTTCTAACTACTTATGTATTCCATCAATCTGCAACCCATCAAAAACTAAGGCTTGCATGTCTTTAAGAATTATTACAACAAGGACATATGTTTCTTTTCCAAGTTCTTGCATAAGATGCGCCAACCAACATTGCATTGTGAGATACTCACTCGCTATACTCCAAAGCGTCCAAGGAAGGTCACTGAGCAACCTGCCAAGGCGAAAACAATAGAGAATTATCTAATACCATATATGAAAAACCAATGCCAGTGTTGTTTATGGTAACTTCTATCCCATGGACTCGTAAACAAACCAAAGCAAAAAGGTTGGTGTGTGTTGGCGAAGTCGTCAGATACTTCACAAAGAAACATGCACAAAAAATGAGAGCCAGGAGGATAGGAAGGTCACTCACGTTTATACAAAGACGTCTTGCCCATTGCCCAACACCCTACGTCACCCACATTCTATCTCTACTCCTTCAGCTATCCATGCCTCTGCACAAATCAAGCATTCATCCTTGCCTTGCTGCTAGCAGTTGACAATGATAGCCTATATTTGTTCTAGGAAACACCCAACTCAGCGTAGCACACTAGTTCCTATCTGAATTATGTCTGCTGCTCTCTGAAATGTAGCAGGCATACACCTTTCTGCCCCGGTTGACCCATCAGTGACTGGGCTCAGATAAGTATTCATTCCACAACTTCTCCTCATCTCTATTACCTATTTTTTGACACTTTCTTGTTGTCACATTGGCAGTATCATGTCAAAGTCACTCCAAACTAGATTCACTCAACCAGCTAACTTGCAGAATTGAACATGAAAATTTAGGGCCGATTCTGATAAGAGGGAAAAACAGGGTGAAATGTGTTGAAGAAGATGCCTTCATTAGCAGTGCCTGATTTTATCACTGCCGCTGCTGCCAGTTGACCATCTACCCATGCAGGTTTCTTGTAGCTATTGATCCACAGGGAATCACAGGTAATCTTGTGCTTGAAATCTGGCCCTCTTGGATGAATCTGGACCCACACGAAATCCCTTCTCCTTCAGCTATCGATGCCTCTGCACAAATCATGCATACATCCTCGCCTTGCTGCTAGAAGCTAACAATGACAGCCTAGAATTGTCAAAGCACACACTAGCAGGGAAAACATGGTGAATTATGTTGAAGAAGGTACCTTCACCCCTTTCCCCATCATTTGCTTTCAGGTGTCCAAAGCCCCATCCCGCGCTCCTGCTCTGCACACCCTGCAAGCATCGCATTCCACGACACCACATCTGGTTCAGCCATAGTGTTGAACACTCCCTTGGCATCCTAGATGCTCCCACATTTAGCATACATGGCCATCAGACCAATGTTCAGGATGACATCTGGTACAATTGCAGATTTGATGATGTCACCAGGGATCTCTGGAAATTACACAACAAAAGTTTGCTGCAAATCAAAGGGTGACGGATCAATATGGAAGGACTGCTTACTGCCGGGAAATCTAATATAATATAATCCGATATGCTTCAGGTAGTTTGGATTTGTGATAGGCTGGTTGTAGAACTCTTCTTCAGAGAGTCGATAGTTGGGTGAATAAGACTGGCTGGGTCTGTACTGGTTGGGGTAGTTCTTTGTCTGCCAAGGCCACCTCAAACTTTGCCTTGCCCCACAGTTGTCTTGCCGTGTCTCTGCCTTTGCTATCCTCCCTTGTTGCACACTCCAGCATCATTCCGTTGAATCATTTGTTGTGCTAGCCACATTACACACAATTGTTGTTCTAGACTCAATTCTCTATTTGAAGTTGTTCAACATTCCAACTCTGCATAGTCACCCTGTTGCAAAAACAACAAGATACAGAAAATCAAGATGCATCGTATATGGATGGAAGTTAACCTTGCATAGCCAACGTGGGCTTTCTGGAGTGTATGCCATGCCCAAACAAAGGAGGACACTGCAGCCAATGCAAACATGCTACGCCACCTGTTTTATCACCCCAAAGAAAGAATCTGACGTCCATTTCCATACAAGGCAACGTCTCACAGTGGCATCCAATTAACTTTGATTGAATACATGTTCAATTTGCGAAACAATGTACCAACCATTTACCCAGCACCAGTATTGTCTACCTTGCACTCACTCAAAGGACCATTTTGGCCACCACAAATGCCCATTACAGATACTATGCCTTCCAACTAACTGGACCAAATGTCATGTGCCTCTATATGACTGGAAGGCCTAAAGCAACCCTTCACCCTCAAGACAAGAAAGACTAGAATACAAAAACAAATCATGCTGCACATGTTCTTTGAATATTTCATCTGTCCACAAACACATCAGTGTCCAATCAGTATCAGGCAGGGTTGCCACTCAGGGGAAGCCCCACAATAAGAGCCATCAGAATGCCCACACAGATGGAAAGTTAGTTCGCTGTTCCCAGTGTACCACGGATCTCTGTAGGAGACACCTGCCATTGCCACCCCAGTGCTCCCTTTCTCAGCCTTGTGCTCCAATGTCATGGATATGAGGTGCAACAACAAATATCCCAAACAACTTTGCAAGGTACCATAGGGTGTCACATGGTTCTCTTCATAGTTTACTATGATGTGGTTAACTACTTAAAAAGCTCAGGGATTACTGAGCAGCATTGATCTCAAGCATAAAGTTACTGACTGCATTTGGCTCTATGATAGAGGTTAAACCATGCAACAAAACCATTTTCTAACACTGCTCTCGTAGACACTAGTGAAAGTTGGGAAGGAGACGAGAACAAAGCCTTACCTCTGATATGTACAGGGGCACTACGCTAGATGAAATTCCAATACCGATCCCCGCCAAGATCCGTCATATTATCATACTCTCGAAACCACTTGATGTTGCACTGCGCCAACCAAGCATACCACATTTTCATCCTTTGGTCACAAACCTTGCAAGCAGTTTGCCAGAGGAATTACACATCAACAAATGTCTGTACTCAAATTTTTCAACGTGGTTGTGAGGAGCAACCTCCACTACAACAATGGAGCGAAGGTAGCCTCTCTTGACCATAAACCCTAACCTTGTGTCATGACCCATGGAGGATTTAACTGACCATGAACCCAAGAGGACCTCTTGTGTGTGCTGCTTGTGTCTGTAGTCAGGTAATGTCGGATTGGTCTGTCAGAACCACCACGGTGCAGCTGAGCGGGTAGAGATTGAAACACGGCCTGCTAAGACCAAGCTGAATCTCCCAAGAACTGCGAGTTCCCAGTCAAAACCTCCTCGGACACATACCCTAGCATTTCTAGGACGCTTGCTTCAGATGCGAAGGTTGCTCCAACTGCGGGCCTCCCATGCATGTTTGCCCTCCCTCCCGCTCGCTCGTTCTAAGTCCCAACCCTCTCTCTCTCTCCCTCCCGCTTGCTCTAAGTCTGTTCACTGCTACGTGATGGGCAACTTTTGAAGTTTTTTAACCTTTGGGTAAACCCTAAAAGTTTTTTTTTAAAATAAAAATAAAAATAAAAAAAATAAAATTATTAAAGGAAACCCCAGGCCCTTGAGGAGGGGGAAAAATTCACCGGCCTTCATTTATGGGCCATAAGACCTACAGGACTATCAACGCCCAGACATACCGTCACGAACAATCCCACACACGGGATATGGGCAACGGGTTTGAACCCCAAACCACCAAGGCGACACACTGTGCACTTACCAGCCGATGTGTTTTTTTTTAATCTTTTTGCACTTTGATTTTATTTTTATTTATTTTTAATTCATTCTAGTTGTCAGAGTCTCCGTTTTTTCAAAATATAAATACTCATATATTATATATATAACCAGAAAAGAATGTGTCGACACGTGCAGTCATGTAGCGATTCATCCATGTGATGATCTGGCAGAATGCATTAGAGTGAGAGTCATGAAGTCATATGTCTGTCTAGCAATATGCACACGTCATTCCAGTGTAGCCATGACCGTGATTGGTAGTCATATCTGCCATGCCAATATTCGTGGTCAAACATGTTTGACCTGTGTTGCGCAGAGTCCGGAGCCATGTAGTCGCATATACGTCTTCCCCAGACCTGCATTATGACTTCAAAAGCATTTTACGACTGCAAACGGTGCAGTCATTTTTGCCACAAATATGTCATGACTGCGCACCCATGGGAGTCATAAAAGCCGCAATCTGTTGTAGTGATACTTAGACTCTGCAGTGTTGTTCGAGCGGCTAACATAAGCCCACTACGAACTCTCTTCCCTCATCATCCACTTGTGTGAGCACCGCTCCAAGTCCCAGCATGCTTCAATCTGTATGCACCCGAAAGGGACGCCCCCTGATAGGTCGTCTCAAGATCGGCGCCGAGGTCAACCTCGCCTTGAGCTCCGGAAAAACTCGCTCTTGCTAAACTTCCCACTGCCACTCCAGGTCTACCTTGGTCAGCTTGGTTAGAGCCTTTGCAATAGCACTAAATCCCTTGATAAACCGTCTATAGTAGTTTGCCAACCCCATGAAAGCTCGAACTCGGCTTACATTCGTGGGACGTGGAATCTGTGCGATGGCCTCTACCTTAGTCTGCTGCACCCCCAATCCTCCAGGATATATCATGTGGCCCAGATACTCAATGTGGTTGTGGAAGAACTTGCACTTCCCCGGATGTAACTTCAATCCGTGCGTTCTCAAGCGCTCAAATACCACCTGAAAGTGTCTCTCGTTCTCATCCACTGTAGTACTAAAGATGATGATGTCATCTATGTAGCACCGAGCAAAGTCTACCCCTGCTAGAATCCTGTCCATAACTGTCTGGAACTCTGCAGGAGCGTTCTTAAGCCCGAATGGTAAGAAACGCCACTGATATAGGCAATCCTTCCCGTGCTCATTGATCCCCCAGAATGCCGTCTTCTGCTTGTCCGCCTCCTTGATCGGCAAGTGGTGATATCCGGACCGCAAGTCCAAAGTGCTAAAGACCTTGGCATGCCCAATGGCATCAAAGATCTCCTCCGGTGTGGGCATGGCATACTTATCGGACTTGGTCTGACGATTTATAATCCGGTAATCAACGTACATACGTCTCTCCGTCCAATTGCCATAGACATCCTTCTTGGCTGGCATCACCGTGGCTGAAGCATACTCTCCACCAGAGAACTCCACCAAAACTATCCTCCCAGAGATCTTGAGTCATCATCTGAATCAAAGACCTCTCCATGTCACTGTATCTATAGGGTCTCCGAAAGATTGGCGTGTCCGTAGCCAACTCAATACGAATCTCCTGACCCTTCAGTGCTCCCAAATCCTTCAAACTGAAGGCAAAGCAATTCCTGTAAGCCCTCAGGAACCGCCGTATACGTCGTCTCTCTCCTCCAGTGACAATGGGTCCAATGTCAGGCTCCCAATTGTCCTCCGTAACTGCAACCTTAAGTCCTGCAGACTTAGAGGTAGAGGACGCGTCCCATGGTTGCTATGCCGCAACCTCATGAGCAGTACTCCCTGCCTGCTCTGTCAATGACAAGGCCTCATCCTGCCCCATCATCTCATCTTTGAGGACCTCCTCAACCCGAGAAGAATCCCCAACCTCATCCATCACAGCCGCCTTGGCTGCCAACTTCCTCTGAACCTCGAGCACCTCCCACGTGTGCCATGGATGTCTACACCGCGTGGTCCTCACCGGCTCGCCCCCACTCACTGCCTGTAAAGTCTCGGAAGACAGAGAGACCGTCAAGGGAAGTGCACTCCACACTCTACGTTGCTCAGCCATAGCCAAGCTGATAATCCAGGTCAAGCAATTTAGATCCATTGCTTGCCCCAACACCTGACGACGTGATGCCTCAGAAAGAAGCACCGCCGTGGTCCCAGTGGAAAAACCCATAGCCCACTCTCGCTCGTCGGCATTAGGCTCCACTAACTGTTGCAACTGAGCATCCCACATGAGGCCAGGTCCGCTATCCCGGAAAACATGCGATCCAAGGAAGCTGAGAAGTGTAGGTAGTGCTGCTCGTGGTCGACCCACATTGTTGACCACTGCCAAAGGCGGACGGTCATCGTGTCTGCCTCCCTGTGTCCAAAATGTTATCCACTGTGAGGTGTGCTGGCCGCTGCACCCCATCAAATGCACGCTTAAGCAGTGCGGGTGACATCAAGTTAGTCCACCATAACCGTGGACGATGAGCCCGTGACCCCACTGCAGCTGCATCCAGCAACACTGCTGACCCAAGCCACGACCGGACTTGATGCACACTTGCCATCACCCTGGCCCGAGAATCACCCATCAGTGGCACATTCTCCAAGATGTATGCTGGAGATACAGCTTGATGAAGCTGTAAGTGGCGCAAAACTCGCACCATCTCCCAAAACAGACCCAACCTCGAGTCTCGCAATCCATTGCCATGCCCGGCTGATGAATGCCCTTGGCAGGGCCAACCTGCCACTACCAAATCAATGGAGCCAACCCGCTCCAAATCCTGCGCCCCCAGCAACGCAATGTCTGCTCGCAAGGCCTGTTGATATCCACGAACTGCAGACACCAGCAACAACTCAGGGTACTACTGCACCAACTAAGCAACATGGCGTAAGGAAATGCGTCGTGCAGTCTCATCCATCTCCACATACAGGTAACGTCGTACTTGTACACCTACCTATAGAACAGCAGCCAACCCGGTGCTGATCCCGCCAAACAAGTCCAGAAGGCAAATGCCTTCATCCGGACATTGCCACATGATCGGTGTGGTGTCCAATGGTGACAACTGAGGTGGTTCTGGTGCAATCCCCGCACTATCCTCCTCTCCTGACGATACAAAAGCCTCTACCCAGGCTTGTTGCACTTGCCAATCAGCAACCCGCTGCAAATCCTTGCTCGAGCCCCACAATGGAATGTGAGCAACCATGGCAGACAACTCCGCCATACCATACATGTCATCCTGCTCTCCCGGAGGTGACATATCCTCTGAATGAGCGTTGCCCTCAAGCAACTCTCCAGACCAACTCATTGCAGCTGTGAATGCTGCCAGTGTCGGCATCTTGCCTCGCTGGGCAACTGCAACTCCTCCTATAAACGTCACAGAGAGCTGCATATGCCGGCCCTCCCCTGACTGCCATCCAGGCCTATAGGAAGCTGACTCCTCCCAAAAATCCAGGGTGAAGCCCATGGGGTACAACACTGCCCCACCAACAAGGACATCGTACGAGACCCTGTCTGTCACAATGGCCTTGGCTCTCATCACTGAGCTATCTGTAGGATGATCCGGCTGTAGTCTGATAGCCAACTCACGCCGTGTCATGCCTCGAGCCTACTCTGATCCTCCCAGAGGTTTCTGTATCTGGAAAGGGCACGGCTCCATATCCGCCTCCGTGAGGCCCAAGCCTGCAATAACAGCTCTGCCCAGCATCAATGGCTGAGTTCTCGAGTCCAACAAGACCCGCAGTGGCCGGTTGCTTGCCGGTCCACTCAAATAGAAAATGTCATCTTGGTTGTCTAACATGACAACTCCAGGTGTCACCATGGCGCGCTCAATGGCTGGCCTAGCTGGCAGCTTCATCAACCTGGCAGCTACAGCTTGCCATGGCGCCACCGTGGCAGTCTTGACTTTCACATCCAAGGATCCCTCCGGCACTACACCTCCCACTATCTCCGCAGAAGATGAAGTAACCTCCTCACTCTCACAGAGTGTAGCTGCTAGCCTGAACACCTAAGCTGGTCTTACCTCGATTTGACTCAAAGATTTGACTCGGGCTTGATCGCCGATCCAACCCTAGAGCATGTTGTCGATGGTGAGGCTGGGTTGATGACCAGTCAGACCATCTTTGTTTCTCCTGTGGTGAGGTTGGAGGTGATGACCAGCCAACCATAGGAGCGCCTGCGGTGGATGCAGGTACAGGTGCAGGCTATGTTAGGAACCTAGTATTCCAAACCATAAGCCGCATCAGGTTCTCTACCCGGATACTTTGTGGAGAGGGGGTTAGAGACATGTTCATGACCGGTTGAGTGTCAGTTTGTCAATACGGAGGTGCCACTAGTTGCTGGGGAAAGTGCCGGTACGAGCACTAGTGATACTAGCAGGTATACGAGACGAGGTGTGCGGTTTAGGCCACCTTCACCTCCTGTGTCTTCTACGGAAGGAATCAGGAGGACTCACACCGGCGGTGCAAGTTGTTTCCTTGCCATTGTTGTGGGCCACGATGGAGGAGATGTATGGAGCCACCAAGGGGCGACGAAGGTACTCTGGGGCGGTGGGCACCATTGAGTTGGATGATTTTATCCAAGAGTTTGATAGTTGGTGTGACTTGCAGCAAATGCGCAATCCACAACTGTTTACGCCTTTCATGGCATGGAAGGGGCTGTTTCAGCACCTTGAGGGGCCGCCCATAGATGATTACCATGAGTTTAGGCGGGGGCATGATATTGAGATCGAGGAGTGGAAGATGTACTGGTCACCCGACTATGTCTCCATCACTAGAGGCACTAGAGGGACAAGGGCAGCAGCCATACCGGCAGCTTCCACGAGCAGCAGTGGGACTAGTGATACAGAGGCTACGACGTCCACCCAAGCTACTGCTGCACCAGCACTAGTGGCGGTGTCTGCCTTCAACCCTGTTGTGAAGTTCTTCGAAGAGTTGAGAATGAACTACCAAGGGGTAAGGACAAAGAAGTTGAGGAGCTTGCAAGAGTTCTAGAGGAAGCCGACTGAGAGCTTGAGGGAGGCTTTCACTCGCATGAAGCGCTTGATTAATGTAACCCAAGGGGTTACGGAGGCTCAGGCAGTCCAATTCTGGTACGGGATATTGGACAAGGAGCTGAGGAGAAGGGTACGGGATGCAACTCTCCTACAAGCGGCCCAACCCACCTTAGCAAATGTGTTTTTGCTGGCAGAGCGGATAGAGCTCAACATGGTGGAGGAACGAGTGGTCATGGTGGGATTTGCCACAAGGTAGTGGTGCTCCTAACCAGCCACTACCTCAACGTGCTCAAGGCAGCAAGGGAGCTCAGGTGAAGCTCAGGGAAGGGCAGAGAGGACCTTAGATGCAGGGGTCTCTCCCTTCATTTGCTGGCCAACAACGGGTGGATGTGGTGTGCTGGACATGTGGAGGACCCCATGTCAAGAAGGATTGCCCAGAGGAGGCAATGGTTTGGCACCGGCACAACATGCACAGTTGTAGTGTGGGCATTGTGGCAAGTACGGGCATGGAGAAGCCCAGTGCTATGGTTTGCGCCCAGGCCAGTTTCAAGGGAACAATGGTGGCCGGGGGTGAGGTGGAGCAGCCCAGAGAGGACAAGGTGGCCAGGCACGAGGTGCAGGCCAAGGGCAAGCTCAACATGGCCAAGGACGCGGAAGTCAAGGTGGTGACCAAGGCATGGCCAACCGGCTTCAGCAGCTAGAGCAGAGGCTCGCTGCCATGGCCACAGCTCAGGTGGTACCGACTTCAAGGCTGGATGGTCCACCTCCTGCTCTTGAGGGAGGAGACATGGAAGGCATGGGATTCATGTGCGGGGCAGCACTACCACTAGTGAGGGGTGCTACTACCACTACCACTATGGGTGGGGAACCACTACCACTAGTGAGGGGTGCCACTACCACTACCACTATGGGTGGGGTGCCACTACCACTAGTGAGGGATGCCACTACCACTACCACTCTGGGTGGGGCACCACTACCACTAGTGCAAGTGGAGTCGGCTGCGGCAGTGACTCGAGGAGCAACACGAGTTCCTGAGCCACGGGGTGCAGAGGTGGAGTTGGATCCACAGCGTGGGGAGGCAAGCCGTCAGGCCAGGCTTCCTCAGTCATTCACATTGGCGGAGACAGTGTCGACGCCGTCCATGGCACCTAGTTCTCGCCCGACTGTTACCGAGGCGGAGGTTACTATGCCATTGGGGAGAGCTACACGGGCAACACCACTACCTAGTGTTGCCAAGGCTACGGCAGCCAGTGTGCTGCTGGGGGCAGCCACATCTGTGTGTCAGGCCCCATTGTTCTTGGCTACCATGATTGCGACGCCGGAGGTAAGACCAGCTTAGGTGTTCAGGCTAGCAGCTACACTCTGTGAGAGTGAGGAGGTTACTTCATCTTCTGCGGAGATAGTGGGAGGTGTAGTGCCGGAGGGATCCTCGGATGTGAGGGTCAAGACTGCCACGGCGGCGCCATGGCAAGCTGTAGCTGCCAGGTTGATGAAGCTGCCAGCTAGGCCAGCCATTGAGCACGCCATGGTGACACCTGGAGTTGTCATGTTAGACAACCAAGATGACATTTTCTATTTGAGTGGACCGGCAAGCAACCGGCCACTGCGGGTCTTGTTGGACTCGGGAACTCAGCCATTGATGCTGGGCAGAGCTGTTATTGCAGGCTTGGGCCTCACGGAGGCGGATATGGAGCCGTGCCCTTTCCAGATACAGAAACCTCTGGGAGGATCAGAGTAGGCTCGAGGCATGACACGGCGTGAGTTGGCTATTAGACTACAGCCGGATCATCCTACAGATAGCTCAGTGATGAGAGCCAATGCCATTGTGACAGACAGGGTCTCGTACGATGTCCTTGTTGGTGGGGCAGTGTTGTACCCCATGGGTTTCACCCTGGATTTTTGGGAGGAGTCAGCTTCCTATAGGCCTGGATGACAGTCAGGGGAGGGCCGGCGTATGCAGCTCTCTGTGACGTTCATAGGAGGAGTTGCAGTTGCCCAGCGAGGCAAGATGCCGACACTGGCAGCATTCACAGCTGCAATGAGTTGGCCTGGAGAGTTGCTTGAGGGCAACGCTCATTCAGAGGATATGTCACCTCCGGGAGAGCAGGATGACATGTATGGTATGGCGGAGTTGTCTGCCATGGTTGCTCACATTCCATTGTGGGGCTCGAGCAAGGATTTGCAGCGGGTTGCTGATTGGCAAGTGCAACAAGCCTGGATATTGTCAATAAGATTGAATTGGTGGATATTGTTTTTGTCACTCCATAGGTTTATTTGACTTGTCACGCAAATGCTCCAGGGCTCATTGAGCATTGCTTAAATTATGATTACAGTTTTGCATATTTCATATTGGATAAGGTCCGCTTTTTTTATGTAAGGTGGTATGCGCTACAACTAGCATCGAATTGCATCTGTTTGAATTGCATCTGCATCTGATTTTACTCTAAAAATCGCATCGATTTTACCCTAAACCCTAAACTACCTATAAAATCAAGTGCCCACACAAAACTAGCATGACGCACAATCAAACATGCAGGTGTGGAGGGGATCCAAACACAAGAATAAAAACAACAACTCCCCCACACCAAAAATCTCTCCACAGTGTCACTCCTACAACCCAGCCCAAACCCGGACTGACTCTTGCCTCCACCTACGGAAAGGTCTCGGCCTACAGAGAAGGAGGAAAGCTATGAGGAAGGGAAACTAAAGCAATGCCTATCCCCAGCACGCTCTCATCCCAACACCCTCTTTTTTCCTCTCTTCTCTCACTTGCATGACCATGAGAGCATCCTGTAGACACTCCTCAAACCGCCCTCCACGAGCTCATGAAACTTGGCCTCCAAGGCCCCATGCAAGCCTCCACAGGGTCCGCTAGTGCCTCCTTACGTCCACCAGCCATTCCTCCGAATGGAACCACCTCAGGAAACCATGTCGTTCACTGAAGGTTCAAAGATGGAGCAAATAGAGGTACATATAGGCCCCAACAACATTCTGTCCAAAGGAATTACCTGCAGGCTGGTCTCCCCCATAGTTAAGAATTGGGCTGAAAACCAGAAAAGATTACCTGTAGGGGAGTAATCCCCTTTGTTAAAACGCAACAGGGAGGCAATTCCGACTTTTTTGCCGGATCAGCTAGCTCAAAACCGTTGTTCTTCAGAGCCCAGCCTCCCCATCAAGGTCCCACGAAATGAGTGAAAAAAGGTTTTTTTTTTTTTTTTTTTTTTTTTTTTTTTCACTCTTCCTGTTCGCGGCCTTCCGTGGCTCTAACCGCCACTACTCCTCACGGCCCGCCCTAGGCACTCGTTGGCCACGGGCTGCCCAGTGATACCCCGTGTTACCACTCCCACGAGCCTTCACGGCCTGACATCCCCACGATCTAGTCACCGTGCCCACCCGTTGTGTCCGCACCACGACTTCCAACGGTCACGGTCAACCATCACGACATGTGCTCGTGGTATCTCGTGATACCGCCCCAACGGTCCATCACGGCTATTATTCCCTGCGTTCCCTAGAACTCCCAACGAGTTCCCATGCGTTCCCGAGGCGTTCCCACGCGTTCCCGAGCTCTCCCCGAGCTGGGGTTTGCTCCAGCACCTGCTGCCGACGAGCTATGGCTTCTGCGGAGCCATCAGCCCCGTCGCCCTGCACTCCTGAGCTCTCACGGCCCACTAGAAGTACCTCCAACTCAACAAGCAAGCTATATGCTGCCCAACAAGCTCCCTTTTCTTCATGAAGCTCACAAAAACAAATCTGAAAATACACACCTTTACAAACTTGGTACACTTGCACTTCTCATGCATCTCCCTTGGCTCTAGGGCGCCTCGTTGCTGCCCTTCTAGCCTCGCTCTTGCCACTCCAAGAGCCCTTACATTGCTGAGTTTCAGATTGAAACTCCAACTCAACACATGCTTCATAAGTGTACTGATTTGCACACAAGAGGGACCAGCCCCCTCTCTTTACTCATACCTCTTCATGAGCTTGGAGCTGAAGCTTCCAACGGGCTGCGATGCATCCCCTCGCAGCTCCACCATTCGGCTGCTTCTCATCTACCTGGAACAACTAGTTTTGGGCAGAAATACCTGGAGCTGATCTCGAGTGATAAGAAAAGGAATGATACAAGCATACAAGCTCTCTCAAACTCACACACTCGCACATGAAAACATCACTCATATATTAAGTCGAGCCAAGTGCACCCCACGCCATGGGAATCCACACTACGGCGCCATAGCTAGACGCGGTGAGGCTCAACTCGAGAAAGATGAGCCCACTGCGACCTGCTGTGAAGATAACAACGTCATGTGCCCAAACATGTATTGGCCCCTGGATTGACACTTGGGTCAATCCCAAATATCAATATATAAAAGCTAGCTATTTCCTAGCTAACTTCACACTAGTGGTAAAATAACTTGACACCTCCAATTTTTTTTGTCGTCATGATGTGCAGAAGAATCCACAAATTATGAGAGCCTCTAGCAGTTCAGAAAGTTGGAGGACCAGACTATGTGCAAATCAAAATGTCAAATGCAAAAGATGTTGCACTGGTCCTACGATGAGTTGAAATCATGAAGAAAAATTGATTGTCTGTTTTCAAAACATCTAATCTAATAGATGCAAAGCACACATCCCTCATTTTATGTCCTTTAACAAGCATATAAGCAAAAATCCTATACAAAGCAGTCTTAGCCGTGGTCAGTGGATCTTGTATGGGATTAGAGACACTTATGATGGGTTATTTCATAAGTGCTAGAGAGCTAAAGTTTTGTGACAAGTCCAGACAATACAAGAACTCCAGATGCATCAAATAGATGCAATTCGATGCTAGTTGTAGCGCATACCACCTTACATAAAAAAGGCGGACCTTATCCAATATGAAATATGCAAAACTGTAATCATAATTTAAGCAATGCTCAATGAACCCTGGAGCATTTGCGTGACAAGTCAAATAAACCTACAGAGTGACAAAAACGATATCCACCAATTCAATCTTATTGACAATATCCAGTTTGCACAAGAAAACAGACTGTTTCGCAGTCCCAATGTGATAATCTTGGATTCTTAATCTAGTGGATATAAAACAACAGAAAATAGATCTGAAGGGATCTGAAGGGACTCTGCGATCTGAGAAAAACTTGAGGTTGTGGAAAGTGGAAAAAACGTGGATACTAATGTACTTGCCCATATTTGTGTTTTGATGAGCAAAGAAACCGATCTTGGGGTTGACTCCCCAAATGAACAACAAAACATCTATCGGCTAAAAATGTTGAAGGTAACCAACTCAAGAGAGAAAGAGAGGATATAAGCTTTTGACCAAGGGAGGTGCATTTAGTGTAGGTTTTATATGGGGAAGTTATAATAGGGATTTGCCACCTATTGATAATTTTGTGTGGTATCCTCTTTTAGTGAGGAGCCAATATACGGCCAATGGCTCCTCCTTGTGAAAATCGATATATACGACAACCAAGCTATAGCCCAGTGGTAATGGGCACATACGACAACTGAAGTGTTGTGGGTTCAATCCACCCTTGGTGTCACAAAGGTGTCCACCATCCTAGCGGAAGGTAGTAATCCTTCGGGGTGAAGAGACACCATAATTTACGCTTCCTTCGGGAGGTATCAAATATTATAATAATATTATTGATATATATTCTCATCCATTTATTTTTCATATTAAGTTGTTCCATAACGCAGATTTTACCTAAGGGAGGTCTTACCTAGAGAAGGCACATCATGGAAAGGAGAAGAGCCAACAAAGGATAGGAGCTTATACTTGGGGAAGGCACAATTTTTGACATTGATGCTTAGGCTTCTCTTTAGAATAAAGACTTTAGAGTAAAGAGGAGCCAAAAACTACCTCGCTTCATAAATTGATGTGAGTCGCTCCAAGGTGTTGAGCATCTCAACGGTAACCTCCTGCGGCCTCCAACACTCCCCTCCCCTAGCGGCAACCCCATCGAATTACCCTGCACATGTCTTTTTGGTTGACGTGCCTTGCTTCGGAGGGACCACTTGGACAGATGCCGCCTTACCCTCAGGCCATAATGCAGGCAGTCGTGTTTTTTAGTCGCTCCAGCAGGTACCGGCCGGGCCTAGAGGGCTTGTATAAAAGTATAAAAGTACGGCCCCGGGGGTGCGGATACCAAGGCCGGCGACTCCTTTGCCGTTGCTGGGGCAGGGACCCGGTGGAGATGTTCTAAGAGAAAAAAAGAAAAAAGGGGCTAGAATCGATGTGTAGGATCAATTTTTTGTGGATGAATGTTTGTAGGTGGGGTAGCCTCACATTATTTCTAGGAAATAATTTTTGGAGTGTAAACACTAAACACCCAAGATGGGTAGGTGCTCCTCTTTCAGCGCTGTCTCATTGTATGGAAAGCCACCCTAGAGCATGGTGTGTGGCCGTTAGGAGCAATGGTGAGGACTTTTATTGTACTAGACAACGGGCCGTGTTTGGCCGACTCTGCCCTGTAAGCGGCCTTTGGGCAAGCCCTATGGCCGCGCACAGGGGCAGAGTCGGCCAAACACGGCCCGTTCACTGGTGTTAAAAGCAGGTGTGGCGGATTCTCGCCGCTACGTGGCGCAATATGATTGCGGTTTGATTATCCCATATCGATTGCCCAGATTCAGAGCCCTGGAGAGGATATAAACAGGGCGAGCCTCAAGGGAAGTGGTGGGTTGATGGCTGACAAACATGGGCCTGGGTGGTGGGTCTGCCGTCCTCTGTGCATAATTGGCCATCCTTGCCGATTCTGCCCTGGGTGGCTGATTCGGCCTGAGAATTAGGCCGAAAAAGTGGCAGAATCTGCCACACCTGCTTTTAACGGCTGCGCTAGCAGCCTAGACTTATATGGGTACACACTACACACACCAATGCCAACTATGTTTCCGGCTGTTTGACTAAGTGTAAACCCAAGTTGAGCCAATATTTCCAACAGACCAATAAAAGTAAAGAGGACGGATTGATCAACATTCTACCTAGACATGCCAACTATGTAACTTATGACAAGGGGTTTAGAGTGTGGATCAAACTCAAATAGGGTACAGAATAAGACCCAAGCAAGTCAATGTTTCCCAGTTCAAGTTTCCACAGCCCTTGATGAACAGGTTTTTTTAATGTTGTGTGTCTGTAGTTTAGGAACAGATGAGGTAGGGACAATCTTGTTCTGAGGCTTACCTCTAAGTTACAGGTCTATTTTCTCTCCTAACCACTGCACAGTAGCCTATGATAAACCTGTCAACTTTTTCATCTTTGTACTAGAAAACAAGAATATGATCAGTGTCTCTTTCTCCGGAATCTCTCTGTTTTGGCCTCTTGGCAGCCAATGAGATTCTGTGGAGGTGTTGATACGGAAAATGATGAACAGAAACAGGGCGGTGATGAGTAGGGGATCTGGAGACAGAGGACTGGAATCTTGAATAGGAGACTGGGGAGATGAAGTGAAAGCATTGCAAACCGTCAACTGCAAGCACTGAACGATGCCACACACAATTGTGGGCCTGACGTGGAGCGCCCTGGTGCACATGCCTCACGACACCGCCAACCACCCATAGACTTCCTCGCTGCTAACCACCATCGCTGCATCCTTGCCTCCGTCGAGAGTTGGGTTCTCGCAATTGGGTGCTGGGCAAGGTGGGTATTTGCTAGCGAAGTCAGTGGGACTCAGAGACTTACTATTAGCCTTATTTGGACACCAGGCTTTCGGTTGTTGGAGGAGTGCTGCCGAGCTCTTGTAGTCTGCCAGGTACTCAGAATCTCATGTTGAGTGGGAGATAGTAGGGGTGAGTGTGCGCCCTGTATGAGGTAAGTAGAGTGAGAGCTGGAGTTCTCACGTGTTTACTGCGGGGTTTGAGGTGAACGGATTTTGGTTTGGAAATCCTTCTCTAGAGTATTGGTGCAAGGAGGGATTGGTGGGTAACGGAGGAGAGAAGGGCTGAGGAAATGGTAGGGTGAGGCTGGGGGTGATGTGCACATGGTGAGGGTTCGTGGGTTGGAGTGCACATGGCAGCAAGGGTTTTGTGCTCCCCCAGACGACCTGCAGTTGAACGCCCGGGCTTTATGAATGTGGAAGCGGAGTGATAACATTGTGCACCGGCTTTTCTCCCGTCAGATCATCCGCGTTGCTCCGAACACTCATGTACTGGCACATCTCCTATTCGTTCCTATGCACGGTTCGGGGTAAAGGGAGGGGGAGGTTAAAGGGTTGTAGTTGGAGAGATAGGCCGAATGAAAAGCATCTTGCTTTGGGTGTATCTCCTTTTACAGCTTGAGAAATGATGAAGGTCGGCTCCCTCGTATAAAATGATTCTGTAACAATGGCAAAGACATGTCCATGTCACTCGAGGTTCGAAGACGCCGTTTCGATCTGTGCTCGAAGTCCAGCTGGGGAAACGGTTTTGTGGCTGTTGAAAAATGCTAATGTCTTGTCTCAGGGACTTTGGGCCAAGTAAATGGTGGGGGAGTTGGGCTGCCAAGAGTACTAAAAAGCAAATTGTAATCTTGCCGAGCGACCTGCATGCTGAAACGCTTGCAGCTCCCTATGCAATTGTCTTACAACGGAGATTTCCATGCTTGTAGTGCAGGCAGATCGGCTGCACTCCCGACTTGTATGCCCATGAAATAATGCCTGAGGAGGCCGTTGTGTGCTCAAAAGGATTGTTGTACCTGTGATAGGATGATTTTGGTGCTGTTTTGGATACCTAAACAGTGAGGAGGGATTGCCATTTTGCAGATACACCGTGCAAGGGAGCTATATGAAAACATATTACCAAGTCACACAGTCTATGATGTGGAATGCCCGGACCATTCTTGGCGCAAGTTTACAAATGATGGGCAGTACCTCATCTGCTTCAGTCGGAACTTCATAGATCTTCTGGTCTATCGGCTCTCCTGGCTCTCTTTCTGCTCCAATTCTGACACCACTGATGAGTTACCTGCCAAATCCAAGAAATTTGAGAGCTTCTTCAGTCAACTCTACTCTGTCCCTCTTGCCACTGGGAATGAGATCATTTGCAAAGATTTTTTTATTTCCACAGAGAATAACCAGTATGGCATCTTTGCAACATCTACTACTTCCGACAGCTCTGCCCCACAGGCAAGTGGAGCATTGGCAGGGGTGCCTAGCATTGAGAAGATAACATTTCTGTTGGTGAGGTTGGCTGATGGGACAGTGGTAGACCAGCGGGATTTCCACAATGATTACATCCACCTGGCACACAACGCAGGCGTCTTCCTGCATGACGACTTGCTCGCCATCCTGTCAGTGCGATTCCAGTGCATCCACATTTTGCAGGTCCGGGAGGCTGGCTTCTTCGTGGATGTGCGCACCATTGGCACCTTTTTACGCGAAGATGATGAGCTTCTGCTCAATTCCCAGTCTCAGGTTCTTGCTTCTGTAATGTGGTTGGGTAAAGATTGATAAAAGTATTACTGAACCTGCATCTGTGATAAATAATAATAGTTTGGCGTTCCATTCGTGTATAAGACTATTCTGGCTACCATCTTGCTTGAGGTTTTCAGTTAGCACCATATCATTCTCCTTTTTCCCTTGGTGAAGTTCCCCTGGAGAGTGGTGGTTTTGAGCATACAGAAGGTATGGCAATACTGAGTGACATAGGGCTGCAGGAGGAGGCCAACTTTCACCAGGAGCAGGCGGCAGTGCGCAAGGCCCGAGGTTTACTTTCAGTGGGAGAGGTAGTGGCCTCCCTTATGCAGCCAAGCAAGGCCTGGCCCAAGCCATGGACCAGTCCGAATGCCCGATGCCGCCGACACACCCGTGATGGCAGGGCTGCCCCTAATGATCCTGGCCCATCAGGCACTACTGCCTCACGCTCAAACTCGTCAAACATAGTCTATGATGATGTGCATGGTGTGGACTTTGATGGATATTTCAGAGGTTTGTTTGGTGCCGGGAATCTGAGTGCCAATGGAGGGTCTGTGTTGCAAGGGAATGGAAACCCCAGAGAGCAGGGTACAGGGGACCATGGCAGCCACGATGCTGGGGCAGGACTGCACTTTGATGTAAGTACATCCACAAGTAGTAGCCTGTACAGCACCAGGGGCAGTGACACCAGGAGCTTGAGCTATGACACCACTGATCCTGGGTCGTCTGAAGCAACCACCCTGCTTGACTTCAGCAGCCCAAGCACCGATCCTGGTCCCAGCGAGCGGCGCTTGCACCCAGTGCCTAGTATGTCACACTCCGGGCACAGTATGGTAGTTCCCCAGAGCAGAGCAAGCTTGTTGATAAGGGAGGAGTCCAGTCTGCCTAGCTCCTCTGCTGGGGTTTCCAGATTGAGAGGCAATGACGGGTATCAGACTGCTTCCAGCACCGCCGCCACTCGAGTAAGAGTTCCTAGGGCAGGGGCAGGAGGGTCAGGGATGTCACAGTCAGTACCGGGAACTGGAGGAGACCTGGGGGCTCCTGTTGAGAATGGGCGCGAGGCCGCCGGTGCAGCCTTTCCAGATGACACTTTGCAACAAGGGGGGCAGATTCTGGGTGGAATAAAGCAGCGATTGCTGTCATTCATCATGCGAGGTGTCCAGAATGATGATGCGAGTTCGGTTACGGTACTGGTTTCCCCAATTATGTGCTCTTATGTTCATTTTGCTGCAGGGAGCTCCTTTATAAGCTGTTGAGTACATGGTCACCTTTGAAATTCAGGCTGCAATTGGATGAGATGTAAAGAGACAGCTATCATAAGGTGGTGGGAACTCATTTGGCTGTAGACTTCCTCATTGAAACAGAAGGCGCAGCGGCTCAACCGTTTCTACTATCACTTTCAGCAGTATGTTGATTTGGTGATGTGGAAGGTATGTGTCACTTTCTATTGCTGCTTGCTTAGGAACCTTTGTTGCAAAAGTAGTAGAGTCATTCTTGACCTGCACTAAATGTGAAACACAACATGAAGGTAGATGTTCTGCACTTCTGACTTTGTTGCCCGGGGAGGATGGCAGGTGCAATTCTTGGATCGTCACCACTTATTAATCAAATTTGGCAGTGTGGATGGTGTGGTATGTCTGCATATTCCACTTCTAATTTGGGGTTGTTGGCTACGTGGTTTCTTGACTCATTTGCTTGCTTTTTATGAAGGCATTCTCATAAGTAATTTTAGAGACGTGGTGCCTCTTATTGAGATTATTAGCGCGATTGATTAGGATCCAACAAATGGACGAGTGGTTGGGGCACAGGGCCTTACAAGCGACCTTCCAAACAGAGGGCAGTGGCCCTTTGGTGTGAAGAGATGCCTTAATTTACGCTTGCTTTGGCAGGAGCCACTCGCTTTCTTTTGCTGATTGATTATCTTGAAAACTTAAACTGCTGTAGCTGGTTATGAAGTTGGCTATGTGTTTGGAGGACAGAAGACAATAGAGGTGTGGGTTGGCTGCAGGTTGTGCGTAACTCGGAGAGTTCGCATCAGACTGCATTTTTGGTTGTCTACAATGTGGAAACTACACAAATGCTAGGCTTCTATCAGGTATGAAGCTACTAAATAGGCAGTTGTCCGCTTGTGATCAGTGGCAGTTCAACGCTTTGCTTACATTGCCTAAGATTGTTTTATGGATACATCATTGCAGAATTCGTCAGAGGAATTGGCACAATGGGTGGAGCATTATTGTGATCACTTCAGGGTGGTGCCACGGTATCCAACGTATATGAGCTTCATATCCAGCTGTGGGAACAATTCCTTTGCTCGTGAGCAGCTGCGAAGGCAAAAGGCTGCTTTCATCTCTGGCAAAGCCGGTAGCTATATCCAGGTCTGTCCCTTTAGTTTAACTAAATGCAGCTAATCAGTCATCAAAAGATTTGTCAAAAAGTCAAATGGCAAATATTCCTGTTCACATAGAAGCACATTCCCAGGTTTAACTTGCATCAATCCTTGGTCCTTGCTCATTTTGAGTCTCCTGAGAGGAACTTAGGAATACTATCACAGTCTCTAATGCTTATTGTTGCTCATAACCGTGTGTAGGTTGTCAAAAGGACATTGGCATTCTTGCCCTGCAATGCTCAGTCTCAAAGCCCGTCACCATACTTCGATCAGTATCTTTTCCATTATGATGAGAAGGTTCGAGTTTATGTACCATTAGTGCACTTCATTCGAGTCTCTATTGCCTTTTAGTCAATGGGCTCTGATTACGAAATGAGTTTACTTCTTAGATCCTCAATTCTGCAGAATCATGAGAGTCATGAGGTGTTCTGGCATGCCACCATGATTAGCTCTGTTTAATCTTTGTTGTGCAACAGAGTTCTTGTCAGAGTGCCTATTCCTCTATGGTGCCTTTTGCAGTCTAGTAGTCCAAGTCACTAGTCAGTGGGGAGCAGTGTGTCCCAAATTAGCTGTTCTTCGAGGGGAGGGGGGTTGAATTGGAATTTTAGTTGAGATTCAAGGGTTTTGTGCTTTGGGATTTGCTGTGGATCAAAAACCATGACACGTGTGTGGTTATCCTGAGTATAGTGGAGTTCTGTGCTTGCAGCTTATATCTGCGACAGATCGGCACAAGCCTTGCATGGAGCATCCCATTAAGTTTATTTCTAGGCGTCGCCCCAACACATTGAAATTCAAAATCAACCCTGGCAAGTACCCGACCATGGTTATTTTAGTGTATCAATTCTTTGATATAACTAGCTGGGGCCATTATGCTATGCAGCTGGCCTTAGTTTTTCCTCAGTATGTGTTAGTGTTCAAATCAAACCTTAAGAATGTCTCAGACGTTAAGTCATGTTGGAATCTAGTTGGATTTGACACACTTTACATGTTTTAGAGGAGGTACGTCCATTTCTCAGATTGAGGGCCATCATGCTATGCAGCTGGCCTTAGTTTTTCCTCAGTATGTGTTAGTGTTCAAATCAAACCTTTAGAATGTCTCAGACGTTAAGTCATGTTGGAATCTAGTTGGATTTGACACACTGTACATGTTTTAGAGGAGGTACATCCATTTATCAGATTGAAGGCCGCCTCCATAATGATATGCCATGGTTGTTGACCATCATTCTGTTGAGTGCTCTGTCTTGTTAGAACTTGAGCCTTGTGCAACCTTGACAAAGTGAAGGTAGATGTGAGCCCTATAACGGTGTAACTGTTCCTGTATGAGTAGTATCACACATATGGGGTTTGAATGTCCTGATGGTAGTGAATGCAGGCTTGGAGCTTGGGTCAAATGACAGCGGGCATGTCAAGCGTGTAGCTGCCTTCTTGTTCCACCCTATTTTGCCTTTTGCCATCTCTATTCAGCAATCATTCATGCAATCAACCATTGTGAATTTCCACTTTAGACGATGATGAGTTCACTGAAAACAATTTTTATAGGTGAAAAGGCCACACAAATGTTATCAGACTGTTATTGGGTAGACGTTTTAGATGGGCATCATTGTTTTGGGTAGCCTCTGTAAGGGGGATGGAACTTGTGTCCCAATGTGGCACAGATCCTACCATGCTATACCACGTTCAACTCGTCAAAATTCGCTCTTGTGGCAGCATTTGTACGTGTATTGCCAACAGTGTTCTTTCGCGGAATGGGTCATTCAATATAACAGATTGACTTTGCCAGCCTATTCTCTCCTTTTGGCTATATTGTGATAAAAGATAGAAGGCTCTCAAGAGTCTCTGTCAGAAATTGTTCTGGATTAGATCCATTCTCATAATGAAGGTGGGACAGTCTTAATGTGATCATTCCTTTGGGATTTGAGGTTTGGGATTGTGTCTATAAGGTCCCTAATCTCAATCTTCTTGTGAGGGTGTCTTTTTTTCATGAAATGCCTACTGAAGGAGTAGATCAGTGAATGTGGGGAATGATCCATAGTATCACCCCGATCTAGTGAGTGATGTGCGACACTATCATGAGATGCATGGATTGGAAAGTAATAGGTGTACATGCGACTTCTGAAGTCTGAATGATTGATGAATATGAGTAATGCACTCGTCATTATCTTTCGAATGGTTATGCATCCCATCATGCATTTCCAACACATTCTCTTCACAGTTCCAGCAACAGCAACTCTGCAAGGAATGAAACGGGAAGTACTATGTATGCGAATTCCGAACCACTCGCTCTACTATGGCAGACCCAGTATTTTAGCATTTCCTGTCACAATGCAGAAGGATGCTTTAACCCTTAACCCTTAAGCGCCCAGTGCCCAATGTTGACTTTTTGAAAAAAGTGGACCCCAGCTCAGAAAAATGAGAATATCTCAGCGAAAAAAAAGTTTTTGGGAAAATTGACCGGACGCTATGCTCATACCTACCCCTTCCAGACACCCGTAAATTTGCAAGCCAATCAGGCGAAAATCCGAGAAACGCCACCGTTGAGTGTGGGGCCCATTTTTTGGGCCCCTCCCAAAACAATAAGGGAAATTGGAGGAATTTGCAATTTTCACTGACGGGATGAAATCTGCAGGATCTCATCCTGCTTACAGGTGTTGTCCAGCACATTGGCATTCTGATGAGCCATAGAATGCAAAAAATGGATTCATATTTTCTGATTTACACCTGGTCAAAGTAAGGGGGGTCAAAATGTGTGAGTGGGAATTGAACCCAGTGGCCTGCCCCAACTGGCAGCTCACACAAAGAAAGACCAACATGTGGCCAACACTAGCATCAAATCAGACTCAGAAAAACTAGAGATGAACCCACATTTACACGCCGAATTGTGTGAGTGGGAGTTGAACCCACTAACTTGCCCCAATTGGCAACTCACACATGAACACAAGGGGGGAGACTCCTCCCCAGGGAGGGAAGGAGTCTCCACCCTTATGCGCACCCCCGCTTGATTGGGGGACTACCACATAATTATACTAGACACAAAGAAAATGGACTCAGTCCTAATTGAAACACAAAATTGTTGCAGCAAAGACCTCGGAGCTACATGAACACTAAGGCAAAAAGCTGGAGTAGCAAACAAATCATTCAGATCAGGACTCAGTGAACCCCAACACTGCACAACCTCTCCTTGGACCGTCAAGCGACTCTCTACGGCTGGATCCTCAGTACAAACGTTTCATGGCTACCAACAACAAACCAACCCCCAAACACACCACTGCTTAGAAAAAGACAGAACACCACTACATAGAAAAAGTGTCGTAAGGAGGATACCCCCTCTTTGGCATCAAAGGTCTCCATATCAGTGCAGTAAGAAATCAACCATATCAATTACTGAACATAGAAGTATCTATAATCAGAGAAGGCTATGGCTCTTGACAAAGCATCCTCCAAGGCACATATACACATCTCCACACGCGTGACAAAAATACCTTTGACGCATACTGCACTGAACACACTTCCTCCTCCTACTAGTCTTGAGGGAGAAATGCACAGACCCCGGGTTGGGCACATCTGCCCCTGGCATTACTGTTCTCATGGGAGGAACCCACCCCACAATTAGTCCCTTTACAACCTCCAAATTGAAAAGAATGTGGTTAAGAGGAATGTGGCCCTTTCCCCTCATAAAACCCAGGTACAATATGTAAGCATTCACCAAAGAAGTGTCAACTCCATGAAAGTACAAGCGGTGCCACCATTTATGGTCCCTGGTCTGAACAGAGTAGTAACCCCGTAGCTGATCCTGAACATCCACTCCCCGCATATGCTGCTGGTAATGAACCACAATAGGGGAGGTAGGCACATCACGTCTTGCCCCTTTGTGCCATCTTTGTATGAAGCAATCAGGACTGACAGGGGAAATGACAGTGGAAATCATGGTCACCAACTTGGCATTCATCCATGCAATAGCGGCTACTTTGCCACTTATGTGAACACGATATTCCAGCCTACCTCTCTCACCCTTCTTCCCCAAATCAAGGCACGTAGGAAAACCCACTCGGGAGGTTTTTACCGTGCCAGTAGCATAGATCTGTTTTGCTGCCAAATCATAGAACAGGATGGGGCTACTGAAAAAATTATCCATCGTTACAATATGGCCCTTACCCTCAAATCCTTCTAGTAACCTTGTCACCACGCCATATCCATTACCATGGATCATATCATTCCCATCATCCTTCCCAAGGTAAACCTCTAACTTCTGAACATATTTGGAACATGCACCACACAAACACCACACCTTCAGACCCCACTGCACAGGCTTCTTGCTCAGGTATTGCTGGATTCGGGCATATTTGCCCTTGTACTTCACCATTTGCTCATCCACAGTCAAATTCTGCTCGGGGCTCATGTAGGTGGCATACAAACCATTTAGTGCATGTAACAACCACCTGGTTTTAGCTAACTTATCAAAAGCAGGGTCAGTGTCAATAGTGCATACATCCTTATTGTCAACAAGGTGGAGGCACCTCAAAATTGCCTCCCATCGGTTGCGGGACATAATGCGCATGATGGAAGGGCAATTGAAGAAGACATTGTTGGCTTTCTAATACAATCTAGTACTAGGCAATTTTTTGATTCCCATGAGCATGTGAACAGCAAGCCAAGCCTTCAATTCACGGATGGTGATAGGGTACCACCATCTACCTCCTTTCAGGTTTCCATTCTGGTTTTCTGTCCTGGCATACAAGTTGGTCATGCTGCAAATTCGGCGCATGACCGATAGTGGCCAAAACAAATTGAAAAAATCAACTGGATTTGCTGAATCTCCAAAAGGCAAACGAGGACCCGAATCCCCACCTAACCATGTAATGTCTGGCAATTCAGTAGCAGAGGAGTTCCACATGTCATCACCAAACAACTCAGCAGGACTCCATTGCTCCCAATTGGGCGGCAAATCATATAATCCCACCTCACGCGTTGGATTCCCCGTGTCAACACAGTAGTCCATCAAGTCAGGATTGTCGATGTCAACAATGTCATCATCTTCTGGATTATAGTCACAATCAGAATCTGATTCACTATCATCTATTTCCCCCTCAGGCAATTCAGCTTCAGAATCCAACCCCAAGAGCTCAGGGATAGTGCACAACATTGAATCATCAAGATTACACACAACACAGGACTGTGACGATACCACATGAACACCAAGGACACCAAAAAAAGAGACAGTATAATTTTTTGTACCATTCAGGATGTCCCATGTCTTGTCTACCACAGTGCCATATCCAAATTCGTGGGCATTGCTAGACGATGCCACATCCTGAAGGTGCAGCTCAGCCACTGCCACCTTCACTGTGGATCCCAAAATCCCTATGTCCTCCATAGTTTGGGAGTGACCAGCAGGATCACATAGCGGATTTTGAGAGTTGCGCAAGGAGTAGGTCGAATTGCCCATCTCCTCACTCATGAAATCAAAAGAGGGTTCAATACGATTACCTCTCTCCCTGGCCAGTTGTTTGAGCCTCATCGTGGCTGGCAGAAGACGTCTGGAAGTCAGGCCAAACCTCGAGCCTCAAAATGTCGTTGACCTCTGCGCTGAACCCAAGAGGGTCTCCTTCCTCCTTGCGATCTACCCAACCCAAAATCTCTGCACAATGGCGCCTAAACAAATAACGAAAGTTGGAGGGCTGTGGAAATCCAGGCCAACGCACACGAGCAGGTCTCTTCAAACACAAGAAGTAGTCCTCATTCAGGCACTCGACAATCCGCTCGGTTGATGCGCCCAGTGAGCGTGCCCACTTGGCAATCGATGCAGCTTGAGTCTCCAAATGCGTAGGTGCAGGGGGAGGCAACACACCCGAACCCATCTTATACTATGTAGCTTCAACCTTCATCCACAAATTTGCATATGCACACAAGGATAAACACAAAGATGAGCTACACGATGCCCTAACTGCGCATAGTCTAGCTCAGGTATCAAACAATGAACATTGTCTTGAATGCGCACCCTGAGTATCAATGCAAAGCCGGCCCATCCTCTCTCACAGCTATGGCTCAGTCTCTGTAGCGGTGCCACAATTTCCAAGTGTCCTCAACTGAAAGAGAAAGAGATAATGGAAGATGCAATCGGAGCAGACCACCAACGGCAACCTGTCAAGGCATCTGCAACGGCAACCTGCAACAAAGTATGGAACACGCGCGAACGCCACAACAGACGAGATCACAGCACAAGGCAAAGCGCGGGAAGGAGAGAGATGACGCTGAAAACGCGGGAGCAACCCAAAATCGCTACAGAAGCAGACCCCACCTCCTGCGCAGCCAAAAATTGCAACCCTAACCAAAAAAAAAACCTAATCGCGCGTTGGAATCCTGACTGCCATGTGGCTGGCATCCTACCCTCCAAAAATCAGGTTAATCGGTTCAAATCTGAGAAAAACAGAGGGGAAAAACCAAAACCAACGGCCGAAAACGGGTCGAATGGGCGCTTAAGGGTTAATAGCGGGGCCACAAATTGTAATGTCAGCAACAAATTAGTCTCATGTTAGACGCTCGTCAAATCTCTCCAGGCCCAGCAAGTCCTACCCGTACAGTTTCAAGGCAAGGCAAGGCAAGGCAAGGATCGCGGACGGCTAGTTGCCTAGAGAGTTGGCCCGCGTCTGAAGTCTGAACAAAAAATAAAGCTGTGTTCACTGAACACAAGAAATTTTGTAGTTTTGGCACTATGTATTTGCATATCATATGTGGTTATACTGTGCATATCCAGCGCGTTACTGCAGGTGTGTGTCATACCGTCATACCCCAAGTGTCCGGGTGAAGTGATTGGCCCATATGGCAGCTTAATTGATGCACAAGCAACCTTGTTTTTCCTCGGAGAATTTACAGAGATCGAGGTGAAGAGTGGAGGGAATGCTGCAGTATATTGGCACTTTTAATTCATGCCTCAAACCATAGTAGGAGCAGGAAAAAAGAACAAGTCCTGCGACCCGGGAGTATACCAAGATCGTTGGTTGCGATTTGCAGCAATTGCCTCGTCGTCTGTGGGCGAGAGGAGTTGATTGTTCGGTGGCACTGCTTCAGGGCCCTTGTGTTCACTCACTCCAAATTCGAGTTGGGATGTTACTGACGCCATGGATTCCTCATCAGCGACGGGCCTGCAGCACAAAGAGTCTGATAATCTCGACGATGTAGTCCTCACATTCTTTTATCCTCCCTGTGAAACCTATGCACTGACGCTTCTTCTGTCTAGCAGTGTCGTATGAGGAATTCTGTTTTCGACTTGCTGCATACATTATGTAGCATTATCAATACTGACAGAGCTTGCCCCCATACTCTAATTCGGAAAACTGCATATGGCTGAATAGACTCCATGCGTTCACCTTGTGATACATAAGGGAGATACTTAATTAGCATAGATTGATAAAAAGGTGGTCCACCCGGAAGCTTTTCTGAAGTACTTTTCAAAGAAGGGATTCCGCTGTACAATCTGCAACTATCCTGTAACAGTGCCTACAAAGTTTCTAGACGTTCTTTTGTGCTGTGTCTCTTTCCTGAACTTAGCTCAGAGTATCGGATAGATCCAATGATGTGCGACACTAGGCCGGCATCAAGGGAGGTGGAAGCCCTAATTATTAGATAAAGGAAAAGAAACTCTACTAGTGGGCATTGTTGAGGTATTCTGGGGAAAGCATCACGGGTCTCACCACAGTTTTGATCGCAATATTTACTCATTACTTCCAGAGGGGTCGTTGTTGTCAGCATTCTGAGTCTGATAGAGGACAATCAGTTTTACACTTTCCTCGAAAGGGACTACAGGGTGTCCCTTCTTCCATGTGTGCCAATTGTGCTCCTTTGGATTTTTATTTTGACTCGCCCCTTTTGCATGCACCATTTCACATTCCCAGTACTTTCAGCTGGCCAATTAAGGTGCACTTTGTGCAGATGTCTTTCAATCTTCAAGGGGCATTTCTCAGCACATGATGCATCTGTACTTTGAGTCTTTTGTCCAGTACTTCATTAATGTAGAAGTCCACAATTTGCAATGGCTGAAGAATGTTGGATATGGTAAAGTCTTGGCAATCAATCAGTTGTACAATACAAGTGACATATGGATGGGGAATTGTAGTCTAAAATGCCTTGTTAAGGTGACTGATGAGTCTGTTTTGGCAGCTGGAGGGATTTGATGACTTCACAATTGCTTCATCTTGGGAGAGGTGATCCCGCCGACCAAGCCTGCCTGAGTAGTCCAAGAGTGTTTCTTTAGCATTTCAGATTAGTGTGGAACCCTTGAATTTCTACACCAGTAGCTGGCTTGGATATTTGCCGGGAACTGGTGTGGGTTGGTAATTGCTTCTACCTGACCCCAGCGTGGGTATGCAGATTCATAGCTGGAATGGAGGTGGTGTGTCGAGAGTGGCAGGCTGCTTCCATCTCTCAGCTGCTGGTCTGTTCAATCCTTCAAGGACCTTGTGTGTGGGTTGCATTAACCTAGTGCATGATAGGAAAACTGAAACTGACTTTATGTGAACCGATTAACTTGTATTGTCAAGCCACATTGATAATTTGAAGAACGACGATGGTTAGTGCAGAAAACACCAACCCCTGTGACATGGAATGCCAATAATTAAAGCCATGAATGCCAGAGACCAGTGTGTTTTATATTGTTCACCATCTGGGTTCACATTCTGTCGTGGAGAGAAATATTATGTAAGCAGTGCTGTGTACAGTGATACTAGTGGGAACCAAAAGAGCTGTCATGCAGTAGAGGGACGGTGCACAGGCAGCTGGTGCAGAGAAGGTGGAGGGGTTGCCAAACCTGCGTCAGGTGCATAAGGAGCTTGCTTATGGCTCCAAAACCTTCCGTGCTGACTTCTTCTTCCATTCTACTATGGAAAGTGGTACTTTTGGCACCTTCATGCGATGGTTATGTGTTACTCAATGTTGAGCTCAATCTCATGATCAGTAATTAGGAACCTGTCCCAAGCTGATTCAAGTTTCCTGCAATGATTGGTGCTTTGGGATTAGTTGTGTAGGATGCCACTGCATCGTTTTTAGGATAACTTAGTGAAAGTTGGCATGGCATAACTAGGAGAGCTTGATGACATGGGACAAAATTTCTAGAGTACTTGAGTAGAAATAACCATGAAAACGCAGACTCACAAGGTGTACAGTATGGCATGTGTAGATAGCGGAGAAGAATGGGCAGATGGTGTGCACCCTTTGGAACTCTGGTTTGGTGTAACAAATTTTGTGGTGCGTGGCCTCACTATCTATTATCCAGGTGTTGTGACATGTGTTTGCAATGTGCTGTGCGTATACCTGTTTGCTACATGCTTGGAGAGACAGGAAAGGAAAGGAGCCTTACAAGGTCGATTGGAAACCCGAAGGCCTTATGGGACAAGAACACATAAACACATACACTCAGGAAGAAAGAAAGAAATTCATAATGGCTACAACAGGCCCTGAGGGCCAATGGGACAAGTAGAACAACAAGAACCACAGATGAAAAGGGCATACTTATAAGAATCTTCATGCTGTATGTTGTGGTCAAAGGCCCAGGGCCCTAATAAAATTTTAGTACAAAGAAGAATGTTGTGACCTATGTTGGGTCTGAATTCTGGATGAAGATATTGCATCCGACCGATGCTTTGGTGAAGCAAGTCAGGCAGAAGTTCAAATACCTTTCTTCTTTTTTGGGTCTGAAGTCTGGGGTGAAAACTGGCGTTGAAGGATAATATGTTTATAAGATTTCTAAATAAACAAGATCAATATTTATTTTTCAAGTGAGTGTCACTGGTGAGTCAAGCCTTTGAGATAGGTGCCCGCCCGTCTGCTCTGTCCAAACTATGCATAAGCTTTGTGCACTGGGCTTCAAGGTAGAGCTGGTGCTCCAAAGGTGAGACAGAAAAGGATGCAAAGTCCTTTGTCTAATGAGAAGGTGTCTGTATGCAGATACTGTCTCCTATAAGCATGAGCGGCGTAGTGCTTGATGCTCCAGAGGCGACACTGCTTCTAAGCACTGTTGCTGTTGCTCTCTCCAATTGTGGCAGGTTGTACATATTCTGTTGTCAATATTAGTCAATGTCAGATCTACCTTTCAAGTGCTAGCTAGCATCATGGTTGAGTATGCCTGTCCACATCCACTGGGGTGATAAATTCAATGAGTGGCAGCAGCTAATTTCTGCTTTACTTGTTGATGTTAATGGTCTGATCCTGACAAGGTCAAGACCAGACTCTTTTATTAGTTCCCTTCCGAATGCAAGTCGAGAATGTACAGCACACTTCATTCTGATGGTCACACATGCATGTAGATACTTGACGATGTAAGCAATCTCCTAAATAATGATAAATGACAGACAAAGAGATCAAATTTTGTGTGCGTACTGACATATGTGGTGTGTCACAGTGAATTGCCAGCATTTGTACCAGTACATGATCCGACTCGCAAAGCATATCAGGGCATACAAGGCACCAAGACCTACTCTGCTCGATATGAGACAGATCGCATTGGGAGCTGGGTACCAGTCAGGTTCATGCATCTGGAGGGTCTACATGACCTTTTCGTCTCTAAAGTGGTATAAACTGACCCACCCTGTCTGTCTCATGTGCATATACGCATGAGGTGGTGCTTTGTTGCATGCATGTGCCGTTTGAGGAATGTGGCAGTTACTGTGTGCAAGATTCTTATGTGAATCATAGCAGGAGCAAAGGCTGATATGTGTTGATCCTATCTGGTGGAAAGGCATTCAAGACAGCAGGTGCCATAGCAGTTCCAAACTTTGAAGTGGAGTTTACCATGCGCTTAACATACCGGACACCTATGCCCGGCTTTGAATACCTTGAAACTGGCAATGCTGAACCCATTGCCAATTTTGATGGTGACATGGCGGATGACATAGCCTGGGATGAGGATTGCCCCTGGGCTGAGTGGCATTCTGTGGAAGATCCAGTCAAAGGTACACCCCAAAAGTATGTAGAATCCTTCTATAGTTCTCAAAAGTGACATGTTTTTACCCTAGTTATTTTCTAGTGAGGCTCTGGATCTTAGTAGCTCTTCAAGGCCATCACAGGTATGTAGTTGTACTACAGAAGTACAGTTATACTTAGCTAATTGGTTTTCTCCCAAATAGAAGGTTGGAGTTCTTCTACATTCTTGCAAAGGCATAATACTCAACTGATGTAGAAGCAAATGCAATTACATCAAGTTCATGTGTTCGACCTGTTGGGACAGCCTGATCTCCACCAACATGTTCGGCTTGGACTTGTGCAAAGTAGGAGAAATTGTGTTCCCCTTCAAGAATGTGAAATTTCTTTCTGCAACCAGGTGTTTGAGAGCCACACAAACGGCAATCCATATGCAGTTTCTATCAATGTGCTCAGATGCATGTTCTTGGAAATGGGGATATCACAGTTCTTTGGTCACATCTTTGTTACTTTGATGTCAAGATAATGGAAAGCCAGAAGAAAGTACCTGGGTGATGCCCAACTTGGGTGCAGGATTTGAGCTCATCACCACATGGACCAAGCGGAAAGTAAGGAATTCAATGGAGATGGCAGAGTATGAAAACTTGTCAACTCTGGAAGCTGACAACTGGTTGCTAACCTTAGTCACAGCCAAGGATCAGTAAGCTGGGCACTTCATCCCTATGGGTGGTATTCTGTGATTAGCTAAGAAGGCTGATATGTGCTTGAGAAAACAATGACATGCAAAGTTTTGTTGTGGTTTGTTGAACTTTAATAATTATTATACTTCTAAAGCAAGGCATAGTTAAACAAACAGCTACAGAGGCAGTGTGTAGTGATATATTTACAGCCATATGCTTCAACATGAGCTCGACATCTGGGTCCAGAAAAAGTAGAACATCACATGAAGGGTTCATATGTGAAGGGGGAACGTGCAACAAGAGGATGCTGGTTTTGCTGGGCGGCTTCGAGCACTAGTACATACCTTTCATGTGTCCTGTGAAGCTGAGTTCTTGGAGGACTTTGCAGCTGGTGAAATTACCATCCTTTTTCATTGTAGTATTCTTCTGAGCTTTCCAGTTGTTATACCCCTTTAATGCCATCCATTACAGCTTGCACACTGGCTTTTGAATAGTAGGTGAATGTCTGCAGGGACTGATGCAACTTTATTTTACAAATGCAGCAGATAAGCCAGGTATCCAACATGTCACACAGTCTTTGACAGTTCCTCCTCCAACTGTCCTGGATCGCATTCTCAAAGATCTGTTTCAGTCAGGTGTGCCGGAACCTCTACTTTGAACTACTATTTGTCTGTAGACGTATCCACAATATCCTGTAAAGACTCTAGTACTGCTTTCATGAGTGGGTCCTTTTCTTATGGGAGCCTCACCCAGCTTTTTCTAGTACTTTTATGGACCAGAGCCAGAGAGACAGAATGAAGGGAGGGGATTGCTTCAGATGGCCGATAGCATGTTACTGTTGTTGTGATTGACAGTTTAGCACCTGGACCTTCTTCTGAACAGGACATGTATACCATGTGCTATTAGCATACAACTGTGATTAGTGGGAGTGTTACTCCCTTGCCAATCGAATTTGAAGGCATTTACATGAAAATGATGGAGTTCTGACCATATGGTATTTGATGAGTCAGGTCACTGAGATCCAGGTGTCCTTGGCTGTGTTGCAGCACCATTGACTTCTGGAAACGGAGGGATGGATCATCAGTATGCTGATGGTGTTAAAGGAGCACCGCCAGATTCTCTCTTTGCTCGATTTTGCCTCCATGCTCTACGGTTTGGTACTTGTAACATCCGTGGTATGTTTTTCAGTGCCTTCTCATATTTGTTGGTGTTTGACTGTGACATAACACCACTATGACTGGATGTTTCTATGGATTTTCAAGGACACATCAAAGAATATTTCAGCGGTTGCAGAGGATGTCTCAGAAGGGCTACAGGTACTGATGATAGGCTTTGAGTATCTTTACAACGTTAGCTTTACTTCTGCTCAATGGTGGGGGTATCTATCGAGTAATAATGCTGAGAAAAGAGTGGGGGACCAGCAATTGCAGTCTTGTGGATTGAGTTCGTGCGTGAGGTGCGCTGGTGCTGGGATGAGGAGCAGCCATTGCCAAGGGTGTCACCTGATGCACCACCAGACTTCACAGCTTGTTTGCTGCATCAAAAACTGCAACTGGTGTTTATCCCTCACCTATGTACTGTGCACCAGCTGCTATGGAAGTCACATACGCATGGCACGCCATACTTACCATGTACACAACTCCCTGAAGATGCTTAGGGTTGCACACTGCATGTGCTAATTTGAGAAAAAGTGATATGAAATCTGCAGTGGTTTCAGCATAGGATGGTAAAGCCTTGTGTCCATATGCTGTTAACCTTGCTTGCATACACTAGGAGCTGATAGAACCCAGCAGGCCAGCTATTTTTTATTTATTTATCCTCGTGTTGCTCTTGTTGAGTCTCTAGCTACCATCTGGGTCATCCTTTCCAAGGATTTCACTCTTCGATGTTAGGGGCAGGCCAGATCTTATTTAGAATGGTTTGGTGTCAGAGAATGAATTGTGATAAGCGGCTATCGCCCATTGTGGTACACTTCTCCATTCATGTCAGCAGCTGGGAGTTCTTGGACAATAAACTTGCACTTTCCTTGAGACTAATTTGTCCTATTAACAGAAGTAGCGGCATGTGGCCAGCTTGCAGTATGTATTACGCACAGAGCAGCCAGACCGCATGTAGCAGACGACATCACAGCAGGTCCACAGCAAGAAGATGGAAAGGAGGTATGTTACAACCCTTAAACAAACAAAGTGGGTACAAAATAGGGGGACAAGTGAAGCCACAAGGACATTCCTAAGAGTATGCGTTGAACTGCAGGGATCATTTGAGGTTGGTGCCACAGACCTCCAGGCCTTAGAAGCTCCGGTTGTCAACACGCCAAAAACTCAGAGTCCTCAAAAGCACTCAACTGGTGCTGGAAGGTGAGATCTCATCTAAATGCCACCCCAACCAGCATCCAAATTCATGACGGTATTCTTCTCTGTAAGCATGAGTGCAAACTGATCTAACTGTACAACAACTCTATGCCCAAATGACATGATGCCCAAATTTGAAGATATGCATAGCCAACAAGACCGATCAGCCACAGTCACAGTGTGGAGGCTTCTCAATAAACAAATGGCTAATCTCTTCTCTCTCTCTCTCTCTAATGATCCAGTCCAAGTTTGAAAATCTTGAGGCTGAGCCAAAAGCCCAGGCCCTTTTTGGGCCGAGTTATGGGCAAGTCACACCAGCAGATTGATGCTTGTGTAAAGGTATTTTTAGAGGATATCTCGGATCAATTGTATGTTCCAAGGTAAGTCATACTACCGGTGTCAGCCCCTGACAAAGGTAGTTTCTGTCCCTTTGTGTTCCGCTCAAACTGGGCGCGGAGTCAATGGCCAGAAGGCTACGCAAAGAACGTCTTATGAGTACATTCTAATGACCATTCCGTGACATGGGTGAGGCCATCATGGATGACCTCAAGGGTCCACTCACTCTCGGCACTAGACTGAAATTAAACTGAGGGCAGGAAGCCTACCTTTGAACAGGAAACAGATGCAGAGAGGAAAGGGGGATTGCAAATTTGTGGGCAACCTGAAGACAATATCCACTTTCTGATTCATTGTCCTGGGTACTCTCACCAGAGAGACACCCTCTTCAAATCCATCAAGGGAGTTGTTCCTGTACCACTGTTTACCAACTTTGAAAACCTCGAGGCTGAGCCAACAGCCCAGGCCCTTTGGGGGTCTAGTTATTGGGCAAATCACACAACGCAGTTTGATGTTCGTATGAAGGGATTTCTAGGGATATCTGGAAAACTTGGATCAACCATTTGTTGCAAGGTAAGTCACACTACCGGCGTCAACCCCTGAAAAAGATAGTTCCTGTCCCTTTGTTTTCTGCTCAAACTGGGCGCGGGGTCAATGGCCACAAGGCTACGGCGAACAACGTCTTATGAGTACATTCTCTCTCTGATGAAGTTGGGCATAAAATGTGCCTGAACTTGTTTCCAGTCTGTGACATTGGCGAGGACCTTAAGGATGACCTTAAGGGCCCACCTGCCCTCGGCACTAGACTGAAATTAAAACTCAGGGCGGGGAGCCTGCCTTTGAACAATAAACAGATGCAGAGAGGAAAATGAGGTTGTAATTTCCTGCAGACAATATCCATTTTCTGATACATTCTCCAGAGCATTCTCACCAGAGAGTGACCCTCTTCAGGAACATCAAGAACATTGTTCTTGCACCTCTGTCCATCAACTTCGAAATTTTTTAGGCTGAGCCTAAAGTCCTGACCCCTGCTGGGCAGCTCATGCACAGCAGATTGATGCTCGTGTGAAGGGCTTTCTTGAGGGTACCTGGAAAGCCCGAACTAATTGTTAATACCGAGGTAAGTCCCACTACCGGAGTGAGCCCCTCACAAAGGTAGTGTCTGTTCCTTTTGTTCTGCCCAGAGCGGGGTCTTTGGCCACAAGGCTACTGCAAACAATGTCATAGGAATACATTCCCTATGCCATCCTTTCACCAAATTTCAAAATCTCAAGGACGAGCCTAAAGCCCTGGCCCTATTGGAAATTTCCGGGGCAGCTCACATACAGCAGATCGATGCTTGTGTGAAGGGCTTTCTAGAGGAAATCCGGAAAGCCCAAACTAAGTATGTATATAAAGGTATGTCCTACTACTGGAGTGAGCTCCTCACAAAGGTGCTGGCTGTTCCCTCTCGTTCCACCCAAACTGGGCGCAGGGTCTGTGGCCAGAAGGCTATGGCAAACAGTGTGTTATGAGTACATCCTCTCTCTCTCTCTCTCAGATGTAACAGATTAATTTCTTGCTTTATCTCATTCTTTTTCTGCAAGGAACAGGGAAATTCCTTTCTCTGGCACACTGTATTCGTTCAGCATCTGGGGTTTGATTAGTTTCTCTTGTGGTCCTGTGTTTTGACTGGGGACGGAAAAAGTCTTGTTCTTGAAGTGCAGATTTAGTATTCTCTGAGTCATGGAGTTTTGTTGCAATGATTGAACAGTCCTCAGGAAGACACACAGCATGAGAGGCTATCGGCAAGCCTTACACTTCCAATCACAGAGCCTTTGGGATTGAATGGAGAAGAGCGGAGAGGGTCAAACGGTCCAGTGGGAAATCTGATGTTGCTCAACGTCTCTCAGAGCTTGCATGCCCCTATCACGCAGGTTATTTGTCCTAATTTACTTGATCTAAAGTTCCATGCTGGTTATGTTTTACACAGAATTCATGTGAGTATTACCCCTGTATTATCCAACTGTATGTCTGTATTGGCTCATTTGTGATGTGAGCAGAAACCGCCTATCATGACAGAGGATATGCTACAGGAGCGTGAGCAAGCACTTGCCACATTGCACAAGTCCCCATCTGTAAGTTTGATTGCCTGCATTTCTGGCGGCTAGTGTGACTTGCAGCAAGAAGCCACAGCTTGCCTGTAATGGACCAGGGATCAGAAGCATGTGGCTTCTCACAGAATTTGAAAGCTAATGACTTTTTTGTCTGTAAGAGTAGGAGAGAGCTCAATGCTGAATGAGTTAGGAGCATATGCAACTGAAGACTGAGTGTGGATGGAGAGTGTCTTGTGTATGAACGATCTCTCTTACGTGGAAGAGTTTTGGCAGCAAAAAATGGCTCGTGCTCGTCTCCAAAGTGAAATCCTTGCCTCAGGTAGGTTCTATGTATAACCACCACCATTTAATCTTATTATAGAGGAGCTTCCCTGGGTAAAGGACAAATATGATAGCAGATGGGTGTTAATTATGAGACGAGCAGATTGACGGTGGACTGCCAGTTTTGGGTGCTATTTTGGATTGAGGGGACATACGTTTCCTCCCTTCATGTTGTACAGGGAGACAGAAAGATGGGTTGAGCAGCCATACATGTAGAGTTCATGCCCTGCATACAAAGGGGAAGGTTGATGGGAGATGAAGAAATAAAAATAGTTGAGGATTGGACGTCCCAGATGCTATATGCCCTGGTTCATGGATTGCAATACATTGTTGTGCCTGTTAGATATGGCGGCATTCAAGGCAGCAAATCCAGGAGCCGTACTGGAAGATTTTGTTCGGTGGCATTCCCCACGCGACTGGTTAGATACGGTTGGCTTGCCAGATGGGGAGATTGCGCAGTCCAGCACCTCTGGACATGATCAGGCTGGAAGCAGTGGAAGAGGCAAACTATCTGAACGCATGTCGAAGCCCGGCAATTCATGGGCCCGAATTTGGGACAGTGTTGATGCATGTGCTGCAGCTGACCAAAAGCCTCTATTTGACCACACTCGTGAAGGGGAAAAGGTACAGCCTCTTTTGCAAAGAATGGCTCTTTCTGCATGGACCATTGGAGGCTGGAGCTAAAATAAATTTGAGGTGCCAATGGTGCAGGTTATGCACTATTTGGACACAGTGCGACCACAGCAGCTATTGGCACAGATGTTGAGCACTGCATTTTTGGTGGCAGCTGATGCCTTGAAGCGAACTGTGACTGACTATATGATTCAACCTGTGAAATGGGAGCTGGATGAGCTGTTTGCATCCATGAGTTCTGTCCTCCCCTCTCTAGATATGCTAAAGAAATCAGGTGCACACCTTGCTAATTTTTCTTGGCCCTTCCTGTGTAAGCAATCTGAGGTCTTCAAATAGTTTCTGGGAAAAGTGATTATCTACATATCTACATGGCCTGTGTGTCAGGGAACACATTAGAGTTTTACCTTAGGCCAGAGCCTTGCACAAGTGCGAGGCATGTTTAAGAGCTTTTCCCTCTTTAAGGCTGGCCTTTAGGTTCTACACACAGGACTGCTGCAGCTTTACAGATCAATTCAAAAGTGATTCATTCTTCATGATGACCCCACCTGTAGCTGGGTGTATGGTGGTGTATTTTCATCTGTATTTAGACAAACCGTCGTTGTAGTTCTGATAGCCATGTCAGGACCTGCATATCCTTGCTTTTCTGGTCATATGACTCCAGAGACCTGACCATGGGGTGCGCAAATGGGACAGATGAGCATACGCCAGAAGGCATGGTTGATTGGCACAACGATCTCCTGCGATTGTGTGCAGTGTTTGAGAGAGTAGAGGCCAATGTTATCTTCACAAGTTCGCTTGTGAAGAAGCTACAGGGTGCCCCCAGGTTGCTTGCTGCATTTCTGAATCAGCGTCTGGAACCAACCCGATTCCCTCCTGCAAGGGTGCCTGTTGGAGCTGTATCTACTCCTGGCCAATGGAAGGTTTTTCCTACAATCTCTCCCTCGAACAGTTCATTTGGTTCTTGCTTTTTCACCTGCGATGCTGCATGTGTTGTTGCAATCTGGAGATATTAGGTAATGAACCAATATTTTATGTATGCTGTCAGGAAGGAGGTCAGATGGAGGCTGCAAATGAAAGGGAAGTGGTGGCAAGCTTGTTTTCTCCATTAAATCAGACACAGACTTGGAGGAAAAGTATACGTATGGGCAATTTTTTGAATGGACATGAACCTCTTGTCCGGGAAGTTATCTTCTGGTGCTGTAACCAATCTACAAATGTGTATCAGCATCGAGATAGGAAACAGAGGGCTGGAAGTCACAGAGATAAGCAGATGTTATACTCTCATAGGATGTACATATCTGGTACCTCAAATGATTTGCAAGTAGCCTTTTCTGTAGTTTCCACTGACTGAGGGTTTCGAGTCAAATTACGTCTCGTGATGTTGATGATGCATTGATTGTCCTAGCTCTTTCGATCCAAGAGAGATATTCGGAAATCCCATTGAAACTGAGCTCATTTGGTTGCCCATGTAATCATGTTGTGCTTCTCTGTAACAGGAATCTGCTCAATATTCTTGAAAGATCATTTCTTACCACAGTAGTGCTACAAATTGTCTTACTGCAGATATTGTCCTTTTATGAACTTCATGATGGAATGCACCCACTGTGAAGGTGGGATGTAGACAAAGCACACAACACCTCCAAAAATGGCGTTGTATTTGAGCTGTGGAGGGATAAATTCCAAAAACTACACCCCATAATCTTAGTAAGTTTTCAATGTATCTGTCCCGATTGAGGGAATCCAATTAAGGGAATCCAATTATCTTACAACTCGCGGATGATTTAACATTTCTAAAGACTTGAAACTTCTCCATGAGACCACCAAAACCTGTGCAAACCATTATGCATCTCAGATGCAATACAATGTGAAATCTGCTTATTCCTACCTTCAGTGTGTCCACATCCTGAATATTTTCAACTCCTGAACTTCCTAACTCTGGGTGACAATGGACATGGCTCTTTCCTCTGATACCCACAAATAGACAATCATAAGACATGTCATTACATTTACAATAATTAGTATCATGAATAAACTAACAGAGGCAGCTCAACAAGACTGGACATCCTTCCAGATTGGAGATGAAAGTACTTTATATTACCAAATCAACAGAGTGCATAAGATTATAAATACTTTTAACAGGCTGAAACTTTTGCTTTGGTTTATGGACAAAGACCATGCAAATCTGTCATGGTCACCAACCCCTTTGATGTCAAATGGTGAATTGAAGCCCTGGTGGAATCCTCACCATCCAGATCACCCTGCTATACTAGATAAGTGCACCATACAAAGCACATCAATAAAAGGACAGCATTTAGAACCGGGAATTGAAGTATTTGAACCATTTATCACCAACTTAATCACAATTTTCCAGAGATGACTGACGAAGCTAGGGCGACATAACCTCCTATGCTCCATGTGAAAATCATTTGCACAGGCACTAAGCCACAGGGAGCCAAAGAAGCTAATATGATATACAGAAAACTTGTCATAAAAGTCTCGTGTTCTTTTTGCAGAGATGGTTCTCATCTGTCAGGATCGCTTCCCAAAGCTCCAACATATAACCCAAAAGAGTCCTTTAGTGAATAGTTTGCAGCAATAAAATCTGTCATGTCTGCAACACATTAACACCACCCCACATCACCCTCAGCACACCTCCCATAATCTCAAAACTCTAAAAGGAAAAAATGGAAGCACATACAACTTTCAAGACACTCAAGTGTGCATAAATTACTTGTTCAAAACAAGAAGAGGTATAGAAAGCTTCATACCGATGTCCTATATGGGAGGCCCCGAATTTTGCTAGATGACGATGAATCGAATGATGTCACAGCAGCCACAGATGAAGTGGGCCCAGCAAGGCCAGCGGCTTGGCGTTGATAAAAGCTAGCAGCCACCGCAGCTGCATTCTGCATATCAGTCCAGCTACTAGCTGCTGTTTGGGTGCCCATAAGCCCTGTCATACCAAAAGCCCCTGCAGCAGCCTACACACCAAAACCCACCCATTCAACTACGTTTGTGTTGCTATTTCCTCACACTGGGTATAGCAGACCAGACCAGCCAGTCTGCAGTATCCACATCTCCACAGCAGTGACATGATGAAACAACCCATCAAGTAGGTAATAAAGAATGAAGAAGCACCTGCTGCTGCAACAGCAGAAGTTGGACACTGGGATCCAGAGCTTGTGCTAAACCAAAACTGGATAATCCACCAGTTGCCAGCAACATCTCACTACACCACCACATTCCATCAGTCATCATTCAAGATATCCTCAAAGAACAGTTGATAAAATAGAGCCACCTGATTGACATCACTACTTGAGCAGCCTTGTGCATAAATCTTTCCACTTACCACAAAAAGGTACGAACTGTCTTGCATGGAGGCACACAATCATAATTATAGCTAAAAGCTGTAGCTCTCCACATCAAACACCAAGGCCCAGACACAAATGCAAGGAAGATATCACCAGTAGGTAGGGTCTCCACCTTTTCAAGACACCCATGTAACGTGTAAACTGCTACGTCAAAACAGCAACAGTTTTTGAATTGCTCAGACAGAATCCCTTCCTACCAGATACTTTTTTCTAGTGATGCAAAAAACCCACCTCAACGGTAGGATCATAAGCTAGAACAAGGTCAGCACCCTCATAAAACAGAAAGGGGAAGGACCTACCTCTTGGTTGCTCTGAATAGCTCTATATAGCGGGAACCAATGTTCTGGCGATGGCGCTCCATTCCCCTCTGGGTCTCCTCTGAGGAGATGAATTCCACGAACGCCTCCCCAGTCGGACGATCTGTGGCTCCCATTACAATGTGAATGCCATTGGGCAAAATGTTATATCCCTCAAAAAAATCCATTATTTCTCTCTGCCCAGCATTATAGGGTAGCCCTCGCATCTTGATGCAAACGTGTTCTGATGTATCAGCTATGCCTTGCAGCCCAGTCAAGCCACCCAACCCTGCTGCCTGCATGGCTGCTACATTCATCCCAGTCAACCCCTGGACTCCAAAGGCTCCCATCATTCCCGGGATCTGAAACACACACGCACACACACATTCCCACCATCACCCCACTAGTGCTTCAGCCATGCAAACTTAGAGCCTTTAACCCCATTCCACTCAGGTTATAGTTCCTTGCAGACAACCTCCAACATATTTCATCTTCACACACATTTGCCCATGCAACTCACCTGGCTTACGGCACCAAACTGAGAGAAGCCACCGACACCTGAAAACATGCCGTACATCCGCTGCTGCACTGCTGTCATCATCTCCCCTTTTGTGCTACGGAAGAGCTCCACATAGCGCTGTCAACACCACACACATTCATGTGAGTAAGGAGTTCAACACAAACCTTTGGAACCTCTTCTGATTCTAAAACATCACAGTTTCAGATACCCACAACTATGACTATCGAGCTTCCTTAACACATTTTATAATCAAGGGAAAGGTCATCACAACACTTCAGATTATCGCAAACAAACCGAGCCCATGGGTTCTCTGTGTAGCTGCATTGCACGTGCAGCTGTTTCCTCATTCAGAAACTCCACAAAAGCCTGTCATGATTAGACATAGAACCAGGTGGTCAGCTGACAACCGCCACTGGAAGGCCACACACTACAGAATGTCCATTCAATAACACCTGAGGTCTGTCTGTCACATTCACATGCAACTATCTCAGAGGAATAGTTGACCTCAACTGAAAATGCTCAAAAGCTTAAGGGGGTCCCAACAGCTCTGAAGCCTTTAGTTTCAACAGAGAGTCCTAGCTAGCAACAGAACTCACTGGAAAGAAAGGAAACAAATAACTACTATCTACTATTCAAGGCTTCAAAGTCCCCGGCTACCCACAACGTGACCCCTGTTTTGCAGGTGGGTTTACCTATTGTGGGTGACACTCGACATGCACCCATGTGAATTCGGACCCACCACCACTTGCAAGGTGACCTTGTATCCTACTCACTGGGTCATCTGTTGCATGCTTGGACTGAATCAAATTGAAAAAATCAAAGATCATTCCTAAACCTGGCAATGAAAACTCACTTCGCCTGTAGGACGGCCATCGGCATGGGTACATAAGAAAATCCCATCAGCCACCACCTGCATTCCTTTAAAAAACGCTGTGATGTCTGCAGAAGTACAGCTGTTCCCACCCAACCACTCCCCAGAGTCAGCTGAGTGGCATACAATGCACTCAGTTCTATCCAAAAAATGCGTAACAGAGTCACAGGCCTCAAGTTAGAAGTCAAACCTGTAGGGCATGCCTCGCATGCGCACAACGCCAGTATAACGCATGTCCGGATTGCCAGACATGCCTGGGATTCCGGTGTTGAGGATGCCACCAGTAGAAGCAGCACCAGTCCCATTTACTGTTCCACTTCCTCGGCCCAGCATTCGCAATGCTCCCTATCATAGAAATTGGTCTCAGCGACATGGAAAAATAAGATAAATGCCACCAATGTAAGGTGACATCCACAATCACTCCACCACAATAGTCTCAACAAAAATTTCTCATACAACATGCACCACAAGTGGTCTTCCCTCTCATGAATTTTAAGAATACCTGCATATCTGCCGGATGCCCCTTAAAAACTTCAATGTAACGGCTACCAATGTGTTGCCTGAATCCCCAATGAACCATAAATTTGAGTTAGTGATCCATAAATCCCCTCTCCATATTTTAAATGGCACTCCAGGAAATGACAGCGCAAGGTCGAAAACAATTTGAATATAGTAACCACTCAACCATCAGCACAATGGACTACATGCAAACAATTACAGAAAGGGAACTAGAGAGGGTTTTACACAAACCTATTTCGATCGAGAGCTTTGTTTGCTAATTCTGCAGTTGCAAACTGTACATAAGCTTGACCAGTTGACCTCCCTGCAACAACCACACAAATGTGAGAGCCTAGTACACTCTTATATCACGTCTGAGAGATAGCCAAGGGTTGAAACATAGCCACATCCAAGGTAAAGCAGAGCGTGAGATGTTGACCTCCCTGCAACAAATACAATACAACAAACTGTACTGTAATATCATCCAACAACCACTTAACAGTAACAGGGGATATGATGGATACATACTCAAGTTCATCACAGGTACTTCCAAAGATTGTTCATAACCTCCCTAGATTTGCAAACATTTTGAAGAACACCTCACCTTGAAAATTGACACAAATGACCACCCCGTCAGGCCCCATCTCCAATCCTTTGAAGAAATCAGAAATATCCGACTCAGAGGCACTGAATGGAAGACCTCGTAGACGAACGACATTGCTTCGCTTCCTGCATGGAGAAACGACAACCAGCAGAGAACAAATCGTTGAGCAACCCAGAAGCACACAGAAAGGTGCACAATGATTACCCATTATAAGATACAAGGATAAAATTCCCAAACCTAGGCTAGGCACCATGACTGAAAAGAAAGTATCCGAACCCTTGCAATTTCATCTTCATTCAGTAAGAAGAATTCAGACAATCATGGGCAAGGAAAGAGACTATGCCCTCATCCAAAGCAAGCAATGAGATATTGCACAAACACCCAGACAAGCATAACACTCACAATTCATCATCGAGAGCACTTCCTCCCACAAGCCCTCCAATGCCTGCCATGCTGGCCACCAAGTACCCTAAAACCTCTGAGCTGCAAGCCACCACATGAGTCACAACAGGAAACCACCAATAAGACAAGCCTGCCAAGTCCCTACCATCCCCCCCTCCAAGAAACCTCCTCTTCATACACAAACAGCAACGGACCACCACCATAGCTTCTCAATAACAGTAAACCCACCACATACAAACAGCCATGACTTACACAGGACTACGGCATGACCTCCCCAAACCCCTAATGCCCGAAGTACACGTCCAGAATATAGCGATTCGTACCCAATTTTCACTTATACATTGCAGCGCCGTGACACTCATGAGAGTAAGAGTACAAAGTTCACATACCACTGAAAGTTGTGTAAGAAGATCACAAGACCTAATCAGCTTAGTCAACCTGATCGCCAACAAAACCCAAGAAAAATCCACCGCCAACTAGGGCATGTCAGAATCTTCCAAACAAGCACACGGAAGGGGTTCCTCGAACAAACATGCAGAGACTTAAAGATGCGAAGGGACTTGCAGGGAAAACGGAGTGTGGGGGGGGCAGGGGGGCGGGGGGAGGGGAATGCAAAAAGAAACCTGATACGCCCAGGCAGAGAGAGATCATGACGCAGAGAACGACACGGCTCTGCGCGGGAGGATGCTTTCGGATGCCTCGGATTGCACGGGACATGCCAGTCCACTCATCAAACCGTAACGTTAACGTCCTCTCCTGCGGACAGGCCCGTCCCTCACCCCTACTGCGTCTTGACTCCCGGATTGCACTCGCACCCAGCGCTTCTCATCTCCCTCCCTCCCCTAAACCCAACCCCCTGCCCCCCCCACCCTCCTCTCTCTCTCTCTCTCTCTCTCTCTCTTTGCACTGAGCCTTCAAGAAAATTTAGGGTCACAGTTTACACAGAGAATTGTATCCTAACCTCCGAGGAGCGCCAGTTACACGTTCCCTTACATCCGATCACGTTCTCTTTAAGAATAATACGTTCGTTCTCTTCAAGAATAATACGTTCGCTTACAAAAGTTCCCTTGAAGAATAATACGTTCTCTTACATACGATCTCGTTCTCTTGAATAAGTTCGCTTATCCGGCGGAGGCAATCAACCGCGCGGTTCATGTTGGGGTTTATGCGGACCGTGCGCGGTCGACCGCGCTAGGTCGAGAAGAGGAGGGCGACCGCGCACGTCGAAAGAGAGACGAGAAGGGGAGTGTGAAGAGGGAAGGAAGGAAGGAGAGCAAGGAGGATTCGAGCGAGTGATCACCGACTGCTTGGGATACAGGTGAGGAGTGCGAGATCTGTGCTGCATTTGGACTCGAAAAACAGCTCCGCATTTGCAGAGTGTTTGGCGCTGCATTCTCGTGGAGGAATCCGAGCATCATGTCGGTACGAACGGTGGTTTTCAGTCTTGAGTTTTTCCGTAGATCATGTTTTGTTTGATTAGTGGGACTTGTGGCGGTGTCGTGTCACCAGATTCGGCATCAGAGAAAGAGGCGAGATGGTTTTGAGTGAGCGAGAATGAGTGAGTGAGAATGTGTTTTGTGGAGATGGAGATAGTGTTGCATGTGTGCATTGTCTCAATCATTAGGATGATTGCGAAGAGCTGTTTTAGCTTCTGTAACTCATACCTTCCAGTGACTTGCTTTTCGAAGATGGATCTTCTGATGTTGGTTGGATATGTCGTGTTTACACCAGATCGATACTGTTCGAGTCAGCAATGTGTCAATGAAAGCTACCGAGCATGACATTCAAGATTTTTTCTCTTTTTCTGGGGAAATTGACCATATCAAACTGCACAGGTTGATCTGCTTTTCTCTTGTTACCACAAGCTTATCCTCGCCTTACGCTCTTCGAAATATTCTGCGCCCAGTTTTCTTGACCTCTCGGGTTCGGTAACCGGACCTAACGTGCTTTGTTACTACCTCTCCAGAGATGGGGAACATTCTCAGGTGGCTTACGTGACATTCAAGGAGGCCCAGGCACTGGACACCGCCCTCCTGCTTTCTGTGAGTTTGCAGCTGCCGACCCTGTCTGTGCATGGTTGCAGTTAAGCTAGGTGCCGACTAAATCATTTGCAGCATTTGTTCTACCCCTTTTGGCCATATTGAGAAGCACAGGTTGGTATTGCCTGTGAACTTTCTAGCTTTTATGCAGTTGCATGTGCTTGTACTTCTACTGCTCCAGTGGTAGAGAACAAGATTTGGCTGTTGTGTGTGCCTGCAGACTTCTTGCAGCAACATGTAGATGGCTAGCATGAAAGAGGGTGGTCTAATTGACAAATAAATGTGCAGGGAGCAACTGTTGTGGATCAAGCAGTCATCATTGCCCCCATAGAAGAGTCGGAGGGGACAGCAAATGGAACCACCCTTGTGACAGAGGAGCCTAGCAATGCAGTGCCTGTGGTATGATCCATATTTTACACTCCCTAGGCAATCTGATTACATCAAGTATTGTCTAGAGTCCTGCCTCAAACTGTATTAGAAAAACTTGCAATGAGTATTCAAGAGATGGAATGAACTTTATGTCCTGGCACAGGTGTGAGGTGCATCTTGAATCTTCCAGATCTGTCAGTTCTGTTATCTTCTATCCCTGCAATGCGCTAATGGGATGAGAATTGTGCAGGCTGGGAACAGTAGTTCCATTTCTGGGGTCACTGGAGCCAGTGCGCAGGATGTCATTTCGAACATGCTGTCAAGAGGCTTTGTGTTGGGAAAGGATGCAATGAGCAAGGCCAAGGCATTTGATGAGAAGCATCAGTTGATAGCCGGTGCCTCTGCAAGAGTTTCATCTTTTGATAAGAAAATTGGCATCAGCCAGAAGCTGAGTGCGGGTACTTCAGTTGTGAATCAACATGTGAAGGCCGTTGATCAGAAATTCCAGGTCTCTGAGAAGACACGATCTGCATTTGCTGTGGCTGAGCAGAAGGTCAACAATGCAGGCTCTGCTCTTATGAAGAATAGGTATGTGCTAACAGGTGCAACATGGGTGACCGGTGCATTTGCCAAGGTCACCAAAACTGCTGGTGAGGTGAGTCAGAAAGCGAAGGAGAAGGCATTTGGTTCAGATGAGCAGAGGAGAGCACAGGCTATGGGATCAGATGGGCAAGAGTATCACTCGGCCTTCACAGACAGCTACACACCACCTCCCACACATCCAGCAGAGCGTGCAGCTGTTTCAATGAGCTCAGCTGCTGCATCTACAAGTGGGAGGTATCCTACTGGGTCTCTTGGCTACGACAAATACTCTCCTGTGCAACCTGCCAATGAGCCTGCAGCAAAACCTCCACCAGCACAAGGCTTGATACTTTGATGGAACCAAATGGAGTCAAGGTGGGACCTGGTGGGCTCAAGAGGTGATGCCTGAGGCAGGCTCACAGGTGGAGAGACACTAGAAAGAAAAGAGAATGGAAATTAACTCGTTTCTGTGTTACTGTATATATCGCTGTAAACATAAAGGTGCCTGAGGGGATCCAGTAGTTTTTGCTGCACTGCGGGTTCTTATACTGCTAATTTTTTCACAATTGTGGACTATATTGTTGTGTTTTGTGTCCATAATATTCTTGCAGGATCCCTGCAGATTTTATCAGAGCTAGGACTACTGGTAGGTAATGGTAATGTCAAGCATGCCCAGACTTCGATTGACTGTGCAGGGGTGCGATAACATTCACAATGTTACATTTCACATCGTTTGAATGTTAGTGCTGTAACACTCACAAATTGGATATGAACATATGTTACATACAGTCTTAGATGAAGTGAGCTTCGGTAATGAGGGGTTTCTACTCTTTTGAGTTTGTTTTGGGCCTTGTTACAAGTGGCTGGGATACATTTTTCACATTGTTTGAGTGTTAACACTGTAACATTTACAAACTGGATACGAACATATTTTACGTTCAGTCTTAGTTCAAGTGAGTTTTGGTAATGATTGAGTTTCTACTTTTGAGTTTGTTTTGCTTTGTTACGAGTTGCTGATAGTACTCTTCGGCAGCACTATGAACCGAAAGGGTTCGGCCTGTGCAGAGCCAATAAAGTAACTTTGACAGGGATTATAGGTTGCTGGACCAAGGCTTGGGGAAACTAAGTACTATGAGTGCATTCTATTTCTCTCTATCCCCTCCCCCCCTGGGTGCTCTCTCCCAAACAGTTTTGACTGCTCAGTGCTTTTAGGGAGGGAGCACCAAGGGTGAAATGGAGAGTATCAAGAGACTTGGTGGGAGAGAGGAGGAAGGTGGGGAGGGATAGAGAGAGCTACTCTCCCCCTCCCCACCTTCCTACTGTCTTCCTCCCTGTCTGTCCCTCTCCCCTTATTTTTTCTTTCCCCCTCCCTGTCTCTTCTACCCCTCTCTCTTTCTTACTATTCCACCTCTCTCTCTTGCTGCTCTCTCCCTAACAGTCAGCACTGTTAAGGAAAGAGCAGCACGTTCAAAAGGACATGTAGTACAACTTCAGCTTTGATAATGTCACCATGGACCTCAATCTTTGTTCTTTCCAGGGCTTTCAGACTCAAGCACACACATTGCAAATGCAAACAAATGTCAGGTTTACCCCTCTGCGCATCATCTTCATGAAGCATTCACTACTCCACTCACAATCCATGTCTAATCCTAGAGCTCTCAGCTTGCTTGCTTATGGAGAAACTCAGCCGCCACCCTAAACTCCCATGCTATGGAAAGCCCTGATGGAGGCCACGCATTTTAGGCGAGCAGCATGGAGCATACTGACGCATGGGCTGGGGCATGGAGGTGAGGCCAACATGCGCAGGAGGTGGATGCAGCGAGGGAGGGGCAGGCATCCTAGACCACAAATAACCAGAGGCCATAATTTGGACATGACAAAACTTAACAGTAGTGAAGCACCTTCCGTCCTCCATACTCCCAAGCACTTGGGACATGGCGATCTCTACAAGCTCAATGTATTTTGGGAAACTATGGCATACAATCTATGAAGCACTTATTGTCCTCCGAGGACAAGGGGATTGAAGTCCAATGGGGGTGTCATGGCAGAATTTGCATTGCTTTTCCTGGCCAATTTGAACATGCCTTGTTGGCAGTCAAGAGCCTCAAAGGATAGCAACATTGACCTGTTCAGCCACATCAGAAAATACAGTCCATGTCACACCACATAAAGCATGTTTTGCCCAAATGTGTTGCCATTGACATCGATATCAAAGGCAAGGTACTCTCTGTTGTAGTCTTCACATCAGTGAGCCCACGCAAGATAATACTTTCATGGTTGACCTCACCTTCACACACTTTCACGACTGCCACAAAGTCACATACTAAAACACAACTCAACTGAGAGAAGTTGAGGAGGGAATGGGCTGAACCAAATAAACAGGATTGCGGGGCTATTCCAAGGTGGATCTCCACTCACACAACATCTCAAAATTATCTTTGGCAGTCTAGTTTGAAGGGCAATCCAATGCCATCTTCACCAAAAGTGACCTATACTCAGCCATTATCCATTTTCCAAGGCTCAACATGGAGATCCAACGAGTGTTCACATTCCAGAGAATCTTATTCTTCTTTGTTACCATGATCTCAGCAAGTTTTGAGAGCCCTATGTCTCTTGGAACTCTTTGGAAAGTACAAGTACATATGTCCTTGAAGGAGATCTTCCAATCTACTTCCCATGTTCAGGGAGATAAAAGTCTGCACAACCAAGTTAGTCCTACGGGCCATACAGTGGACTCCCATGCAGTTAGGAGCCAACGATCTTGGATTTGTTTGGTCACACCATTGAGAATGCCCCGGAACACACTAACACAATCCACACCAAAACACAACTGTGACGACAATACTTCCCTTCGGAAGGCCCCCCCCCCAATCAAAAGGGAGCAGACTACGCTTTACCCGACGAGTTGAATGCAAGCGTGGGAGCTTTGCCGGTATGGTCTCCGGGGATGGCCGTACTGGCCACGTTCCGGCGGGGCGCACTGTCAAATCCCCAGCCCCCCTTGCTCCCCTCTCACCTGCGAGCCTGTATTTATAGAATAAAGGATTCTGAAATCAAAGTTGCGGATTGCTGTGCGGTGGCTAGGTGGTGAGTGTTTCAAAGTCGAGGTCTGAGGTTCAATCCTTGCCAGTGAAATTACATTGGTTGATTGGATGCACATGGGTTTGATTAATATATTTTTTCATCTCCAAAATAATCCTAAGTCCAAGATCGTGGCTACGCTCCCCTTTCTCCCCTCATTGTTCCCAGTCCCGCTCCCCTATCCCACCATGTTAATCGTTTTATTCATCCAACAAAAGATTAATCCGCTCAACATCATAGCTTTTTAGCATTGTTTCTAGATTTTTGACCTTTTTTCTTTTTGACCATTAAAACAATTGTACACATTCTTTTACCAACAATAAAAAAAAATCAATTTATCCTTCATACAACCTTTTTTACAAAATGTTAACAAGTCAGAGGTAATATATAAATTCCAAATTTATGTCTTACGTATTAAATGGCAGGGCCTACGTGTATGTCACGCCTTGTTTTCTTCTCTGTTGACTAGATAAGACAAGATGGTTTTCGCAACGACCAAGAACCACTACCCAGTCTTGGTTCGGGCCTGAAATTTTCAAGGTCCAGGTTATAGAGAGTCGGTCGGAGTGGCCAATGGGGTGCAGCAGACGCCAAGTTTTGGGATGTGCCTACGTGGCGCGGACAAGCCTTCTAGAAGGCTCGACAGACGGGTACGCAACCCACGCAAGTCACCCTGATGTCACCCCGATCCACCAGGATGTCACACCGGTGTCCACCCGGAGTCACCCGTGGCACCCCATGTCACCCCAATCTCCCCCATGTCACTCCGCCCCTGCCGGAGGGCGGCCAGAGTTCCAAGGTCTCCCAACGAATTTGCTACCCCGTCTCACACGTCTCCTCGCCTCGCCTCCCCTGCCATGGCCGTGGTTGAATGTTGTGATAGAGTGGAGTCGTGCAGGTATGAATGTTGGTCGTCGCATGTGTTCATAGTTTGAAGACTCGTCGTCACAAGGTTGTAGGTGCATTACAATTTCAGTGCTTCTTGCACAACACTGTATTCGTGTACTTATTCCCTTCGAGGAGCAGATTAAAGTATGATATCTTCAATGATAAAAATGTGTGGCCCAAAGTTTCATCCAAAAGGAAGTGCACCAGTGGGGAAGATGGAGACTGGAGACATGTCGCCTGGTTTCAGGTCTTCGTTATGTTTTCGATTGACAATGCTCCAAACTTGTTTGGTAAAGCTTGGCACTTGGGGAAGTTGGTTTCTGGGTGTTACTTCTCTATGATGCATACTAACATTCCTCCCGGTCTCCTATTGCGGTTATGTTTTCCATAACACCTTATGAACCTTTATGAACTGTTACATTATAATTGAAGGTTCCATTGGGCAGCTAACAAGTCTGCAAACAGTTGATCTTCAGGGATGTATAAGGTTGGATCAATTTCCAGACGTGCATGAGGAAACACACCTTTATTCTTAAACAGAGTTAATATTTTCCAGACTTGTAAGAGGAAACCATTTCATGTTAGAACATAGCTGGTCTGTAATAGTGCAGGCACCGCTATGCCTAATAGATACCTGATCCTCTTGAGGCCATCTTAAGAGCTTTGTATCACCTGCTCTGTCTCAAATTACATCAAACAACCAAGTTGGATGTTGTACAGATCATGAGAAAAGGCTGTGCTTAGCTATTCTTGAAGCAGAACCTGGTGCACTAAATTTCAGGCTGGATAGTGAAAATAAGATACATTGCAACATTTCACTGTTCTCTTTTCTTTGCCTTAAGGTCTGGATATAAGGGCAATGGGCTTGGCTATGAAGAGTATAACAAAGCAAATCACTGTACTATGGATGCCTTCATTATCAGATAAGGCAAAACTACATATCTACTGTTAGTATGCTACCTTCTGTAAGCTGCCCTTTGTCTTCTTCTCTAATGGTGAATGTGCGCATTGCAAAGGAAGTGTCGAATGAACCTATGGTTCAGTAGAAACAATCCTCAATACAAAAAGATACAACATGGCATTGTCGTTTAGACTTAAGTTGATGTTCCAATAAAAATTGTGAATTATGACTGTAGTTTATATGAATGAAAGACAAGTGCAAGCATCCAAAACATGTGGAGGTTTCGTAATGCAAATTATAACATTAGGTCCAACATTGAGGTGTGAGATCTGTATCTCCATGTGGCTGCAAAGATAGAAGTCAAACTGTGTTGGGTGGGTTCTCCAGTTGTTATATGCCGGGGATGGGGAGTGGGGTATGACGGCAAGGGCCCCTCGAATGCCAAATTTCTTTTTTGAATTACTTGACACCAGCTGACAAGAGGATGACAAGCAGGGGTGGCCGGGGAAGCACCCCAAAGAAAATTACGAACAAGAGCCTTCATCTGATTGAACATAGCCGTACCAAGAGACCAAGCAGAATCGGGAACCAGGTGGAGGCAAGCAAAACCTGATTCACAACAAGGGCTTTCCCAACTATAGACAGGTGAACTGCGCTCTAGAAAGACAAATTCCTTTTGAGCCTAGTCAAAACTAGAGCACATCTCTGATGATCAGTAAGGTCATGCCCAATCAAATGCCCCAAAAAAACCGGCGACTGTCCATCCTGGAGCCATACCAAACCCAGGTTGGCACCACATGGCTCGCAATGCGAAGCTCAGGATTCTAAAATCGAGACAAAAGACCCACAGACTTCTTCCAGTTGATGGAAAGACCATAAGCTTCACAAAAAGAGGCCAACACGTCCAGAGCATTCAACACATTCAAATAAGAGCTGTTATCAATAAAAAGCACTGTATCATCCACATACATAGAGGGTTTGATAGAGTAAGAGAGAGGCATGGATCTAGGAATGGTTAGACCCGTAACAAAAGGGGTGGACTCTAGAAGATGGCCCAATGATCCGTCAACAACTATGATGAAAAGAAAAGGGGCTAGGGGGCAACCCTGCCTGACAGACCGGTGGAGCGGGAAGGAGGGAGAAAGAGCCCCGTTCACAGAGACTCTCTTGGAAGCGGAAAAAAGAAGAATTCTAATCCCCACTTTAATTCAGGCAAGGAACATCCCGGTAATGCCAACTTTTCTTACAGCAGTGAGAAAGAAAGGCCAATCCACGTTGTCAAAGGGTTTCTCAAAGTCCAACATAAGCAACAAGGGCTGATTAATAACATAAGCTTGGTGCAGAGCCTCATGAGCAAGAAGGACATTGTCCAGAAAAAAAAAACCGTTCTTCAATATCATTTCTTAAACATGTTAAGAAAAGTAATATGCCTCAAGCTCATATATTACTATAGCATGGGTGTGTGGGAGCTCGCCTAATCATAATATATGACGCCTCCCCAAGGAAGTCACGGGTCAAGACCCATACCCACACAACACTCTTAGCAACCATTGTTGTGCCCAAATATAATTACCCGGATATACCAATTATATTTGTGTAAGTGGATCTTGTATATAACCTGACCCGCCCACATTTCATACCTAAGTATGTAGTCAGGGGGTGATTCCCCCTTGTAAGCCTCCAAAGCCTCCAACTTGGTGGTTATTTTTTCCACTTGGTGCAATATGTTCTAGACTCTGCTCCTTTTCTTTAAAATAATAAATAAATAAATAAGAAAAAACATGTAGCCAGTATTATGAGGCAGATTTTATATCAGTCCTTTATGATATATCAGGCTTTATCTGAGGCAGATTTTGCCATTTTAGAGGCAAACTAAGAAGCCCTTTATGGCAGCCTACGGGCATCAAGGGTTTTAATTTTTTTCCCTTCAATAATCTTAATAAATTTCCAGGGCCAATGCCCTTTCTCTAAAAAAAGAAAAAAGAAAGAAAAAAGAAACCATAAACTTTAAATAAATAAATAAAGAAGAATATGCACAGCTGGCGCAATATGCTTTGGCACAATCGTAGGCTTGATTCTCTACAGCCCACTACAATGTCCAGCCAATCACAGGCTGCAGAGCTGCTCATTATGATCTTAAGATTATCGCAAGTTTGACTTTGTAAAAGACCATTAGGCTAAGGTCTCAAGCCTGTAATTGGCAATATGGGCAGTAGCTTGCCCATGCCATAATACAGAAAATACAATGTGGCACTTACCTTATACTTGTGCCTCCTCTCATCCCTCACTTGAGCTTCTCGCGTAATGCTCCTCCTCCTTTCTCTCATTTGGTTTTTGGTTTGTTTAGGGTGTGGTGTGCGGTTTTTTTGCTATAGTGAACCACGAGGCATATTAATTCTTACCATGTTTAAGAATTAAAATTGACATTGGGTGGATCTTAAATGATATTTTCATTCTTGTGTCATCATGTACCTAATTTGTGAAGGAGCCATATATATGTAGGGTACATCTTGAAAGAATGTCTTAAAATAAAATTTGTCCTTAGGATTTAGTTGTTTTTCAGCCAAATATACTTTATTTTCCCAATTATTCCCAATTTTTTAGTTTATTTAATCAATTAATTATGACCCATACCCGAACCCGTGAAACGGGCTAATGTTTTCCAGCAACTACCCAGACCCGGAATTTTCCAATTTCAAACACCAGGATTAGGACCTAGGCTTAGGACCCCGACAACCGTGCTACATTAAACTTGTGAGTTATTTGGGAGTTAATGTCAACGTGCCCGGATTGTGATGGTGCGGCGGGCCTCCCCCGGGGCTATCTCTCAGTGCCTGGTACGGGACTGTCAGCCAACCAATCTTTGTTAAAAATACGGTCGCCCCTGTAACCAGGTTTGACGGGCCGTGCTCACCGTGGAGATGCTCTTACAATTAACCAAATCTCATTGTTCTTTCCATAAAAAATAAAAAATAAAAATCGAAACAGGAGGTTCTTTGAATTTATGATTTTTGTAAAAACTAGAATGGTTACCGAAGGTTATGAAAGAAATCAAATAACCACCCAATACTAGAACAAAGCCTTTACTCAGCACTCTGGTGATACTCTGGAAGGGACTTTGGTGATATTGTGGAAATGGCCATATTGTTGAAGGGACATAGCAAAGGACCAGGTCCTGGACAGCAAGGCAGACCTACTGCCCGGACTGCTTCAACCCCCCTACACACATAAAAACAACAATTCCTACCACTGGTCAGCGATGCTCAACTGACGTCAGCCAAGTTTGGACGGCCGGCACATGGAAGTTGGCCCTAATGTGTTCGCACAAAGAGTTGTGTGTGGGCGTGATATGACAACACATCCCCTCTTGGACTTGGTATGCTGTGATGTGAGCCCAGGTGGGCGTGCTATGGCAACACATCCCCTCTTGGACTTGGGTACCTGTTGTGATGGGAGCCACGATGGAATGCTTGAAGAGCATGGTGCCCTTTGACTTAGGTTTGTGCTGTGATGTGAGCGAGGAGGATGGAGTGCTTGAAGAGCATGGTGCACTTTGACTTGGATTTGTGCTCCGATGTGAGCGAGGAGGATGGAGTGCTTGAAGCGCAAGGTGCACTTTGACTTGGATTTGTGCTCCCATATGTCTATATTGAGCGTCACCAATGATGTCAATGATATCAATCCACAAGCTTCCAATGCACTAATGTCTTTATTGTGGAGCCTTACCAATGAAGTCAATCCCCAAGATTCCTATGCACTTAATGTCTTTTTTGTGGAGCCCAGCCATGACACAATTAGTGTGAGAGACCAAACTATACCTCATATTAGTGCGAAGAGCATTGAAACTCAAGAATCTGCTCCACAAGGCCAGATTCCAAGACCAAATTGCACAAATATGGGTGTTTTTCAAGGGGGTTTTTTTTTGCTTTAAAAAAAATAAAAAAATAAAGGGAAATACCCCGGAGCAACCCCTCACAAATCAGGCCCCTTAATTGTGGTGAGAGGAGAAAATAACCTCTTTCATAGTAACCTCGCATGAGGCGCCGAGCGCAAGGCTCTAGGGACACCGCCCAAGGGAAGGGGGAGAGCAAGTTAAAATAAGTAGCATATCCCAACCCTGAGGGTCTATCTATATCAGAAATAGTAGATTATCCAGATCTCGAGGGTATGTTTTTCCTCCGTTATAGGCAGGTGTGGCGTATTCTGCCGTTTTTTCGACTGATTGTCGGCCACCCAAGGGTCTACTGCCGATTCGGAAGGCAGAATCGGTAGGGATGGCCGATTATGCACAGAGGACGGCATAGCAACCACCAGGCCCATGTCATCAGCCAGTAGCCATCATCCCGCCCGCCTCCCCTTGTGGCTCGCATATCCTCCTCTCAGGATCTGGGCAATCTATATGGGATAATTGACCCCGATCATATTGCACCAGGTGGCGGCGAGAATAGGCCACACCTGCTTTTAACGCCAAAGAACGGGCCGGGTTTGGCCGACTCTGCCTTGTGCGCGGCCATAGGGCTCGCCCAAAGGCCACTTACAGGGCAGAATCGGCCAAACCCGGTCCGTTCTCTAGTACATAATGTATTACCCCAGGCGCTCATTTTTAGATATTAGCGACTTCATATCAGCGACCTGGACGTATGTCTAAAATTATATACCCACACGAAACTGGTAGGCAGCTTACTTTTGAGAAGTACTCGGTTTCTATTTAATTCTAAAATTAAAAATCTAAAATAGCACCTGCAATCAAGTGCTAAAATTGTGCCTCAAGGAATTGAGGAATCCTCAAGGGCCTTCTTATGAGGCAACACAAGGCTCATGGGACACTACGTATGAGAAGGGGGAGAAAATGGCTAGCTTGATTTGAACCCAAAATCACCTATATGGCACTTGTTCCAATTAGATACCCTATTGGTGATTATACATTCAAGAATGGCTCATATAGGTAATAGCTACTTCCTATTTGAATGCTTCATCTGATTATAAACAAGACCAACAGTCAGCAGCTCAGTTGGATAGTGCATAGAGTGCCACCCACCTCATCGACCTGTTGTGGTTTTCTCTTTGCTTCCCTGGCCAGTGTCGCACTTATGGTGCGGTTACTGTGAAAGAGGTTATTCACTATTAAGGGGCCTAATGCCTGATTTGTGAGCTGTCCTTTTTGAAAAAAAAAAAAACAAGGATGAAAAAGATTAAAACCCAACCTGATTATTCCCCACCTATATGCCCGCGCAACACTAGTAGAATTGTTTTTCTTAAGGGAAACACCTGGGAGCGACAGCTCACCAATCAGCCCCTTAATAGTTGAGAGGAAAAAATAACCTCTTTCACAGTAACCTCGGCACCGCCCAGGGAAGGGGGAGAATATATATATATATATATATATATATAACGCCTCCCAAAGGAAGCTTAAATTATGGTGTCTCTTGACCCCAAAGGCCTACTACCTTCCTGCAGGAAGGTGGACACCTTTGTGACATGAAACGGTGGATGGAACCCACTATCACTTCCGAGGTGGTATGTGGCCATTACCACTAGGCTACAACTTGGTTGTCAAAGGGGGAGAAGAGTATACCACACCCATCAAGTAGCAGGATTTGACCCCAGAATCATCTGGGTGGCACCAGTGCACTAACCAATCGAGCTACTGACTGTTGTTCATTTCTGTTATTTTCCAAATTTAAAAAAAAAGACACTGCTGGGTGGCACTCAATAGTAAAAGAAAACAAAAGAAAAAAGACAAAAAGAGAAGGAAAAAAAAGAAAAAAAGAAAATCCTAGTGTGCAATGATGAACACAAAGCATTGTCATTACTTAGTTAGCAGGGACCGAGCTGGCACTACTCATACCGACAACACAGTATACACCAGTGTTGGTCCATTTTTTAATACCAGACTACGCTGGTATAGGTATCTATACAGGTATGAGCAACTTGGGTATGAATCTGGTATGAGTAGTTGTACTTTGGGATGTATATGAGTATGGTACTAGTATTGTCCTTTCTCTGTAGTGCTAGGGGGGGGGGGGGGGGGTATGAGCACTGGTATGGTATTTCTACAGCTCACCATACATAGAAATAATTGTCATTTAGCACATAGCTGATTGTAATCTAAGCCGTGAAACACCAGGCAAAGGTAACTCAAAGTAGCACGAAACAGCAAATGAAGTCTGAATTGCAACATGGAGCCTTGAATTAACAAAATCGTAATACAGGTTATAACTAGCTGCACTAACATATACTCATACATACCTCCATTCGCCATGAACTCACCAGCAATATTGGTATCGTGACCATTCTATGCCTCCGTATACCCAGACTGGTATGGTATGTGTGTGGGGGGGGGGGGGGTTTGCATTATATTTGGAAATAAAAAATAATAGCGACCGCCTTAGGGGAGGTCGCTTAAATTTAGAAGACATACCCCCCCAATACGTGTATCACATGGGTACACTGGTTCGTTCATACCCGACTGGTATGTTCTTCAATATATATATTCATACCTGTATTCCATACCTAGGTTCAACCAGGTATACCAGTCCAACACTGGTATACACGCAGTGCACGAAATTCGAATCTTATCGTGTCCAGTCAATCCAACATTTGTTGGGGCACGAGCCCCTTCTTGTCCAAAACATGACCTCAGCGTATCGCAGAACCGGAGTTTGACTGACTTTTCGAAATGTGAGCTCTAACTTATCTGTCAGACTACATAACCCCACACTCTACTGCCCACTCTGCAGCTTGAGTTCGAGAGGGAGTAAGTTAGCAACTGAAACTGTTTGAGAGAGCACCTGCAATCTGCTTGTGTTTTGTCTTTTCGTAAAAGAGGATCACTTTGTTTCCGAAAAATGCACAACAAGTAAGTAAGCATTGCAATGGCAACTACGGCGTCAGTTGTTGGTCTTCCCAATGCTCTAGGCCTCTCTTCTGCAATGCTAGCAACATCTCGGTCCACAATGCAGCCAATGCAGCTTCGTGATTATAGCATGCAAACATGTGGCTCTCGCTGTGAGACCCTTGCCACATTGAAGTTCAACTTTAGTGAGCGACAAGGGAGGAAGTCAAGTAGAGCTCTCATGGCTACTTCTCTTCAAGCCTATAGACTTGTGGGCCGAAAAAATTTCAGAATTGAACTACAGTCTAGGAGGATCCGCTCCTTGAAATCCGTGTCTACCACCCATGTACTGGGTCATGGACATGAGGAGTATTTGCAAGCTTCGAAGGCAAACTCAACAATGGATGGATCAGTCCATAGAAATGACGGCGCCATTCTGGCTACTATTAGTCATGACCAATTTCCTTCCCCAAGTCCCACTATGTTTGAAGAGAAGGAAAAATCCATTGGGGGTACAAATTACAACATGCCTTTGGAAAGGGGAGAGGAGACACAACCAAGTGTGATCAAGCCATTTGTGTGGAAAAACAACTGGTATCCAGTGTTTCCTGAGGAGGACTTGGATCCTAGTGTGCCAACCCCTGTGACGCTGTTGGGCCGGGAGCTCGTGCTATGGCGAGATGGAGACAAAATATGGAGAGCATTTCTTGATGAGTGTCCGCATAGACTCGCTCCTTTGTCTGTAAGTTACACGTGATTAAATGATTTATGGATTATCTGTGTACTTAAATCTTCCTCACTTCATGTACGCACCGATCAATCTTCAATTATTGTGGATGATTATGACCTTCTAGGCCTTCAGAAACTGCATCAAAGATCCCACAAACAGAGGATGGCTTGAAATGACAGTGGAAATGGAGACAATGCTCAAGGAATTCATAAGTTTAGTGACTACGTTTTTTGGAATGGACAGGAAGGAAGGGTGAATGAGAAAGGGCAGTTGCAGTGTACATACCACGGATGGGCGTTCAAAGGTAATGGCACTTGTGGCGGTATTCCGCAAGCAACATCCGAGGGACCGGAGGCCAATGCACAGTTTTCTCCACGTGCTTGTGCTGTCTCCTTCCCCACACAAGTTTCACAGGGCCTACTGTTTGTGTGGCCCGATGAGCATGGATGGGAGATGGCATCCACTACCGAGCCCCAAAAGTACACTTTTGACCTCTTCCAATGCAAAAAATTCATCCATTATATTTGATCTTCCAACACGTAACTCTTTCATTTCTCCCAAGTAATTGTACAAACCTCAACTGAGAATTGCTTGTTATCTATAATCTTCTAAAAGCAGTGAGCATCACACAACGGTTGGTGATTAGCAATAATGCATGAAAGCAAATGTGTCTCGAGTGTTTATTATCATTATTATTCTTATATAGCGGCAAGGTGAAGTGGCTCTTAGTTACGTCGGTTCTATTATTATATAAGTAATTTAATTCCAAAACTTGTGACGGACTTGGGTGCAGGTTGCCTTCAGACTTTGAGGACCCAGACAATTTCTGTCAGACTTATGTCCGAGAGGTGTCCTATGATTATACTGTGAGCATGGAGAACATATTAGACCCTGCCCACCCCTTTTTCGCACATCATAAGGTCTGTGCTCTCCCAAAAGCCATGTACCTTGTCACACTCACATTCTAATTGTTGCACATACTAATGAGATTTTACTTATTTTTGGTCCTTCTTCATCAGGGCCTTTGTGCCCTGTTATTAAAAAAAACAAAAAAAAGATTGTGTCCTCTAAAAGAAGATAAGAAAAGTCGCTCCACATTTTTGATATGTTTTCTCATCGCGTCTTGCCCCCATCATGCTAAACTGCATGTGGCTGGGCGGGTGAGTGGCCCACACATGGGATTCTCATGGCCCATGATAGGGTTCTAGAGAGAAGACTCCAACCGAAGCCTAGGTAACTGAGAACCACTTCGCCTCACGGCTACTACTACCCCCTTTCCGGGGTGGGCCCTATCATGGGCCTATGATAGGGCTCCATGGAAAGCATCATACTTGATATTAGGGTGGGCCACCACATTTGAGCTTAGAGATGGCGTGGTGGGTCCATACGTGCATGGCAGGCTTTGCTTATATAGTACTCATTCCTCCATAGGGTGCATATAAGTGAGTTACATCAGCAAACAGAGCCCAGTTGCAGCCCACTGGTAATCCGCACATTCCACCTGGGAAGTGGTCGTGGGATCAATTCACCAATTGGTGTCACAATGGTGTCCACCTTCCCTCCGGAAGACAATAGCCATTCAGGGTCAGGAGACACCATAATTTACGCTTCCTTCAGGAGTAAAAAAAAATATATAGAAATACCTATGAAGGGTATAGACAGTGTGCCTAAAATATGATTAGCTTGACCTGAATTTTTGGCGTGCATATATGCGGCCTACAATCTCCTTGCTTGACTGGAGGATTAAGAAACTTCCCGACTCAGCCAAGTTCTGAAATGTTTTTTGGAAAATTGTGGGTTGCCTTAGGAATGACAAGACCTTTTACCTACGTTCAGGGACATTAAGATAAGATAAAGATTAGTATCAGGGACATACGAAGGAGCCAATGTAAAACCTCATCAGAGAATTCTGAAAATTTCATGGAGGGTGGCCATCTTCACATGGGTCTGCATTTACCTCCATAACCCAAAATCCTTCAAAAAATACATTCAAAATTTACTCACGGATCATTTTAATCAGATAAGTTGTGCGTGTGGAGCAGGTTGCAGGAAGGAGGGAAGACGCAACGCCTATGCCTCTCAAGTTAGGGTCCTCAGTTGGGCCCTGGGGTTTTGCTGGCAACGATAAGCCATGGCTCGAGGTTGAATTTCATGCGCCTTGCTTTGTCTTCTCTAGGTGAGACCCATCCCTCCGTCAGCTTCTTCTCTTCAAATGCCCATCAATGAAGCTCAGCTCAGTTGGGTTCAGCACATTACTGGTCTCCATTCCTTTGGATGGGTTGAAATGTGGCATGATGTAGATTAGCGAAGAATATTTTCTGACAATGGGAATGTGAATATTGCAAGCAGGGTTCAATATGTCATGACTGTACCGATTTTTGGGGAATTCAAGGTTCAACAAAACCATTGTTTATTCGAAGTTCCTGTGGCTCCCGGGGTAGTTCGTGTAATTTCGACTATCTACCGCACAATCCTTGGATCCAACCAAAAACCTATAGCTGCCGTGTGGGGTAAGGTACAGTGTGTTCAATACTCTTGAGCAAGTTCCCTGTTGCATGCTATGACAAGCTCCTTGTGGCATGCTTAGTTACAGAGTTTAATCTTGAATATGGAGCTAAACTTTGGTGGTCCACAAAAAAAAATTGATCGTCAAAGAAGAAACTGCTATGGAATTTTGCAGCTCTATCCGCGGTGGTTGGAGCACTTGGTTCAAAATGATATTTTGGATGGGGATCTGGTACTACTTGTGGGCCAAGAACACACACTTCTCAAGAAGGGAATAGAAACTGAGAGCGAACAATACTCCAAAATCACATTCACACCCACTTCCTCAGATCGTTTTGTGCTTGCATTCCGCAATTGGCTTCACCGCTATGGTGGTGGCAAAGTTGAATGGGCGCCTACCAGCAAGCCTCGTCAACTCGTCAACATGACCAGACGCGAGGTGCTAATCTGGAATCCATCTTGACGTTTGCCATTTTGGTTCTCTGATCAGTACTATGTCATGCACCAAATCAACCAATCTATGACCAGTTTTGCATATATATACATACGTCATTCCTCTTGGTGCCCTCTGCAGATTCCTTGTTGCTTGTGATTCGAGAACACATACTGATTCAGACTTGTTGTGGTCCTTCCTCTTGGTGCCCTGTGCATATTCCTTGCTGCTTATGATTCGAGAACACATACTGATGCAGACTTGTTGTGATTGGTATAGATGTTGGATCGATTCAACAGCCACACAAGCAAGTGTGCGTCCTGCACAAAAGCACTAGAGTCATCCCGTTTTTGGCAGAAAGTATTTGCAGGCCACGCTGTGGTGATGGGCTTAGCAGCGATCTCTGGACTGCCGTTTGCCCTGCCTCTGCGATTGCTCATAGCCACCGGAGCAACGATCAATGTCTTGTTGGCGTATGCACTGAAACACGGAGAAAAATACTTCATCTTCAAAGACTACGTTCACGCAAAGATATAGTGCCTAGGGACTCCGGGTTTCTAGCGTTGGTAACTAATCGAAATCAAAAACCAGCTTATCTAGCTACTAGTTACCTCTCGAGACTCCCTAGTACCACCTAAGTATAATTCGAAATGTTCCAGTGTTTTTTTATGTTTTCATTTTTCCCAAAATTGCCACAGGGCCACATGTAAATTTGCCCAGCGCCCATGTGGCGAGAATAACGAGGTGGCGGGCACTAGAAAAGTGGTTATTTGACAGATGGCACATTTTAACAGGAGTACGTAAGAAACATTAGGCTCCAAATATTGAACTACTGGATCCCCCATAATTCCTTTGAAGGTCGAAAAACACTGATATGTTTCCAATATAAGGGCTCTGCTTCTCTCTTAAATAAACAAGCGGCTAGTAGCGTAATGGCTCCTCGTATGGTGAAGAAATGCTTCAAGTGATGGTGTATCAGAAATGATGTAAGATATGTTTGTGGCCAAGAATATAATTAGGTATTTTAAAAGCAATAAATACATGTGTATGGTTTGTTCAATATACTTCTGTTACCAAATGTACAATGTTGATTAAGAGCATTTGCCCAAACATGATCTAGTTTGTAAGTAGTATTTGGAATTGCATGTTACAAGAAGTCATAAATTGTTGTTGAGGCATGAGACTATTTTCAAGAAGCCCATCAGCCGGTAGCCCATGGTATGTTGTCTTTTGGAATCTTCAACAAATCATATGTTGCTTGCTAAGTAGATGTACTGTTCACATGACTTGAATCCATGGCTTGCTAGATAGAGTGGCATTGCATGAAAAATGGACATAGCTGGTTGTTTTTCAGGTACTTCCACTGGTTTCTGAGGTCTATACTAGAATCTAAGCATGTGGAAAATGCATGATGAGATGCAACATTTGCATGAAGCAGGACTTGGTCTCCAAGAGGGACAGAGAGATTGAGGAGTTGAACTTGAGAAGATGAAACTTTTAAGGGAGCTGGTGAATGACATGGACTATGAACTCACAGAGGCCCAAGTCCACCATTGATTCTTTAAAGAGTGGGAAACAGAAGACGGCCTTGAGAGATTAGAGCATTTCTATTCTCACTCTGATGAAACCAACAGGGCTTGGTCCAATTCCAGAAAAGAACTTCACCAAGCCAACCTTGATTTGCACAATGCTCGAGAAAATCACAAAAGCTATGGGACACGTCTAAATGACAGTTGGAGGCAAAACCTGTTGCAGGAGTTTTTGCATAAGATGGAGCTGTTGGAAGAGGGGACTCAAAAAACATTGCCACCCTTGAGAGGCCTCCATAGGTGGTAAATTGTTACTGCAGACATTAAGTTGTCAAGCAAGTTTTGTACCATGTGCGAAGTTTTCACTGCTGTGTAGGACTAAAGAGAGGCAAGGTTTTCATGCAAAGAACTCCTGGCTGACAATCTCCTGCCTAAGCGTCATGATGATTATCATACCGTTCTCCGGTCCTTACTCACAATCTACTTTCGTAAAATTGAGCTCTTTTTTTTTTTTGCTAGTTAGGGCGTATTTATTGTCAAGCGTGGTGTGACACATTCTACCATTGGCACCTCAATATTGACAGCTTAAATTTCTTGAGTTCACTTTTGATCATATCTCACACTTAGGATCAAATTATTGGGTTGTTCTTTTATTTATGTTTTTGTGTCCTTGTAACACTTCTGCATGATTGATTGCGAATGAGAGTTGTGTCTCTCTCTTGCCAATTCCTATTACTTCTTAGTAATTCAAATCAATGTTGACATCTTGCACGATGGCCAGACTTTGGTTCCAAATAAATCCCAATTGTTGAATCTCAAAGTTAGGGAGGTCATCTCTGACCTGTTAGCTCTTTCCTGACACTGTGGCAAGGCCTTTGAATTCTAGCAAATTCGTTTTGCATTACAGCATAGTTGAGTTTCAGTGGTTCCTTGCATTTGCATGTTGCATGATCACTATAAAGGGGGCCAGTGTAGGTCTATGACGCCATTATGTTGGTGAGATGGTTGCTTTAGGAAAAGTTCAGTTTAGGTACAGTCCTACCAATGATATGGGTGCCAGACATTCTGACCAAAGCCAGTTCAGAACCAAATAGAATGTACTCATAAGTCGTTGTTTGCCATAGCGTGGCCATTGACCCGTGCTCAGCTTGAGCGGACACAAAGGGACAGAAACTACCTTTGTCAGGGGCTGACGCCGGTAGTATCACTTACCTTGGAACAGACTATTAATCCGAGTTTTCCAGATATCCTCTAGAAATCCCTTCACACAAGCATCAATCTGCTGTGTGTGGTTTGCCCAATAACTAGGCCCCAAAAGGGCCTGGGCTTTTGGCTCTGCCTTGAGACTTTCAAAGTTGGTAAACAGAGGTTCATGCACAATTCCCTTGATGGATTTGAATAGGGCGTCTCTCTCATGAGAGTTCCCAGGACAATGAATCAGAAAATAAATATTGTCTTCAGGTTGCCCACACAACGGGCAATTGCAATCCCTCTTTCCTCTCTGCATCTGTTTGCTGTTCAAAGGTAGGCTTCCCACCCTGAGGTTAATTTCAGTCTAGTGCGGAGGGTGGGTAAACTCTTGAGGTCACCCATGATGGCCTCTCCCATGTTCACAGACTGGAAACAAGTTCAAGGAAGTTTTCTGCCTAACTTCATTTTCATCGGACAATTTCCTGGTAACAGACATGGCTTTGGACACTACAGCCTCTTAGTCAGATTTATCCAGCAGGGTCAAGACTTGCAGGCTTAAATTCAGAGCCTTGAGAATCTCTTCTAGTCTCTTCCGCCAAGACTTAAGCCTGTTTGATAGGGTGATTGTGCTTCCAAGACAGTCGATTAACTTAGGATATCTGATATTAGACATGTTGCAGCTGACCCCACCATCCGACCTTGAATTCACCTCGTCGGGAGCTTAAGGAAGGGATGCCAAACTCACCCCGAACAGCCACGTTGGCTGTTCTGGGGCATGCTGACATGCACTCCTTAAGCACCCCCACTTGAATGGATTCTAGAGACTTAGCCTGGTTGGAGTTATCAACCCATACATGCAGGTCTACGCGGCAAAGCATGGTTGTTTTTACTTCAGAGTTGATCCCTCTGCAGTGGAAAAATTTGGTTAGACCCAGCGCTTTGCGCTTGCCAGATTGAACGACTTTTTGAATATGTGGATCCCAATTACAGTTGGAGGAAAACTCAACGCCAAGGTATGTGTAGGAAGGGAGGACCGGTATCTCTTGGCTTCCCCACTGCCACTTGAGATCACCTTCTCCCTCCCCTCGGTCGTCGAATGCCACCACTGCACATTTACTGACGTTAGCCTCTAGCACCCAAAGTTCAAAGTATCTCTTCGCACAATCAATCAACTCCCGGAGATTGGAAGGAGTCTCCCCTATGCTGCGAAGTCATCCGCAAACATACGGGCTGGTATGGTGGCATTACCCACCCTTAATCCAAATCCCTCACTTTCCACATCCTCGAGGAGTTGATTGATGAAAACATTGATGAGCAGAGGGGCGAGGGTACATCCTTGAGCTACACCTTGGTCTATGTCAAAGAAGTTAGACTTCTGTCCATTAACAGTGACACAGCTTTTGCTGTGAGCATACATATGGACCACTCTCCACATCTTTCCCTTGATCCCAGGACCAGAGTTGGAGCCGTAGACCATCTCTCCACACTGTGTCATAAGCCTTTTTGACACCCAAGAAAAGACAAAAGTGGGTTTCCCTTCTTTTTTCCTTCCCTGGATAATCTGGTTTAGAGTGAAGATATGATCCACACAGTCCCTGTTTCTCAGAAAGCCAGCTTGGCCTTTGTTGAAACAACCTCTAGATTCCAGATCAACCTTAAGACGAGTACTTATAACCCTGCAAAAGATCTTGCCAACTGCATTGAGAAGCGTGATGCCTCAATAGTTCCCCGGCTCTTCTTTGTCACCTCTCTTGTATAAGTTGACAATGACCCCCTGTTGCCAGCAAAAAGGGATCATTTCAGTCCTCCAGATAAGGTTAAAGAGAAGTACAAGGGCCTCTATCATGGGGTCGCCACCATGCTTGATAAGCTCGTTGACTATGTCATCAGGTCCACCAGGTTTATATCCGTTTAAATGCTCAATTGCTTACATAATCTCAGAAGAACTACTGGGAGCATTGTAACCCTTTGAAATATACTCCAGTTCATCAGGGCTGTCTTTGAATAGTTTTTAAACTGTTCTTCAGAAGATCCCTCACTGTTAGACCTAGAGTTTCTGCCAAGGATACTGGAGTGGGATTCATAGGTTTTGACAATGTCAACCGTTGAAGTCACCGCTGCACCCTTAGTAGTCCTCAGCGCTTGTACTTGCAATTTTTCGGCTTGTACAGACGTTGAAGGGCTCACAAAAGACTCTTGTCATTACCACCATAGGGGTTTGAGTTTATTTCACTATATAACTTGTCCCAATCTAATTTCTTCTGAGACCTTACAAGCTGATTGATATCTTTGCAGATCTGGTAGTATCTAATCCACATTTCTTTGTTGGCTTTCAATTTGCAGCACTCTTTATAGAGGACTCGTCTCCCGGCTTCAGAACCAAATAGAATCAGTGAAGCAGTGAAACGTTGCTCATCGCAGTTGGACATTCTTTGTGGACAACTCTCTTTCACTAGTTGTAGAGTTTTCTTCCTTCCAAATTCTAGCTATGGCGGACTCACAAAGTACACAAATTTCATACCGGAGAAGTACATGAAGAGGATAAGAGACCTCGTCGGCAGAAACGCTGACAAACGATGGTTTGACTTCATTACTGATTACTTTGAGGAATTCACTGGACTTGCTGTGCAAAAGAGCCGAAAATCTTCAGAATTGTAGGCCAGTACTGCTCCCAAAATGCCCCACCTGCTTCTCCCACAAGAGCGACTGCCTCTCGTGTAACCCCATCCCGGGGGGTCTTGAAACCGGTAATCCCTCACTGCAAGCTTCAGCATTCCTCCCCTGTTCGCACAGCCCATGAAGAGTGGCTAAAGCCCACATGTCAATTAATCTGTCTAACTGACCAGCGATCGGACATCAGACGGGGCTGATATACATCTGATTGCCATACATCAATGCACAATTCATCGAGCTGCCCACAATTCCATTCAAAGCCCATTTCTTCTGCAAATCGCTCAGCTAGTCGCTCCAACGAAAACAGACCACTGAACAAATCCATACTTAGATTGGAGGAGATTGTCGACTGGGTCTTGTACATAACTTAGCCGAGAAGGAAGCTTCTAATTTCTCTGGCCAAGCCCCTCTGACCATTGTCGAGACAGTAATTGTCGCAGATCCCCAACCAAAACAATCTTGTTATAATGTTCCCAATAGGATCTGAAAGTGTTCCCATGGGCTTGGGGTGGTTTGTAGTTCAAAAGTTTGGCGCTGGGCGCAGTTTAGGGGTTTAGCTCTCTCTCTCTCTCTCTCTCTCTCTCTCTCTCGCAGAGCTTGGCATGTACGCACACTGGCAGGCAGTGTAGCGGAAGGAGAGAGAGATGGCTAAGGAAGAGGACGAGTACAGGGATGAGATGGAGGAGAGGCTGGTGAATGAAGAGTACAAGATATGGAAGAAGAACACGCCCTTCTTGTATGATCTGGTGATCACGCATGCACTGGAGTGGCCCAGCTTGACGGTGCAATGGCTGCCGCTGCGGGACGAACCGGCGGACAAGGACTTCAGCGTGCAACGCCTCATTGTGGGCACGCATACCAGTGACAATGAACCCAATTATCTGATGGTAGCGCAGGTTCAGCTCCCGCTGGAGGATTCGGAGAATGATGCCCGCCAGTACGACGATGAGCGGGGCGACATGGGTGGCTTTGGCTGCTCGAGTGGAAAGGCTCGTGCATCATAACTCTGACCTGGGTTCTTTTCTGTGCTCCTCTCTCTCTGTCTCTCGCTGTCTCTCTGAAGATTGGATGGGGTATTCCCTTGGCCCGCAAAGTCATCCGCAAACATAAGAGCTGGTATGGTGGCTTCACCCACCTTTAATGCAAATCGCTCGCTTTCCACGTCTTCAAGGAGCTGATTCATGGAAACATTGAAGAGCAGTGGGGAGAGGGCACAACCTTGAGCTACACCTTGGTCAATGTCAAAGAATTAGACTTCTGGACAATGACCATAACACAATTTTTTGGTGTTGGCAGAGCGGTCGTGAACCATCAATTCCCCTGACCCCCAGAAGACCACAGTCGCAGCCCGGTACGCCATACTGTTTCATAAGCCTTTTCTACTTCCAGGAAGAAGACAAAGGTGAGTTTTCCTTTGTCTTTTACTTCCCTGGATAGTCTGGCTGAGGGTAAGGATATGGTCGACCCAGCCCCTATTTCTCCGGAAGCCCACCTGACCTTCATGGAAAACACTTCCAAATCAACCTTGAGACAGGTGCTTATTATCCTACAAAAACAGCTTGCCAACTGTACTAAGAAGTGTACTGCCAGGCTGATTCCTGGCGGAAAGGGGTAGAGGGGATTTTCAAGTACCTGAACTTAGGCAGGAAGAACCGACCCTGCAAGATGTGGCTGACTTGCAAGCTGAAGTTTCTAAGGCCATGTCAGAAGCAGGATGAATGTCCAAACAAAACGAAGTTAGGCATAAAATCTCCTGAACTTGTTTCCAGTTTGTGACATGAAGGCCTACCTACCCTCAGCAAATTTAAACTCAGGTGGGGAGTCTACCTTTGAACAATAAACAGATGCAGAGGAAAGGTAAATTGCCTGATGTGTGGGTGGCCTGAGACATATCTGATACAATGTCTGGGGTACCCTCATCAGGGAGCAACCCTCTTCAGGACCATCAAGAACATAGCCCCTGCACCTCTGTTCACCAAGTCTCAAAATCTTAAGGTTGAGCCTAAAGCCATTGCCTGTTGGGGTCTACTTGCTGGGCAGTCTCACACACAGCAGATTGATGCTTGTGTGAAGGAATTTCAAGAGGAAATCTGGAAAGCCCGAACTAATCAAGGTAAGTCCCACTACTGGAGTGAGCCCCTCACAAAGGCAGTGTCTGTTCCCTCTTATTCTACCCAAATTAAAATCAGATTCCCTGAGGAGAGATGAATACTGCTGATGTGGGGTTTAATCCTCACAACCAGATTCTTTTAGTAAGGCAGATGTCTCTTAAAGGGATGTGGGGGACCATGCTCTATTCCAAGTCTGTCCAAGTCTGTCCAGTTTTCCTCAGCTCCTGTGTGGCAAGGATAGAACTTCCCCAGAAATATATCCAGATGGAAAATATCTCTTGATCAGTAAGTCATCACCATGTTGACATCGGCAGCAAACATCACCAAAAGGGCATCAACGACCAACTAGCCTCACTTGGAACACTCCACATGCTGACAATGCCAATGGCCCCAATGCCAATGACTTCTGCGGGCACTTTTGTTGCTCGATTTAGGTGGTCTGTACACCAACTCCTTTGTCAAAATGTAGACTTTACTCCAACTTGTCAGTAGTAGCGTTTCAAAATGTCCAAGCAGATGACCAGGCAAACTGTTGTGTGGGCACTTGTGCATACCTGTAGAGTCGTAGTTGAAATAAGATGTATTGTCCACAATCCTTTCCCCCCAGCAGCATGTGCCGCCAGCAGCTGGCAGTTGTATGTGAGAAGAGGCAGAAGGAGGGGGGAAACTGGGTCACAGGAGGGATCTTCCCAGGCGTCTACCTTGTGAGAATACATAAAGGCCTAAGAAAGTCAATGGCCTCAGCAGCAGTACTGATGTTTCTTGGTGGTAATCGGAGGGATGGCAGGTGCAAGTGACACAGCAGATCAACCATGAGGGTGAAGTGAACCGAGCTCGCTATATGCCACAGAACCCCTTTCTCATAGCCACCAAGACAGTGAGTGCAGAAGTGTATGTATTTGACTATAGTAAGCACCCATCGAAGCCCCCACAAGATGGGCACTGCACTCCAGACTTCAGGTTACGTGGACATAAAACAGAAGGCTATGGCCTGTCATGGAGCCCTACTAAAGAGGGTCATTTGCTAAGTGGGTCGGATGATGCCCAAATCTGCCTCTGGGACATCCGGGGCACACACAAACCAGGCTGTGTTATTGAAGCTATGCAAATTTTCCAGGTCTGCATCTTGTTCCTGTATCAATCATATGTTTCATGTTCTAGTTGCTGGTAAAGCTCTTGTTTTTACTTTTATGGAAGTGTCCTGTTGTTAGAACAGTGTTCTGCTCACAGTTGGCACTTGACTAATTTGTCTTTCAAGCACCTTCTGTTTACTGAGGCACGAGGATTGCAATTGAGTTGCAAGCTTTGCAGAAGCAGCTGGTGGGCCAAGGGTAGGCCAAGTTGAGTACTAAAACGTGGTTGGGGTGCAGGGGCATGTCGGGGTGGTGGAGGATGTGGCGTGGCATGTGAAGCATGAGCATATGTTTGGTTCAGTGGGTGATGACCACCAGCTGTTCATTTGGGACAGCCGCAGCTCTAGTGATAAGCCTATAAATTCTACTGAGGCCCACCAGTTGGAGGTGAGCTTCTTTAACCCTTGGCTCTTGTGGTCATACAAACAGCCAGTAAAATGGCACTAGCTGCAGGGAAAAAATGAGATGGGATGAAAAGCCTGAGGCTTGTTCATGCAGTGCTTTTGTTCGTTCATAAGGTGAGGGCTTGTTGTTCTTGAGATGTTCCATCCCCAGTGCGACCATCTCATTTGGAGTCATTTATGGACCAGTGCATGAGCTGTGTATGCATTCGATATGCCTTCATCAATGTCTGATGTGGTGAGGTGGGTGGAGTCCCAGGTGAACTGTTTGGCTTTCAATCCAAAGAATGACTGGGTTCTTGCAACCGGGTCAGCAGACCACACCGTGGCACTTTTTGACCTACGGAAACTCTCAAAGTGCCTCCACACCTTCGTCAATCACACGTATGGCCATCCCTTTCCCTTATTTTTGAGTTTCTTTTGATGTTTTCTCTATTCAAGCAATTTCTAACATATGGGTAAGAGACAGTTTCTTGTCTCAGTCACAAGTCTCGTCCGCTTGTGCATTGCCTCAGTAGCCGTCTGTGCACTCCTCCAGAATGTATTTCACAGATGCTTGCTATCATGGGGTGTCTGTTGGTATACGCTTGTGCTTTCATTTGAGCACGTGGTCAGAGCTGAGCCTGTGGAGATGAAGGCAGGGAGGAGGTGTTCCAAATAGGATGGAGTCCCAACAATGAGACAATATTAGCCTCATGTGGTGCTGACCGCAGAGTCATGGTGTGGGATCTCAGCAGGTAATTGATTATCCATCTCAAAACCATTTCTTGCTGACTTCATTCAGGTTTAACATATCTCAAGTACAGAGTGGCATGGGTACACAGCTGGGCGATAGTTAGCTCAGAAATTTAAGGGTGGCCAGTACACATGCTTGGGACAAGGCTACACACATTTAAAGAGGGCAGTTTGATGGGATCGGGGTGGGGTTACCAGAATTGGGGAGGAGCAAACACCAGAGGATGCAGAGGATGGTCCACCAGAGTTATTGTTCATACACGGGGGTCATACCAGCAAGATCTCGGACTTCTCATGGAACAAGGAGGAGAACTTTTTGATTGCCAGCGTGGCTGAGGACAACATTCTGCAGATCTGGCAAATGGCTGAAAACATCTATCATGACGACGACGACACCCCTGTTGATGACCTTGCATAGCTGCTTGTTTACTATGTCTCCGCAGGTGGTCGATGTTCACCATGTGGCACACATTGTTACTTGTATGGAGTTGAGTAGAACAGCACAGTTTTGGAGAACTCCTGTTTCTCCTCTGTTTGTCAGGCTGACTTGTCATAACTCTTTCTTTAGGAAGACTCATAGTGGTGCAAAGCAGTTAACGGTTTGGCAGATACCAATTCCTAATTGTATGCTAAGTTCATCTGCCTTCAGCTCTGCACTTGGCAGGAACAGGTACGAGTCTTGATGCACTCAAATGTAACCACCTCATGGAAGGGTGAGAAAAAGAGGAAATCACAACTTCATGTATGTGAAGTTGTCGGAGATTAATCTCATTGGGATAGTGGATTAGGTGTAGGCTAGAATGGCCTTTTTCTGATGCGTTAACGTGGAGACAAACGCAATTTGATAACGGCCTTTTCTTCTTCATTGGATTTTGTTACACCAAACTGCTTGGTGCATTGAAAGAATCAAGGTATATGTATTATCTGATTTACTGCATGTGCCAGCTAAGAATCTGTGTGTTCAGTCTCATCTCACAACGTTTTATACTTTCTTCAAAGAAGCTGTAGTGTGTTGAACCTGGTTCCCTCTTTTACTGGAAAAATGTGTGCTGCTTCTCTTATGTGCAGGGTAAGCTACCATAAGTGGCCACCAACTCTCATGTGGTGTGCTACTTCACTGACGCCATCTAAAGTCATCCTGATGGGTGGTGAGCGGTCTCATTTGAGAATGCACCCCCAACACTACAACACTGGAGTTGCCTTGACAATCAAGCAAATGGGATCACAGTTACATGTATTACAATTGGAGATACTCTTACATGAGGGAGTCTTAATCCCTCTCGACCCTCTTAGTTATACACCCAGGTTGCAATATAAGTGCAGCCACCAGCCATGCGCCATATCTGTGATGCAGAAGAGGCTGAGACTTGAGACTGTCTCTATCAACAACGATGAAAAGTGATGATTGTAGCTAACCAAGGAACATACAGTTTTCTAAATCTGTCTCTGGGTGGGCCTTTATTGCAGAATGAATGAATGAATGGAAATCCTGTTACTCCGGAAGTTGTCTACCATGCATTGCAAGTCTTCATATTAGTCACTGGAATTCATAAACTTTTGATATTGTGAATGTCCGTCCCTTGTCCCTTCCTCCAGATTTGGAGGGTTAGAGTAAGGGATGCTTTACACTATAAGCCAAGAAACAATGGACCAAGTCCCAACTTGGTCCTTGGATGCATAAAATAAATGGGAACAAAGTCCAAAGTATAAGAAAGTGAGATCCATCACCTTCATGTTGTGAGAGTGCAGTTCTTTTATCATTTGATAGCCTCTTGCCCTCCTCAACATGCTAGTTGCACTAGTTTTCTCAACTGCAATCCCACATGTGCTTGCTTTTGGAATAAATTCTCTCTGGGTCGGTTGGAACTTGTAACGTTGGAACTGAAGGGATCTGTCCTTCATTTGATCGATACTGAGACGGGTCACGCCCTTGGAAAACCCGCCTACTTATGAAGAAAAAATCAGGACTAGTGCAGCACAACTTGCCCTACCCCAATATTTTGATACCATGCGCCTGATGTTTATGATGGAGCAGTTTGGTGAGAAAGGAGGAGGCTTATCACCTTGGGAGGCTTTTATCATTCCATGTACACCCTTCCATTCAACTGGAGGAGCGACGACCAAAGGAGAGAGAGAGACTAGTGGAGAGAGAGCTCCCCCGCCACCATCCAGGGCCTTCAAGATTCATCAGACAAACTACAGCCAACTTGATCGCTTGAGAAACTAAATTTTTACTGTTTTTATACTGGGTCCAGCTTCCAAAAGTTCAAAGTCCTACAAATGCAGCCCTTTGCCAACAGTCTGATATCGTGGCCCAGTGTCCCTATGCAATGTTATGGATCTCTTCAAGATGCTAAGTAATCATAGTGGGTGAACTGAGTGGTGGGTGTCATTTGTTAAACGGCATAGATCAATGAAAAGCAGTCATCTCCCTCCTTTCTCGGCAGCAGAAGTCTTCATTGTATTATGATTGCTGGCTTGGGAGTTGTCAACTTGGATAATGCTGTGCAGTGAGGAGACTCTTTCCGTCCTTAGCTTAGTGATGTCTCTTCTGAGATACAATTGTCTCTCTGCGAAGCCTGGGTCTTTGATCGATACTTTGGTACTAGGTAGATGGGTGACCACTGCAATCCGCTCCGTTTAAGATAGCACAGGGAGCATACTTGTGAGTAGGCGCGCTGTGCTTTTCTCTTTTCTTTTTTCCTCCAGCTTCGTCTTGGCTCTTTTAGAGCCACTGGGATGGCAGCGTGTTCAGCTCTGAGCGCGCAGGGAGACGCCATACCCAAGAGCATGTCTTCTCCTTGCAGTGAACGGGCGGGAAGCATCGCAGTATGCAGGTTGATGGGCGAAGCTGTGGAGCTGAAATGGGTATCCAGCTTGGCGATGGAAGACCCCAGACTCTTGCGAGCGAGTGCTATGACGATTCCCCGACCTCTTGCGACATCTTCGAAAAGTATTGACATCTTTGTCCTCCTGCCATCATCTCCTCTGCTGAAAAACGTGGAATTTAGTGATATATCAATCTTCTCTCCATGCATGCGTACTTATTTACAGCTTGTGGGCATAGTCCCTCTGAGATACCCTGTTTTTCGAAAATTCCCACTCCTCGAAGTGAGATTTCAGTACCATCAGTCCCTGGTTCTTAGTGCTCAAACCTGGAACTAATCTGGAATTTCAGAACATATCCATGCTAGTTTAATCCTCCATCTCCTCATGTTAGTGCTCACTACCGCTCGTGTGGTAACGCCCTTAGTCTAGCTTACAAGTACCATCAGTCCCTGGTTCGTAGTGCTCAAACCTGGAACTACTCTGGAATTTCAGATCATATCCATGCTAGTGCTCACTACCGCTCGTGTGGTAACGCCCTTAGTCTAGCTTACAAGTACCATCAGTCCCTGGTTCTTAGTGCTCAAACCTGGAACTACTCTGGAATTTCAGATCATATCCATGCTAGTTCAATCCTCCATCGTCAACAGATGGAATTCAGTATCAATGGAAAGGGCCGGTGTAAACATCATGCTAGCAAACACTATACTGATCCCAGCACTGCTGCTCTAGCCTCCATTCAGATAAAGATGTGATGTATGCTACTGTGATTGCACTGCCAATCAGATAGGCAGAGGCATCCCACACAAAAAGGAAAAGAGGGAAAAATATTACTGTCTGGAGCCCAAAGGGCCCGAAGACACAAGTATAGCAACAAAGAAATCCAGAACAACAGAGACCAGAGAACTACTCAACTGTGGCACAGAGGCTCCCTGTGAGAGAGGGAGAGGCTAATTCTATGGAAAGCCTACACTAGCTTTCCTCAATTTGATCCAGGTCAATTAGGAGCTGGTAGAGATCAATGTTTTAGCACTTATAGAGCCTGAGGCCATAGGAAGCTGGCAAGATTCTCATTTATTTCCAGTTCTTGCACACAGGTCAAGCTAGTAAAGACCAGCTTTGGCAGGAGTTCTTCTCTGATCCATCACAGTGGTGGGACAAAAGCTTTGAAAAGGTGAGGCTATCATTATCTATGATTTCAAAACACCTTCTCAAGCAGGGAGCTGTGACTAAAACAGGATGATGGTCTTCCCTTGAAATGATTTTATTCGGAATCTATTAATGGCAATTTTACGCTTCCTTGCAAAATAGCAAAAGAAGCTCTTACTGTTACTATGAGAAGGTTGTTTGAAAGTATACTGTTCAAGGTTGGCCCCTTGTATCCAAAAGATCTGTGGAGCTTTGGTGGTTGTAACCTGGTTTTTGCAAGGCTCTGGTTGAAGCTATGGCTTCTCAGCTGCCTGGTGGTTTTTGCAGAAAAGTCCAAGGTTGCCAGACTGCAGACACAAGCGCACAAACGAGGTCCTTTGGATTGACCGTGTGTCAAACCCTCCTTGGGTAAAAGCAGAGCTATCTGCAATGATAGACGGTCAAGCACAGTCTGTTGATGGTCCGAATTTAGATGTACGCTATGAAGCTCCACGTGGAGAACGCAGCAGGTATTGTCTTGATGACGCTTTAAGGGTTTTCAACTCACACTAGAAGGGGTACTCTTGATTCTCAAAGGAGATGGGTTCTGTAACTGTATTAAGTTCAGCACGGAGCCCGTCCCCATGAAGAGATCTTAGATGGCTTGGGTGTAATTGTTTGTAACTTTGAGTTCCCAGTCATGCAGGAAAGCACAGATAAATCAAGAACAATTTCTGGAAACAGGGACCTCCTCCATGGTCACCACTTCTTTCCAAAGGGGTCCAAGAGACAATGTCAATGCGAACTCCTCTCGAAATATGAGGACACTCTGTAAGGCAGGACAACTGAAAGAGGCGCTGCAAATTTTGAACCAACGTGGTATTTCAACAGACTCCAATACTTATCTCTGTCTCTTGCAGGAGTCCATCAAAACCAAAGACTTGGTAGCAGGGAAGGAGGTGCATGCCCACATTCTTCTAAATGGATTCAAGCCCAGCATCGTTCTTCTCAATACCCTTATCAACATGTATGCCAAGTGCGGGAGCGTGGTGGGGGCACGCGAGGTGTTTGACAGAATGCGTGAACGAACTTTGTTTACGTGGAGTATAATGATAGCAGGATATGCCAAGCACGGGTGTGGTCAGGAGGCTTTTGAGCTCTATGAGCAAATGCAATGGGAAGGGTTGACACCCGACAGGGTCACCTTCATTAGCATTCTCAATGCATGTGCCAGCCTAGGAGTCATGGAAAAGGGCAAGGAGGTCCATGCTGACATTGTTAAAGCTGGAATTGTGCCAGATATCATTCTGGCAACTGCCCTTGCTGACATGTATACCAAATGTGGGAGCATAAAGGATGCAAATGAAGTGTTTAACAACATGGCTGAACGGAATGTAGTCTCATGGAGTGCAATGATCGCAGGATATGCTCAGCATGGGTGTGGTAGAGAGGCTTTCAAGATGTATGAGCAAATGTTGCAGGAAGGGGTAACCCCCAACAGGGTCACATTCATTTGCATTCTCCAGGCATGTGCCAGCCTAGGAGCCCTGGAAAAAGGCAGAGAGGTCCACATGGAAATCATGAGATCTGGAGTTGTGCCAGACCTTCTTCTGGAAAATACCCTTGTGGACATGTATGCCAAATGTGGGAGCATAAAAGATGCTCGTCAGTTGTTTGACAATATGGCAAAACGAAGTGTGTTCACCTGGAACGCTATGATTGCAGGTAATACTCGGCATGGTTGTGGAGAAGAGGCTCTTGAGATGTATGAACAAATGATAGGGGAAGGAGTGATGCCAGACAGGGTCACATTCATTTTTGTTCTGAATGCGTGTGCAAGCCTGGGAGCCCTGGAAAAGGGTAAAGATGTCCATGTGGACATCATCAAGGCTAGACTGACACCATATATCAATCTGGAAAATGCACTTGTTAACATGTATGCCAAATGTGGGAGCATGAAGGATGCACATCAAGTGTTTGACAGTATGGCTCAACGAGATGTAGTTTCGTGGAGCATCATGATTGGAGGATATGCTCAGCATGGGTATGATAGTGAGGCTTTTGGGATGTATAAGGATATGATACAGGAAGAGGTATCACCTGACAAGGTCACATTCATTTGTGTTCTCAGTGCGTGTGCCAGCCCGGGAGCCCTGGAAAAGGGCAAAGAGGTCCATGCTGACATTATCAAATCTGGAACTGTGCCAGATATCAACCTACTGACTGCCCTTGCTGATATGTATGCCAAATGTGGGAGTGTAAAGGATGCACGTCAAGTCTTCGATACTATGGTGCAACAAAATGTGGTCTCTTGGAACGCCATGATCTCAAGGTATGTTCAGCACGGGTGCAGTGGAGAAGCTCTCGAAATGTATGAGGAAATGCAAGGGGAAGGGATAACACCCGATAGGGTCACGTTTATTTGTGTGCTCCGTGCATGTGCTAGCCTCGGAGTCCTCAAAACGGGTGAAAAGGTCCGTGATGATATCCTCAAAGCTGGATTTTTGCCAGATATAATTCTGGAGACTGCCCTTGCTGATATGTATGCGAAATGTGGGAGGGTAACGGTTGCTCGTGAAGTTTTTGAGAGTATGGCTGAACGAAATGTGGTCTCATGGAATGCCATGATCACTGGATATGCTCAGCAAGGGTGTGGTAGGGAGGCTTTCCAGATGTATGAGCAAATGCAGCGGGAAGGGGTAAGGCCCAATAGCATCACATTCATTTGCGTTCTCCATGCTTGTAGCAGCCTGGCAGATCTTGAAATGGGAAAAGAAGTCCATGCTAATATCTTCCAAGCCGGAATTGCGCCAGATATCAGTCTGGAGACTGCCCTTGTTAACATGTATGCCAAATGCGGGAGTCTAACTGATGCATATCAAGTATTCGACAAGATGTCCCAACGAAATGTAGTCTCATGGAATGCCATGATCACAGGATATGCTGGACATGGGTGTGGTAGAGAGGCCCTGCAAGTCTTTGAAGAAATGCAACTGGAGGGCGTGAAGCCAGACAGTGTCACCTTTATATGTCTGCTCTCTGCATGCCGGCAAGTGGGCCTAGTGGATGAAGGCCGTCGCTACTTTGATTCCATGAATCAAGATCACGGCCTCACTCCCACCGTGGAGCATTTCAGCTGCATGGTGGACCTTCTTGGCCGAGCAGGGAATCTGAAAGAGGCACAAGAGTTCATTAACCAAATGCCACTCAAACCAGATGCTGGCGTGTGGAGAGCCTTGCTTGGTGCCTCCAGAGTTCATGGCAATATGGAGCTAGCTGAACTTGCAGCAAAACGCCTTTTCAGGTTGCGGCAGGGAAGTGAGAAAATTAAGAAAAATGATGTCGGGCAGGGGTCCGAAGGGACCCAGGGTGCACAGCTGCATTGAGGTTGACAAGCTTACAGTCTGTGTAGAGGAGAAACTACTCCCACAAATTCCATACTGAGCTGAAAGAGAGTATCACCTGGGCAGATGAGGCAAGTGACTTGCCTGACATACTCTTTGCTCGATGCAGTGGAGCAGCAGCAGGAGTATTAGTGTTTGCTCCCACAATGGGAAGCTTACCATTCTTTTGGTGCATCAGCAAACAACCCACCTCCTAGTGCCTATCTGCAACTTCACGAACCTTACTTTGTTGGATGACAATCAGCTAGTCTGAAAGATTGTTCTGGGGGACGGTGTTTGGTGACTCTTTGTGGAGCTTTTTGGGCACAATCAAAGAGGCACTATCCAGGACAGCTCAAACAATTGTGGATTTGCCGTGCAAGCAAGTGTAAATCATAGTGTCAATTCATTCCACCCGGGCTATTGCCTTCCATTGGGAAAGCGAGTATCGGGTGTAAATTATGATGGGTTGACTGTAATTTGACATCTTTCCCATCCTCGCAATGGAATCATCATCAAAGCCTTCCTAGACGTATTCAGGGGCAACATCTATCCCCACAAAGTCCACTCCCATATGGATATTAGTCGCAACGAGGAGGTGGAAAACTTGCACAAATTGGGACATGGCCCCCATGTCCGTTCCAATCCACATTTCTAATCCACATTCTCATACTGTACGGTTTGGATATCCTCAAGTCAACAAACATAGAAATTGCTTTTATCCATGACCTGTTTGTTCCTTAAACTAAACAAATGCAGGCCTCTTGCACAGACACAGATGAATATATTCAAAAATGCATCCACTCTTCCCCTCTCTTCCACCATAGTTGGTCCAAATCATTTTGGACTCCAAATTATCACTAGAGCTCAAATCAAACAAGCCTAAAACGGCGATCGGCTCTCTTGCTTTGGCAAAACATAAGACGAAGGGGAGAGTAAGGGGCATGACTTAGCACAACACACCAATGGGAGCCTTGACACGGTGTAAGGTCCTTTGACCACATTTTCTCCGTTCACTTGAAGTAGTCTCTCTCTACACCTATGAGAGCCAACAAATGTTGTGATTGAAACATGACAATTCATGGGCAATTAACTTTGGTGTGACTTATTTTGGACTAAGCGTCACGGAGTACCCTAACGGAAAAAGGGCACAATGTCACCTTAAGTGGTAAGCCACATAGATGTATATTAGATGTCACCCATGGCCAGCAAGAAATAGTGGGGTAATTGATTCAACCGATTACTTAATGTGTGGATACGGGGATTTTTGGAGTCCTATGAGAAGGGTTGAACATCTCCGTTGTCCCCCGGTTTAAAGGCTGTTAGAAGGTGCCCAATGCCATGCCAAATATAAGGCACTTCCCTTTTTAAGGCCCTTAGCTTGCGAAGTGACACCATAAGTTACGTTTGCTTTTGCACCTCTGTCTACCCTAACAATAATGCCATCTCAGGTGACATATCTCCTCTCTCATTCAGTTTGCATGATCCTGAGGCTGGTAGACGTAACCAAAGCATTGGATACATGCCAAAATCTTACATATCACATCTTGCCTCAAGCTGTTGCTTGCGTGCATTCAACCCATGCCAATATCTAGCACGCTTCTGCCCAGACATCCTATTGGTTCAAGGTCTTTCCATTATCTTCACCCCTCACCAATTGGTCTAGATCACTAATCTATTTCTTGTCATGATTGATAGAGCCCACCCCAAAGAAGGAGCTGACCAGTAGCCACAAGAGGAAGAGACTCTTATTTATGCCAACTTCTCTGGACATCATCTCTCTCTTGTTATGATTGATCTCTAGCCAAATAAGAATGAAAAATATGCAGCTTGTCTTTGTCAGTGGGGTGGGGGCGGGTATTACATCTTGGGCATATTGAAGGTAAAGGCTACTTCGTTTAAAGTGGTATAGAGGTGGTTATACATAATGTAGGGGTGTGAAAAATTGCCCGGTTAAAGGTTATTAATAGAAGGGTCCCCAAAGGACGTGTTCCGATTATCAATATGTCGGTTATCCAAGCGGAAGACGACCATGTCCCATATAACGGTTATCAATACAAGTTGATTATACTTTCATCCATAATAAATTTGAAAATTCATCCATTTATTTTTCATAAATTGTTCAATAAGATGTTACCTGAGGGAGGTGTTACCTAGAGAAGGCAAATCAAGAAGTAGTTTTCAGCAAAGGAGAGGCTGGGGAAGGCACAACAAAGGCTTAGCCATATTTTGACACTAATGGGTAATCTCTTCTTTAGAATAAAGAGGAGCCAATGAATTTGGCGTGTTTGCTCAAGTATAGTGATGCTTACTTGAATGCTTACTTGAATAGTGCATGATTCAAAAAGTTTGGATTGTCCCATAGAATATCCCAAAATCTCTAAAATTTATACATATTCTTTTCATGGCCCAATTTTATCGCGCTTCTCATTTAACAATAATAGGGTCATGAATGCCCGCGCGTGGCTACTGCGGGGCCCGCGTGTAGCAAAGGGGGTTACGGAGGGTGGGAGGGCCTCTACCCGGACCCCGCCAATCCCCGCCAGTCTGGTGGGTCTACCCGGCAAGCTGGCAAGCTGGTCTGCTGGGCCCACAAAACATATGAGCTAGTGTGCTAGGGGCCACAATATGCACATAAAGCATTAGTTATTGCAAAAGTTTGTAGAAAGCTATGGATAGTGTGGTGGTTAAGAGCAATGAATGATAAATACGAGGTTTGGTGTCCAAAACTTGTCAAGTTATACTGTGGCAGTAATGTGTGTTATTAAGTGTGTATTTTGTCGAAGGGTCTGCCGGTCTGCTGGAGGGGGGTCTGCCCAGTCTGCTGGAGAGGTGCTTCATCGGTCTGGAGGGTCTGCCTGCCTGTCCGCTAGAAGGTCCGCCACGATAGATGAACAAGGACTTAGAAAAATTTCAGAATCTCTCCAACCCGGTGAATGGGCGGTGGGCTTACGAACTCACCCCAAGGGTCGTATTGGCGGGACCCGCTCGTGCATTCATGACCCTATTATTAAAAAATGAGAGGCTTTTATCTCAGGCATGAATTTCGTACTATAGTTTATAATCACGTTCCAGGAATAGAGCTCAACAGTAGTAAACTTTCAAGGTCTTGGTCAGAAGTCGATACCGGTTGATTTTCAATGTTGGAGTAAGGTTCCAAGGTACTCAGAGAAATTGCCCGCCTACTTCCAACTTAGGCCGAGTACGTGCCAACCAGTTCCAGCTCAAGTCGGGTCCTCCAAAAATGTAGGTGGCAGGTCATGTCAAACAAAACAATATATAACGCCTCCCCAAGGAAGTGTAAATTATAATGTCTCTTGATGCAAAGGTCTATTGTCTTCTAGCGGATACTAGGTATCAAAGGGGTTGGTATCATGTAAGCAAAACGTGTGCATGCTCACGTGAGCACAACCCACGGTCATGGGAGTTTTATGTTTTCAAAACGGAATAAAACCATAAGCGGGTATAGAGGACTTGTGCATTTGTAGAGTACATTTGCGCCAATTCAGTGAGGTGAAACCTTTAGTAGTGTAGCCAAAAACCCTAAACTTGTAGTGGTGGCAGTGAATTTCGCATTGAGAAATACTTGGTGATATGGGCACAAACTAGGCAGCGGTGAATTTCACACTGAATTATTTAATAAATTCGGGGCGCCAGTTTTGGCAGTCCCGATTTTCTTTTCTTTATTTCGGATAAAACCGGGAACGTTAGCTGCTAGCAGTCTTAATTTTATTTAATAAAATAAAATAAAAATTGGGAATGTTAGGTCTGTCATTCCCGAATTTAATAAAATAATAATAATCAGGATCGCGATCCCAAATTTAATTTAAAATGATCAAAAATTAAGATTGAGCGGTCTCGAATTTAATGAAAAAAACTAAAAAAATCATGGACTCCCAGCTTTGGCGGTCTCTTATTTAATTTTTTAAAAACAATCGTGACCACCAACTCTGGTAGTCCCGAATTTCATGAAAAATATAAAAAATAACAAATCCGGACCGCCAGAGCTGGCGGTCCCACATTTAATAGAAATATTTATAAATTTAAAAAAATCGAACCGTCAGCTCTGGCCGTCCCACATTTAATTAATAAATAAATAAAAGTGTAAATATCGGGACTGCCAGCTATGACGGTCCCGAATTTAATAAAAAATTTAACATTTTAAAAAACCTCGAGACCATCAACCTATGCGTTTCAAGAAATGAAGATGAAGACATGGATGCAAGAGAACAGAAACTCATTCCATCGCTAGTAAGATACTGCGAACACTGTAGCAAGGAATCATGACAGTATTGATCAATCCATCCACAACTACAGGAAGTTCAGCAGATCATAAGAGAAGTACGCAGCTAATGAAGACCGTTGTGTCGTTCATTCGTACGTACATACTTGTGGCCAGAAATTGTACATAGTAGTACTATAATATTTTATTACTAATAGAGAAGAAAAGACAAAGTTCATATCTTGGCGGCGGGCATACAGATAATCCTTAATAGGAACAGCGGAAGCGGCGACATCGACAATAATAGCCAGGCTTCCATAGCACGTATGAGGGAGTATACAGTTGGATTGTTGCTCACATAACTCTACCGAAAGGTCGAAGAGAATGTTGCGCCAATACCCCTCTGTAACTATCTCTCAACTCCAGATTCTTTTCAGTATAGTTCTCTACCTCTACCTCCAGATAGCGCATTCCTATTGCAGGTCATCTACATTTTGCAAAGTGATACCACTGGATATCTGTTCTAACATTTGCATTGGTATGTAGAAGCGGGAGAGAAAGTCACTGACACGCTGGGAAGGTCTCGATCATGACCTCTTAGCGAAGACACGTTGGAAGTCTCTATTAAATAGTCTCAATGACCGGGTAACCTCATACCTTTGGCGCAACGATTTTCAAATTTTAATTTTTTTTTTCTGCACCAATAGAAACAGACGCAGATCGCGCGAGGCCCGCCCTCTCGTGGAGTGGCACATCTGCCGCTTTTTAGCCACTGTAACTTGCACTTACCCTAGTGACCATTGGATTTGGCAAGGACATGAACAGGGTATGTCTGTCAATCAACAAACGCAGCACACTGTACCGCAGTGTGGTGAGGGGGGCAAGGTTGCCCCACCAAATTTCATGGAGCTTACAAGGGACCTTAGATGTAGAGGTCAGTAGCTTCTTTTGCAAGCCAACAACAACCAAGGGTGGTGTGTTGAATATGTGGAGGACCCCATGTCAAGAATGATTGCCCAGATAAAGACAAGAGGTAGACACAAGCTCAACCTACGCAATTGCAATGCAACCATTGTGGCAAGTATGGTCATGACATGGGCCATTACTACAATCTTCATCATGAGGTGCATCCAGGCCAACACCAAGGAAACAATGGTGGCCGGGGGCGAGGTGCTACAGCCCAGAGAGGACGAGGTGATTAGGCACGAAGTGTAGGACGAGGGCAACCACAGCATGGTCAAGGACGTGGAGGTCAGGACGTTGACCATGGCATGGCCAACCAGCTTCAGCAGCTAGCCATAACTCATGTGGTAGCGGCTCCAAGACTTGAGGATCCACCTTTTGTTCCTCTTCAGCAGCATCATCTTAACGGAGGACTACATGTGAGGCATGGGATTTATGTGCAGGGCAACACTCTCAAGACCACTTGTGCAAGTGGATTCTGCTGCGGTGTAACTCAAGGAACAGTACGAGTTCATGAACCACGAGGTGCAAAAATAGAGTTGGATCCGTGCGTGGCGAATATGTGTTGGAATTCCATGGATCCCACACATGGATCGATGAATCCATGCATGGAATTCCAACACGCATGGATTCCAATCCATGCGTGTTTATATATATAAAAATCGAGACCACCACTTTTGTTGGAATTTAATATAAATATTAAAAAAAATAGAATCCATGCGTATTGGAATTTCCATGAATCCATCCATGCGTGTTGGAATTCTAATATATATATATATATATATCTATATATCTATATCTAATTCGAGACCGCCAAAAATAACGGTCCCAAAAATTTTAATTTTTAAAATATTTTTATTCTGGCGGTCCTGATTTTATAATGTTTTTATTAAATTCGGGACAGCTAGAGGTGATGGTCCCGATTTTTTATTTTTATTTTTTTTAAGGGGGACGCATTGCCAAAGCAAGCGTAACACTTGACCCCATAGAGCTACTGCCTTCCGGTGCGAAGGTGGACACCGTTTTTTTTTTTTTTTTTTTTTTTAATTAACTTAAACTCGGGGCCACCATAGGTGGCGGTCCAATTTTTTAGTTTCTGATTTTTTTTTAAATACGGGATGACCATAGGTGGTGGTCCTGAATTTGTGAATTTTATCGTTTTTTTTTATATTAAATTTCAATTCTTTTCATGACATGATATCACATATGCCAACATTCTTCTTCTCGATGGTCAACACGAAGTTCAACACAAAGTTAGGGTTAGCCAGAACCCATGATGAGAATTCATTTGCTAATACTTTGTAAGGGAGATTCTCAGAATTGATGTTAGCATGGTATGTCTTTGTACTTAGTTGATTTTCTGTCATGGCGAACCTGATATCTTCTACCTGAGATCCGTGTAAGCTGGGCATAATTCGTGTAAGCTGGTTCAGATCGTACTGAAGCTTGTGAGCTTAGTGTAAATTGTTAGCCTAATATAGATTAAGTAAACGTTCAGTCAGTGCGATCATTTTGAAAATGTCGACAGCACCATGCAGCATTGTTACTGGGCAGACTAGAGAGATCAAGAGTGAAAAACGGGTGAAGGTGAAGCTAGAGGGTCTTGCTTCGCTCTATGTACCACCGTTACACGCAGCGCTTCCAACTCTATTCTTTGATGAAAAACTCCAGTGTTCCGGAAGGCATTTGCTGATGCATATGGTATTTGCAATGAGAGTGTAGCCCCTAGGAGACTCAAAATAGATAGAGACTGCAGTGAAGAAGAGGTGGCTAGACTATTTGGGCCTTTGCTCAACAAGAATGGTTACAGCTACTTGTTTAATCCATCAGATTCTGGACTTATTGCAAGAGTAGAGCGGATTTATATGATCGCACACCAACGCACTGATGTTCCTGTTCATCATATGATAAACAAAGCCATCGCAAAAGGCATTATTTGTGAAATGAAAGGTCGCATTGTGATCTGGGCCGTTCTAGCTGAATGGACAAACAGGCACACGTTGCGAAGACTTCAAAGTACCAAAGCCCTGGGGGGGAGAGATAAAAAGCACCATTGACTGTGACATTTCAGACGAGGAAACGCTAAGTGACCAAGAAGATCTCAGCAGGCCAAAGACGAAGGTAGGAGCAATGCGGCCGAGACAGTCTGGCAAAACGTACACAGAGAACGCCATTAAGGAGTGGCAAGGATACTTGACAATTTGCGAGGCGGAGAAGAAGCAATCACATGGGTTTCTTTCAGCCTTAGAAATAGAGAAGATAGAAGCCAGTAAGGATGTCGTGAGAGTTGATGCAGACACTACAACAGATCGTGGTATATATGACTATCTCGTAGTCATAAACGGTACATATGACTGCAATGACTTTATGTCGTGCAAACCAAGTGAATACAATGAGTACATGATGGTCGGTCACGTATGATTGCAGTAAGATGAACCAAGTGATACATCTCACTGTCATTTGGCAGTCATATGTACTTCTACCATACATGACTTAGTGTGCTACTGCAAACTGTACACGTGTTTCTTTTTAATAAGTCCAGGAGGTTTTTGTGGATATGCGTCATATGACATCTCCAAAAATTGACGCGTGGCATAGTATGAGGAGGCCTTGCAGTCATTATCTTGACTACCAACATGTTGATATCTGGACCCGTGGCATCATATGATTAGTTTATTTTAAATTTTAAATGTATTTAAAGTCATTCCCATGACTATGCCTGTAGGAGCTCGTTGCCATGTGTTTTTCCAAGGATATGACACGTGTCAATGTATGATGCGATGTTGTGTAGTCATGGTGTCTACTGTAAAGTGGTTTGTTGGGTTGGACGCGTGGCATCAAATTAGTTGTTTGAGAATTTGGTTTTTAATATTATTTGGAAAATCATTCACAAGAAAGAACAAAGTGACAAAGTGCAAAGGACATAATAGAGACACTGAAGCCAACAGCAGATGTAAAAAAAGATTTTCTTAAACAACTGCCAGTCAGATTTACAAAATAGCGCTGTTGTCCCAGAATCTAACTCCTCAAAACACAATCTAAGGGCACAAGTTCATCACCCTGTATTTCTGATCGAATATTTTTGTAAGTAGCACCATGTGCACTGAAAACAGAACCAGCCCTACTTTGTGTGCCCCTTTAGCTATCCCTACCACAACACCCATAATCCATATACATCCTCCCCTTCGCTGGACAAATAGGGACTACTCTGAAAAGAGAACAAAACAGGCTAAAATGTATTGAAGATGAGGATACCCGATTTTATCAAGTGTGCAATTGCTGCTGTTGCTTCCTACTACATCCACGAGGCTCCTGCACTCAGCATACATGTGAGTTGCATTCACCCAATTAGCTTACTTGAATAATTCAACATGAAAGGGGGAGGGGGTACATCCTTGAGCCACACCTTGGTCTATGTCATAGAAGTTAGACTTCTGTCCATTAACCGTTGACACAGCATTTTGGTGTGAGCATGCAAATTATGGACAACTCTCCACATTTTTCCCTTGATCCCCAGAGTGGGAGCCATAGACCGTCTCTCTACACTGTGGAGAAATAGATCGTGTGCACACGGAGGAACCACACTACAAATGCAACAAACAAAGGCACTAGAATTGAGAGGATGATCACCTGAAAGGAGGAAAGGTGAAGAGGGAAGAACAGAGCTGAAAAATCCTGCAAAGAAGCCCACAACAAGCACTTTTTGTGAGCAGCATTCCACCACACAAAAGATGTCCCTTTGATGGAGACACACAAACAAGAGCTGAACCACAAGGGATAGTCAAGGAGGATAAGCATGATGCACTAGAGACAGAAGGAAATGAGGACGCCTGTGACCAGATTTGGAGAAGATATGATGAGGAGAGGAAAATTTAAGTGAAGAAGATAGACCTGTTCCAGCAAAAGCCAGCCTGTGGGAAGCACTGGAAAGAATGGAAATTGCAGCTCGGAGTGGAATCAGCCCAACACATGGAATTCTTCCAACTGTTGGGCATGAGCAAATTAAAACCACTGAGAGTAAATACATGGCAATGCAGCAAATGAAGGTAGTATTGAGGGAGAAACCACCTAAATGGTTGGAACATGAAAAAAGAGAAAGGGAGTACTTCACTGACGAAGAGGGTGAAAGATGGGAGAGCAAGGTTGACAACTGGCTGCTTGGGACAAAGGGGCTATGGTGGGAAATATCTTGCCAATGAGACCACGACAAACACCAAATGGGAGTGAGAATCAAGCACACAAAGAGCTGCCCTCTTGCTGGCCCTCTTGGATGATTATGGGCCTTACTGCTAGCAGATGACAATGAAAGCCTCGAATTGTTCTAGGAAACACCCAACTCAACTTATCACACCAGTTCCTATGCTCAATTGCATCTTCTACTCTCTGTAATCCAACAGGCATTCACCTATTTGTCTTGATTGTCCCACCGTTGACTGGGGTCAGAAAAGTATTCATTCCACAGCTTCTTGTGGTCTCCGTTACCTGAACTTCTGGATTTTTTCCTGTTGTCACATTGGCAGTATCATCTCAAAAGTCACTCCAAACTACAAAGGTTCACTCAAACAGCTAACTTGCAGAATTCAACATGAAAATTTAGAGCTGCTACTGATAAGAGGGAAAAACAAGGTGAAATGTGTTGAAGAAGGTGCCTTCATTAGCAGTGCCTGATTTTATCAATTCCGCCGCTGCTGCTGCAACTTCCAGTTGACCATCTACCCATGTAGGTTTCTTGTAGCTATTGAACATGAAAATAGAGTGCCAACTCTGATAAGAGGGAAAAACAGGTGAAATGTGTTGAAGAAGGTGCCTTCATTAGCAATGCCTAATTTTATCAATTGTGCCGCTGCTGATGCGGCTTCCACTTGACCATTTGTTTCTTGTACTTGTCCTTCCACAGGGAATGATAGGTAATCTGGAGCTTGAAACCCGACCTTCTTAGATGAATCTGGACCCCCACTCTATCCCTGCTCTTCAACTGTCCATGACTTTGCTTAAATCATGCATACATCCTTGCCTTGCTGCTAGCAGCTGACATGGAAGTAAAGCTAACTTCTAATCAATGCTTGTTGCAGGTATATTTCATTGCAACATCGCAAGAGTTGACAAGGGTGGATGCTGTAACCAAGGCACAAGTCATCCATCACTTTCCAGAGACAATTGCTAGGCTTGTGACTATCACATGCTTTGGGCAGCAAGAACAGTTTTCCCTGCCCAACATTGAACATGTGGATTCTAGTCTACGCATGGACTTTTGACACAACAATGCAGCCAATGAATGGATTAGTTATCAGTTGTGTTCAGAATGACTCTGGTACAATTCCAGCTTTGATGATATCCCCATGCACCTCTTTGCCCTTTTCCCGGGCTTCACCCCTACCCCCATCATTTGCTCATAGGTCTCCAAAGCCTCCATCCCACGTCCCTGCTGTGCATACCCTGCAAGCACGCACTCCACGACACCACATCTCGTTCAGCCATAGTGTTGAACACTCCCTTTGCATCCTCGATGCACCCACATTTTGCATACATGGCCACTAGGGTATTGTTCCGAATGACATTTGGTACAATTCCAGCTTTGAAGATGTCGCCATGGACCTCTTTCCCCTTTTCCAGAGCTGCTAGGGCAGTGTTCAGAATGACATTTGGTACAATTCCAGCTTTGATGATATCGCCATGCACCTCTTTGCTCTTGTTCAGGGCTCGATGCACCCACTTTGCATACATGTCCACCAGGGTATTGTTCAGAATGACGTTTGGTACAATTCCAGCTCTGAAGATGTCACCATGGACCTCTTTCCTCTTTTCCAAAGCTGCCAGGGCAGTGTTCAGAATGACATTTGGTACAATTCCAGCTTTGATGATATCGCCATGCACCTCTTTGCCCTTGTCCAGGGCTCGATGCACCCACTTTGCATACATGTCCACCAGGGTATGGTTCAGAATGACGTTTGGTACAATTCCAGCTCTGAAGATGTCACCATGGACCTCTTTCCTCTTTTCCAAAGCTGCCAGGGCAGTGTTCAGAATGACATTTGGTACAATTCCAGCTTTGATGATATCGCCATGCACCTCTTTGCCCTTGTCCAGGGCTCGATGTACCCACTTTGCATACATGTCCACCAGGGTATGGTTCATAATGACATTTGGTACAATTCCAGCTCTGAAGATGTCACCATGGACGTCTTTCCCCTTTTCCAGAGCTGCCAGGGCAGTGTTCAGAATGACATTTGGTACAATTCCAGCTTTGATGATATCGCCATGCACCTCTTTGCCCTTGTCCAGGGCTCGATGCACCCACTTTGCATACATGTCCACCAGGGTATGGTTCATAATGACATTTGGTACAATTCCAGCTCTGAAGATGTCACCATGGATGTCTTTCCCCTTTTCCAGAGCTGCCAGGGCAGTGTTCAGAATGACATTTGGTACAATTCCAGCTTTGATGATATCGCCATGCACCTCTTTGCCCTTCTCCAGGGCTGCCAGGCTTGCACAAGCATTGCTAATGCACACAAACATGATGTGGCTGGGCGTCACCCCTTCCCCCATCATTTGCTCATAGGTCTCCAAAGCCTCCATCCCATGTCCTTGCTGTGCATACCCTGCAAGCATCGCACTCCGCGACACCACATCTCGTTCAACCATAGTGTCAAAAACTCCCTTTGCATCCTCAATGCATCCACATTTGGCATACATGTCCAGGTCAGGGCAGTGTTCAGAATGACATCTGGTGCAATTCCAGCTTTGACCGATGTCACCATGGACCTCTTTCCCCTTTTCCAGGCTTGCACACGCATTGCAAACACAAACAAACGTGATGTGGCTGGGCTCACCTCTTCGCGCATCCTTTGCTCACAGGTCTCCAAGGCATTTGTACCACGCCCATGCTTGGTAAATCCTGCCAACATTATATTCCACGTGATCAAAAATTGTTGAGGCATTATGTGTTGAACACTTGGTGATCATCCATGATGCTCCCCTTAACATACATGTTGACAAGGGTGTTGAGTAGAAAAACGTTCGGCGTGCATCCACTTTGGACAATGTGAGTGTGCACCTACTTTCCAGCTTTCCTGCCAAGAGCCAAGAGCCAAGAGCCCACATTTGCAGGATGGACAAACTTCTTCACATCGTACATTAAGAAAAAGCCACACCTTGCGATCGCGGTTGTCCCATCATCGTGAAGGATTTGTAAAACCCTCATGCCAGCTCTGCTCTGCCGAGCAATCCAGGGCCGAGTCTGATGGGAAGGCAAACCAAGCTGAAACAAGTCGAAGAAGAATCCTGCCATCATTAAATCCACGTGATCAACGTTCGTTCATAAAACAGGGATTGTGTTGTACTGTGTTGCACCCAAGCTTCTGCACTAGGAAGACAGATGAAAACGCTCAATGGAAGTAATAATTGCCTTCCCTTTGCAGCTTCGATGCTGCCACATTTGGCATACATGTCTACCAGGGTATCGTTCGGAATGACATCTTGTACAATTCCAGCTCTGATGATGTTAGCATGGACCTCTTTGCCATTTTCCAGGGCTGTCAGGCTCGCACACGCATTGCATCTACACACGAACGTGACCAGGTTTGCCTTTACCCTTCCCACATCATTTGTTCATAGGTCTCCAATGCCTCCATCTTGCATCCATGCTGGGGCATATCCCGCGATCATCACACTCTAGGTTCGTTCAGCCATATTCTCAAACACTCCCTTTGTATCCTCAATACTACAACATCTGTTTCTGGATACCCTAAATTTGACAATGTCACCATGGACCTTTTACCCTTTTTCACAAAGGTAAAATTGAAACACGGACTGCCAAGCCAAGCTGACTCTCCCAAGAACTTGTAAACATCAGGAAGAATACCACATCATGGTACTAACAGGAGCCAAGAGCCCATTGCGGTTGCGGTGCACGTTACGCTTCGCCCCACATCGATAGCTCAATACAAAGCCTCCATCCCACGCCCTATCCTGCAATCCTCGCGTTCCATGACACAACAGCTCGATACTAGGAAACCGCGCAGGACAAAAAAGAAAAAAAGCTAAGTCCCAGCTAATGGGCAACCCTATAAGCAACTTTAAAAAAAAAAATTAACCTTTTGGCTACCAGGCTTCACACTAGAAGCCATTCCAACGACTATTTGGTGGTGAGCTCGCGCTGGTCAACCATCATTGACCAACCTTCCGTCTAGTGCGGAGCCATGCAGTCATGACGAAGTCTACCAACGTAGTCACCCAGAGGACTATGTAGTCACACAGTCATTTCAACGACTCCGTGAAGCCCCAATTTGGTCCAAAAATATAGGGAAGTCATGGTCAAAGTCAGGAAAACCATGACTACCGCGGCCTCGCAGTCAGATATACCGCGTTCTGTTATAGTGAGAAGCACAAGTTCACAAAGATTTATGTACATCAGCCATATTGAAGTTGGATGAGCTCTCAATACAACATGAAGTCTTGACTGCAAAACACTTTGTCATCGTAAGCACAGGCACGGAGGATGACATAGTTGTGTTATCCGCAAACCTACAGGCTCTCCAACGCAAGGTGGATTCACAGATATCATCGTTGATCATTTCACCGAGTTACTAGAGGAAAGAAAATCTCATGAGGAAGTTTCAATGTCTAAGTCTACGTTGGCTGAGGAAGCTTGGTGCGCAGCTTCTGAGCGGCATATGTACTGGAAGCGATAGAAAGAAACCATCGCAGATGAAATCGACTTGATGCAAAATGGTGTTGAGCGGGCATCATTCAAACCCACCCCATTGTGCAATGTTGTGGTTGATCGTGACATACGTTGTTTATCTGAGTTTCTCACGATTGATCCTTGCTCAGAAATACTTGGTGATACGGGCACACACTAAGCAAGAGGTGGGTTTTGCATTGAGAAATCCCATCACCCAAAAATCCTACATCCAAAAAGAATGGGTGGGGCTTGAAAAGTGACCTATTCATCCTGTTAGCCACAACATGATTGCTTCTCAGGCGGAATTTCGCAGTGTGAAATTATCCATAGGAGATGATTTTTTATTTTTTATTTTTTGTTTTGATGTTTGTGTGTGGAAGGGAAATGACCTTAAAGTTGAGGTGAAGCCTCACCGCCCACTCTCATGCCTCTTATGGAGAAAAAACCACGCCTATAGGGTAACATGTTCACCAGGTATAGGGGCTATATTGTTCTTTATGTGTTAGTTTCGCATAATTGTTAACTTCGTCAATTTCATTTCGCTGCGAAAATTTATCCCGAAAATTCGGGGAATATGCCCTTATGCTCACCTGAGCATGCTCACTCGCTACCCAACCTCAGTATCAATAGTGTAATACATTGTTTATTACCGGCCAAGTATATATGTCTACATATATACCCGCCCAACACTCGTTGGGACATAGGTCATTGTTACCAAACATCAGGAAAGCATACATGATTCCAGTTCAAATATCTTAATGAGAAAAAACACTGACACTCCAAAAAAAAATTGTTCCATCCTATTTTAAGTTGGCTATCATTGCAAAACCATGGGCTGATTATTCTGACTTACACACTATTCGCAAACTTATGATCGCAAACTTTGGGTGACTAAGCTTGCTGCTTTCTTGTTTCAATCTTTTCCATTGAAAGATCTGGCATTTGATCCAAGGGAGTGGCAACGGAACAAAATCGTCCATTTTCTAGTTATATAATTGTTAAGACTAGTTATTCCCTAGTTCGGGAAAGAAGGAAGATTCTTGCCAAAACAAACGTAACTTATGGTGTAACTTTGCTCCGAAGGACTACTATTGTCAGTTTAGAAGGTGGACAGCTGTAACCAAGGCAATGCGGTTATCCAACCCTCTCCCAGTGACTCGAAAGTCCCCATGTAACGCGATAAGTGGTTGACCCAAATAACCCTTTTTTTATAGTGGGTTGGTCGACTAATCGATGATGTCGAGCATACATCTATGTGGCTTTGAACCCATGACCACTTATAAGGTGCACTACAACAGATGAGCGTTTTTATGACTGCACATATGACTATTTTTTCAGTCCTATATGCGTTCATGACTACATCACTCTGCAGTGAAAAAAGCCCTGTCATAGCGACTAGTCTTTAGGACTGCGTTTTGCAAGTCATAGCCGTGACTGCGTGCGTGGCACCTGGAGTCATGATGTAGAGAGGATGTAGTCACAACTATATGATATATATATGACTAACTATATGACTACATGTCTACAAAGTATGACTCCATTGGAGAGGCGTCAGAGAGACACATGTAGCACTCCGGATGTGACATGTGTCCACATGGACAACATATATGACCTACACGTGGGAAAGAATATCGTATCATATAATGCCACGTTGCCATCATGTAGTCATGAGTATATAACTTCATGACTAAAGAGGTTTTTTAATAATATTTTAAATTAATAAATTAAATCATACAATTATAATATTTAGATTATTAATTGATTTAAATTCTCATTAGGTTTCTGGGAAAATAGAATGGAAGCCATTGTTGTTGTCGTTGTTTTTTTTTTTTTTTTTTTTTTTTGTTAACAAAGAGGGACAGTGGCCTCCAGAACTTTATAGGTAATGGACATAAAATGTCCTTGGATACAAAGAGGAAAAAATAACCTCTGGATAGAGTGCCATAGAGGCTAAAAGAGGAAGACACAGCTTCGCGTACCAAGACAAGAAAGAGTAGTAAGAAGGAAGGCAAGCAAAGAAGGGGGTCTGCATAGAGCTAAAGAGTCTAGCAGGAAAAAAAACTGCATCCAGAAACTACTGCCATAACTTGGAAACAGAAAGGCACCGAGCTAAGGAGAAGAACTGAAAATCAGCTAACAATGTCATAAGAAAGCTGGGCCCTAGCCTTCCACTTCCTAAAAGATCTACAGATGGAGAGACATCCCTGCAGGGGTCGTGCTCTTCAGCTCAAGACCAACCATTTGATCATCTATCCATGCAGGTTTCTTGTAGCTATCCTTCCACAGGGAATCATAGGTAATCTGGAGATTGAAATCCGGCCCTCTTGGATGAATCTGGACCCATGCACTCTATCCCTGCTCCTTCAGCTATCCATGCCTCTGCACAAATCATGTATATATCATTGCCTTGCTCCTAGCAGCTGACAATGACAGCCTAGAATTGTTCCAGCAAACACCCCAACCCTACTTACCATACTCGCTGACTTGCGTCTACTTCCAACAAGCATTCATTTTTTTGCCTCGATTGTTCCATCATTGATTGGGGTCGGAAACGTATTCTTTGGAACAGAGCTTCTCCTCGTCTCTGTTATCTATTTTTTTAATACTTTCCTGTTGACCACATTGGCAATAACATGTCAAAATCATTCCAAAACCACCAGAGATCCACCAACGTGGAGCTAACTTGCAGAATTCAAAATGAAAATATAGGGACGACTCTGATGGCAGGGGAAAACATGGTGGAATATGTTGAAGAAGGTACCTTCATTAGTAGTGTCTTGTTCTATCAATTGTGCTGTTGCCGCTGTTTGTAGTAGACCATCTACCCACTTGTAGCCGTTGTGCTATTGAAGAAGGTGTCTTCGTTACCAATGCCTGATTTATCAATTGTGCCGCTGCTACGACAAATTCCAGTTGACCATCTACCCATGCAGGTTTCTTGTAGCTATCCTTCAACACAGGGAATCATAGGTAATCTGGAGCTTGAAATCTGGCCCTCTTTCATGAATCTGGACCCACACTCTATCCCTGCTCCTTCACCTATCCATGCCTCTGCACAAATCATGCATAAATCCTTACCTTGATGCTAGCAGCTGACAAGGACAGCCTATATTTGTTCTAGGAAACAACCAACTCAACTTATCACACGATCTCGTTCAGCCATAGTGTTGAAGGCTCCCTCCGCATCCTCAATGCTCCCACATTTGGCATATATGTCCACGAGGTATTGTTCAGAATCACATATGGTACAATTCCAGCTTTGGTGATGCAACCATGCACCTCTTTGCCCTTTTCCAGGGCTGCCAGGCTTGCACACGCACTGCAAACACACACTAAAATGATGTGGTCGAGCTTCACCCCTTCCCCCATCATTGGCTCATAGGTATCCAAAACCTCCATCCTGCACCCTTGCTGTGCATACCCTGCAAGCATCGCACTCCACGACACCACATCTCGTTTAGCCATAGTGTTGAACACTCCCTTGACATTGGCATATATGTCCAGAATTAGGGGATGTTCAGAATGACATCTGGTTATAAAATTCCAAGGCTGCCAGCCTTCATACACTCCTATGATCATGCTGACCCTACCAAGTCCCTTGTAAATGACCAAGAGGTCCATGCCCCAATGGAGACATCATCACATTTTAAGCTGGAATGGCTCCAAGAGTCATACTGAACAGTATTCTATTTTTCCCCTGCCTCCTTGCCCCCTGCCTTCCCCATCCTGCAACTAAAAGAGGCTCTACAAACTTCAACCAGCTAGGCATAATTTCAGTATATTCAGATACCTAAGTCCCATGTCTCAAGCATAAGAGCATCAAGCTGAAAGGTCTGCAAACTGAAATCAGGTGCATATGCTCACATTATATTAAGTGGATTGAAGGCATTAAATGTTTTTCTACACAACACCCTTGTCAACATGTATGTTAAGTGTGGTAGCTCGTGGTTGCACTTGTAGTTGTCCCACCCCGAGTTTAAATTTCAGTCTAGTGACGAGGGCAGGTAGGCCATTGAGATAGTCCTTAAGGTCCTTGCCCATGATATCAAAGTCACTCCAAACTATCCCATGTTCACTCAACCAACTAACTTGCAGAATTCAACATGAAAATTTAGGGCCGATTCTGATAAGAGGGGAAAACAGGGTGAAATGTGTTGAAAAACGTGCCTTCATTAGCAGACCATTTTCTCATTAGCAGATTTCTTGTAGCTATTGATCCATGGGGAATCAGAACTAATCTTGTGTTTGAAATCCGGCCCTCTTGGATGAACCTGGACCTCTATCCCTGGTCCTTCAGCTATCCTTGTCTGTGTACAAATCATGAATACTTGCTGCTAGCAGCTGACACTGACGGCGTGAAGTTCTTCCAGCAAACCCCAACCCTAATTATTACAGTAGTTCTAATTCTAAATTGCATCTACTTCTCTCTAGTGTAGTCCAACATGCATTCACCTTTTTGTCTCCATTGTCCCGCCATTGACTGGGGTCGGAAAAGTGTTCATTCCAAAGCTTCTCCTCATCTCTATGACCTGTTTTTGGATACTTTCATGCTGCCAAACAGGGCAAAATAGGCTGAAATAGGTCAAAGAAGAAGGTATCCTCACCACATTGACCTTTACCTTGTGTCATGACCCATAGAGGATTTGACCGACCATCAGCCCAAAAGGACCCCTTGTGTGTGCTGCTTGTATCTGTAGTCAAGTAATGTTGGATTGGTATGTGAGATCGAACCACCACGGTGCAGCTGAGCAGGCAGAGATTGAAACACGGCCTGCTAAGACCAAGCTGACTCTCCCAAGAACGGCGAGCGTCTCCTCGTCTCGTCTCGTCTCTCTCCCAAAAACAGCGAGCTCACAAGAATGTTGGGATCTTCTCCTCGTCTCCTCTCCTCCTCCTGTTCTCCTTCCTGCATCATTTGCTCAAGAGTAGGAAGGTCTGCAAAGCCTCCATCCCACACCCCTGCATATCCTGCGATCATCGCGTTCCATGACACAACATCAAATAGATGGTGAAACGCAGGAGACAAAAAAGCCTAAGTCCCAGCCCGATATAAAGTTCGGCGGTGTAATCTTAAACCGTTAGATCTTAAACAATCTAGACCGTTAGATCCTGTAAAATCTAACGATTCAAAATAATTTCCATCACATGATCTAACCTTGTATAACCATGTATTTTAATCTCATATATCTTGCGATCCTTGTTAAGCCACATCCATCCAGGTCCAATTTATTGAACAGATATCAAATCGACACACCGTATAGGCGGATGGATGAACCCATCCATTGAATGAATTCATTAATGTATATGCCTTTTAAATGACATGTGTAGTGATATAGTCATATATATAGAGTTATGAAACAATTTGCAGTAAGGGACTCATAAGTTTACATGCCATGTCATCGATGGATAAACTCATCCAATGGATGAATACATTCATGTATGTGCTTTCAAAATGACACGTGTAGGGATGTAGTCGTATAAATAGAGCTGTAAAACCATCTTTAGTCATGGAGTCACAAGATTCCATGAAACGTCGTCCACGTGTAGTCAAACATATCACACTAGTCATAAAACCATCATTGTCATCATGGTCAATAATGTTTGACCAATGCTCCCTAATTTTCCGGAGTCATGTAGTGATATCCATTACTATAAAGTGATAAAACTATGACTGCAACGCATTTTAGCGCTCTGTAGTCGTATACCTAGTGCCGTTTTTATGACTCCGCCAAATCCGTAGTCCTAAAAACGCTCATCTCTTGTAGTGGTGGTCCATTTGTTGGATGCTTTCTGGTTCGAGGTATTTCTTTCCCAAGTGTAAAGTGGCCCGAATAAAAACAAAAACAAAAACTATACCTTCTTTTGTGAATTGGAGAGGGTTGTGGCCGAATGATGTTTAGCTCCCCTTAATAGCTTTTAAAATTTCCAGGTTCTTATGGAAAATTTGTGTCATGCACCTAAGCATCGTGCCACAACATACATCGTTGTCAGCTAACTGCATTTCCTAGCACAAAATCCTAGAAAACTATGCCACAATGTTAAAGATGAGAAAAGAGATAAAACAACTATGTCAAGTTATTTTACCACTAGTGTGAAGTTAGCTAGGAAATAACTAGCTTTTATATATTGACATTTGGGATTGACCCAAGTGTCAATCCATGGGCCAATTCATGTTTGGGCACCTGGCATGGTTATTTTCACGGCAGATCGCAGTGGGCTCATCTTTCTCGAGTTGAGCCTCACCGCGTCTAGCTATAACACCGTAGTGTGGATTCCCCATGGCGTGTGGTGTACTTGGCTTGATTTAATATATGAGTGATGTTTTCATGTACAAATGTGTGAGTTTAAGAGAGCTTGTATGCTTATATCATTTGTCTTTATCACTCGTCTGTGAGTGCCAGGTTCGAATTATTGTAGCACTTGTGTTTTCAGATCATGAGAAGCGGTTCAGCCTAGAGTGCAGGGATCCATGCATGAGCCTATCCAAAGCGGAAAGAGTGTGAAGGCGAGCAGGTTGTAGGTTTGCAATGGATAGAGATGCGGTCAGTGTTGCATAGCCCAACGCTATGGCAACCAAGTTGGGGCTTCTAGTGTGAAGCGGAGGAGATGTTGGCCACGAGTGGGCGAACTGGTGGTCGTCTTCTTCAGTTGTAGGCCGAGTTAATGAGCTGCAGGAATGTGGGCTTCGCATGGGAAGCTAGTGTGTTGCAGGTTGGAGATGATATGATCAGCTCCAGGTATTTATGCCCGAAACTAGTTGTTGCGGGTAGATGAGGAGCAGCCGAATAGTGGAGCTGCGAGGGGATGCATCGCAGCCTGTTGGGAGCTTCAGCTCCAAGCTCATGAAGAGGTAGGAGTGAAGAGAGAGGGCTGGTCCATTTTGTGTGGAAATCAGTGCACTTGTGAAGCATGTGCTGAGTTGGAGTTTCAATCTGCAACTCAGCAGTGTAAGGGCTCTTGGAGTGGCAAGAGCGGGGCTGGAAGGGCAGCAACGAGGGGCCCTAGAGCCAGGGAATATGCATGAGAGATGCAAGTGCCCCAAGGTGACAAAGATGTGTATTTTTCAGCTTTATTTTGTGAGTTTCATGGAGCAAGAGAGTTTGTTGGAAAGCAAAGAGCTTGTTTGGTGAGTTGGGGGCGCCTCTGGTGGGCCGTGAGAGCCCAAGAGAGCATAGCAACAGGTCTAGTGGCTTCACATAAGCCATAGCTCGTCCATGAACCTCATACTTGTATGTATTGCAATTACCCTTGCTGTCTTTCCCTCAAGGCTCCAACCATTCTCCCAGGAATGCCCACTTTGCTATTTTTTCCAAATTTCCAACGGCCCAATGTCATCTAAATAAGTTTCTTTTCCACAGAGCCTATGACCAGATTTGAATCGGAGACATTTCCCTTGATATCTCTCCCGTCGAGGCTCCAATCATGTCCCAGGAATGCCCACTTTGCCATTTTTGTTATTTTTTGTGAATTTCCAACGACCAAAAGTACTTGGAATTCCACATCTCCCTCACCGCTTGTCCAAAAATCATGAGACCAAGCCAGTGCACCCCTCCTCCTCGACGGCTTTCCAACGGCACCAAGCACACGCGTTGGGGCCCCGCGGTTTTGGAGATCTCAATGACGCTACAAAACAAAACAAAACAAACGTCTCGCTTCATATATTGACTAGGGTAGCATGTGCCGTTGGCCCAACTCTCCAGTGTCATCATCTAAGTCCAAGTGCAATCCCCTATGTATCCAAGTGCGTCTCCTTATGTCGAGGGCCAAATGCGACCTCTAGGGTAGCCTGTGCTGTTGGCCCAAGTGTCCAGTGTCATCATCTAAGTCCAAGTGCAATCCCCTATGTATCCAAGTGCGTCTTCTATGTCGAGGCCCAAATGCAACCTCTAGGGTAGCATGTGCCATTGGCCCAAGTGTCCAGTGTCATCTTAGCCCCAGTGTAAGATCTTCTATGTATCCCAGTGCGTCTCCTATGTCGAGGCCCAAGTGCGGCCTCTAGTGTAGCCTATGCCGTCGGCCCATGCGTGATGAATTGAAATCTAAGACTAAGTGCAATTTCCTACGTATACAAGTGCATCTCCTTTGTCGAGGCCCATCTAAGCCCAAGTACAATCTTCTATTCATGTATTCAAGTGCATCTCCCATGTAGAGGCCCAAGTGTCTAGTGGATCATCTTAACGCAAGTGCAGTCTCCTAAGTATCCAAGTACGTCTCCCATGTCTAGGGTGGCCTGTGCCGTTGGCCCAAGTGTCCAATGTCATTTAAGTCCAAGTGCATCAACATATGAAGCAAGACATATCTAATCAAGTTTTTTTTCTACAGAGCCTACAACCAGATTTGAACTGGAGACCTTTCCCTTGATATCTCTCCCGTCGAGGCTCCAACCATTGTCCCAGGAATGCCCACTTTGCCATTTTTGCTATTTTTTGTGAATTTCCAGCGACCAAAAGTACTTGGAATTCCACATCTCCCTCACTGTTTGTCCAAAAATCATGAGACCAAGCCGATGCACCCCTCCTCATCGAGGGCTTTCCAACGGCACCAAGCACTTGCGCTGGGGCCCGCGGTTTGGGAGATCTCAACGACGCTACAAAACAAAACAAAACAAAACAGGCCCAAGTGCGACCTCTAGGGTAGCTTGTGCCGTTGGCCCAAATGCCCAGTGTCATCTAAGCCCAAGTGCAATATCTCATATGTATTCTAGTGCGTCTCCTAAGTGAGGCCTCTAGGATAGCATGTGCCGTTGGCCCAAGTGTCCACTATCATCTAAGTCATCTACGTCTACTGATTTAGCCATATCTAATCATTTTTTTTCCACATAGCCTATGACCAGATTTGAATCGGAGACCTCTCCCTTGTTGTCTCTCCCCTCAAGGCTCCAACCATTCTCCCAGGAAATGCCCACTTTGCCATTTTTGCTATTTTTTGTGAATTTCCAGCGACCAAAAGTACTTGGAATTCCACATCTCCCTCACCGCTTGTCCAAAAATCATGAGACCAAACCGGTGCACCCCTCCTCATTGAGGGCTTTCCAACGGCACCCTGCACACGTGCTGGGCCCGCGGTTTGCGAGATCTCAACGACGCTACAAAACAAAACAAAACAAAACAAAACAAATGTAAACAAAACAAATGTCTTGCTTCATATATTGATTTTTTGCTCACCCTAAACCCTACAAACTAAAGGCTAAAACGTAATTCCAAGTTAGGTGCTCATTTAGTTTTTTTCTAGCTTTCGGTATAATTATACTAGACTTGTTGGGATATCTCATTCCACTATATTTCATTCTCAACTTTTATAGGTGATCTAAATTCTATAGGTCATCGGTACGGTTTTCCACAATATTTGTTGTCCACCTTTGTCTTTAAAAAAAAGTAAACTTTATACCCTAAAGCCTAATTCCATTGTTTGACGCTCATTTTTTAATTTTTCAAAATTTTCCAACTTGTGGGTATGATAGAATCATGATCTGATATTTGCTTCGAGGTCTAATCTACAGGCTTTTCCATAATATTTGTTTGCCATTAATGTGTTTACAAAATGTCTTATACTAAGACCTAATTCCAATGTTTGATGGTAATTCAATTCAATGTTTTCCAGCTTGGGAACTTGCAACTTAGTATATTGACTGATGTACTCTTAGCATGCATCGGTATGGATGTTTAATTCTGAACTGTATATCGTCGAATATATGACATTAGATGACTTTGATATGAGTCACGTGTCGGAACTTCACAATCTTCTCAATTGATCTTAGATGATGTACCGTTTTATTATATTACAAAGTACGACTTAGTGGTCGACGTTACATGAATTGAGCAACTTCATAAATTAAATGATTCACTACTTCAATATTATTATTGTTAATAATTGAGTTAATGTTAATTAGGTAATATATTAAGCTTGGTCCGGATTTAGGCCAAAAGTCCGCAATTAGTTGAAATTGAGTTATTATTTCTCAATCACAAGTTCAATCTGTTGACCCTTTCTGGCCATGGAACTCCGTGTAGCTTCTACCAGGTTGGTCTGGTAATATGCACAGGGATGTAAAGACCAGACGAGTCTCGTATGTAAATATGCTATACCCAGGGAGATACCAGACATACCAGACCAGGCTGGTATAGACTTTTATATACCGGCTGCCCTACCAATATTTCCTCATTTGCTCTGTATGAGTATTCTACTTACGATCTTAATATTGTATAATTTTTTGCACAATTATATACGTATAGCATGTGTATTATATATATATATATATATATATATATATATGGGGGACTTTACAAGTTCTTTTTCTCTAGTAAAGTTCTTTTCCCTCTAGATACTAAAATTTTGAAGGAAACCTGGGAGCGACAGCCCACAATTCAGGCCCTTGAGGAGGGGGGAAAATTAACATTTATGGGCCATGAGACCTACAGGACGGAAAAAAATTAAAGAAACAAAAACAAATTAAAACTGCTACTTGAATGACACCAGTATTGATATGTGAGACCAGCTGGTATTGTGACCATGATATACAATACTCATACCCAATATCTATAAGAAAATACATCTGACATTAGTATAATAAAAATATAATATAATACAATACATCTGCCAATATACCAGTCTGGTATGTCCTACCATACCAACACTGGTAGCTACCCCCCTCGCTTGTTCAGCCTTCTTGGCTTCTGGAGGTTTATTTTCCCTGTCTTTCCATCAATACAGTGCACTCATGGCCACTATCCCATGCTGTAAATTAAGGAAAAAAAAACGTTGAATCAACCCTAAAAACCGACCAAGGCTAAGGCCACTACCACTGGAGCGTCCATAGAGTTGAAATGGGGCCATTTGGACAGACATGCAGGGTTTGGTCAATGGCAGGGTGGCCCCATTCGGAGCACCTACTTTCTTGTTTTGTGTGGAGACTAATTGTGTGTCAACTGGTCCCATGTGTCAGGGAATCCAATGTGATAGAAATCCAGGAATTATCAGCTTGACCAAGCCTTATCGTCCTTGTTCCTAAAGCGATGCGCACCGGATATACCATGATTCCGTTGTAACATTTGCGAACTAGAATGCATGAGCGCGGCTCTATAATACCACTCAACAGGGTAGCAGGATTTGAGCCCGGAATCACCTGGGTGGATGTTGGTTTATGTTCAATGTGATGGGGATATTTGGATTGTTGAACCAGTTCCCATCCAGAGAACAATGGGCCTGGGAAAGTTATTTCATGGTTATGCATAATTTGTACTAAAAATGTGCCACATAGGGCAAAATATTTTAGCAGCCGGATTTGGCCGCATAACATCAATTACTTTAAGTTAGCTCCGTCAATTACAACATTTTGGTCCCAACATTCAGCTCTACACTTGACTCAAAATAGGCGCTGAAGAACGTGAGCCCTTCCACAAATCCTAATCGATAGGCCTCGTGCCCGGGCCACTTGAAAGGAAAAGGTGCCAGCACCGACTATGGAATGTTCCAAATACCATATTCAAAGAGGTCCGTGACACTAGACATTGATGGAAGTATAACGTGCGTGTGCTGGACTTTTACCGGTATGCTCGTCGGCATGGCTGGAAACACGAATCATGATTCCATGAATAATGGCCGGTCACAATGCCGTGGCCGGAGACAACTCTTGGGGCGGAGTGTGGAGGAAGGGAGCAGGGGATCGTTACACTTCAAGCCAGGATTTCAACTCGTTTTTTGAAATAAAAAGATAAACCTTTATCTTTTTAATCGGAACCCAATGCACCGCACCATTCGAGAGTCGATCTGCTTGCCACTATCCACTCTTCAAGTCTTAGGGCAAATGGGTGAGGAATTGACCGGCTTCCTGCGCACCTACTAGTTTGCATCATGTGGTCAAACCCTTATCACGAGATGATGTCAAGGTGAGGTGTGTGGCAGCTTGGTGGGGCCTTCTGAAACCCCTATTTTGGTCAGGCTCTGTGTCAAAGGTGTTAAAGTCCCGACTCTTGAGGGAGTTGGTTTGTGGGATAACCTCTTGAAGGTGACTGCGGAGCTGCCGAATTTTCATTATCTCCCACATACGCATTACACTCCCATCCTATGTCTAGTGTGTTCCATTTGAAGAACAAAATCGGAAGAAAATTAATTGACATTGAAGTTCCTAACGGTTTAGGAGTTAGGACTAGGCTTACCCAACGAGTTTAAGGCAAGCGCTTGAGGTGGTGGGCCCGCTGGCGGGGGCTCCGAGAGAGGCTTGGGGAGGGTGCGAATCAAATCTCATCCCGCATTAGGAAGGTGGGGAGTGCTCCACACCTGCTGTTCCATTCGGGACCAAGATCCCAAAGCTACCTCGAGTCCGTAGATTGGAGCAAAGAGACCGTGGAGACTTTTTTCGAGACAAACTCTACTCAAAACCTCACCTCATGGGAAATTTGTGCTTATCCAGATGGGTCATAAAGCAAACACACCAATCAAGTGAGAATAGTTGACTAATTTCTACTTTCAAATCGACGCTGTTTAAAATAATAATAATCAATGAATTATTTGGTATTTGTGGAAAGTGCCAGCTCTTTAGGTATGGTACTTTGGTATGGGGTCGTTAAAAAGGCTATATTAACCAGTGTTACTATGTGGATATCACTTTATCCCCCGGATTTCGATATACCTACCTATCTTCTAATTGTAGATATTAGATACCTGACTGTTTTGGATATCCTAAATTTTAATGATTTTTTTTTTTCCCTTACCCCGGTACTTTATGTGATGGGCCTGTTATTAGTTTTATGATAACTGATGGTTCCGGTTTTTGATTGGCATACTAAGGGTCAGGGGGGGTTGGTACCACGTGAGCACAAAACAATCGCCGCGCGAGCAGGATCCACGGTTATAAGGGTCTCAATATGTATGTCAGCGGAAATACATATACTACATACATAGGATATTTCTGCGTTAATAGGGTCTTCATGGTGTCGAAATATAATGTTAAGCATATAGAAGGGCTTGAAAGGTAGAAACCTTAACAAAAAAAACAAAAAGCAAAACCAAACCCCAATTTTGCCGACGAAACCAAGTTTTGTTGGTGAAAATCCAAGTTTCGCTTGCAAACACCGTTTGCGTTTCGCTAGCGAAACCCTTTTTTTTTGGGTGGTTCTTGCCACACTGTTTACGTGCACTGATCTTTGACTTCTGTTAGATATATTAGTGGGTCTTTGTGCTCACATGAGTTAAGCTTTGGATGATTAATTTCATGATTTTTTTCGCGTGAGCATAGTTTTCAAATAGTTTCGTATTTCTTATTGCGTGAGCGCATTTTGGTTTCGCAATCGCATGTTCTCCAAAATCTTTTGGAATATGCCTTTGTGCTCACGCCCCTGAGCCTGCTCACATGCTACCTAACCTCATGTCAGCACAACTTATATCCTTTGCTTTGGCTAGTGCTTAGGAAATTGTTTGCATTAACACAAATAAGTATTAAGAAAAACTTTAGTGTAACCTCCATGCTGTGGGGTATGTGGGTTTCATTAGGCGCCTTTTATGTCTATATCCATATTGGAACCATATAATATATGACGCCTCAGGAAGGAAGCGTAAAGTATGGTGTCTCTTGACCTGAAGGGAAGCCTGGCTATTGCCTTCCGGTAGGAAGATGGACACCTTTGTGACACCACCAATCGGTGAACCGAACCCACAACCACATCCCATGAAGTGGTATGTGCCTATTACCACTTGGCTACAATTTGGTTGCCTATTATTAAACAAAATGTGTAAGGGCAATTGAGGCCATATTGAAGCGCGTGAGGTTAGGGTGTTACCCCATCGCTCTGATTTGTCCCTCATGGACCTTCACATGGTTATTTTCTCCATGGTTTTTAAGAGAGAGAAGACTCTTGCCAAAGCCGGCGTAACTAAGAGCCATTTCGCCTCACGGCTACTGCCCCCTTTCGGGGGTTTAAATATGAATTACAGGGCCTTCGTCCCCTTTTATTTAGAGAAAGAAAGAAAAAAAACCGCGGGGAAGGAGTGCCTTAGTCTGAGTGGAAATGAGGGAGTGAAGGACAAAACACGCTAGGTAAGGGTCAAGAACGTGGGAAGGGTCAAGTGTTTGACCCTTCCACAACCCTTTGATACTTTTATCTTTTCCTGTCTATTCCGCCCAGTCTGGGAAAAAGCTTCCATCGATGGCAGCTTTATGTGCCCCAAAGTTCTTCAATGGAATGAATAAAATAATGAGAACATGAATTATATTACATCTAATGACTCCAAAGAATATATCTACATATATATACACATATATGTATATGACGCCAACCGGAGTTAGTATAAGAGCCTCTTCCCCTTGCATGGGAGGGGGACTCCAAAGAGAAAATAGACATGCGGCCCTTCGTATCAACTCCTTGTCGAAGCTCAATTAACAGCATCAAGTATCATCTCTTGCTCTAAAACATTCACCCTCACATTATTCTACCGATATTGCGGAAAATCTAGTCTAGTCATGACATGGGCCTGGTTCGGGGTATTAAGTAGGTTTGGTCTCATTTTTTGGATATCCACCAGTTCGGGATATTAGTCGGATGTAAATTTGCTTTATACCTCTGGTTCCGGTTATGGTTGATAGTTGACTGGTTGATACTTGATACTCTGTGCCAAGTACAATGCTAGTCCTAACCCCAAAATGTGGGCAGACTGGACAGGAAGATGGACAGGAAGATTGGCAGTAGTAGCCGCCTCGTGGGCGCGGACACCATTGTCCCAAACGAGCTCCCAGTTCTCCTGAGCTGCATAAGAAGGGCCTTGCCCTTCCTGCTCATCAATCCAACTCCATACCTGCCAGTTGATCAAACTTGAAAGAGTAGTTTGAAAGAGATCTACGGTCCAGCAGAGAGGGTATCTAGAGCGAGAGGATTGAGAGGTGGAATTGTATAGAAGAGTACAGGCGACAGTGTGTGAGGGAGAGATTCCGAGAGAGTTGCATTTGAGTTATCTAGTGTGCCAGCTAGTACGCTCGGAGTACAGCAGCTGAATCCAAAGAGGAGGGACAAAGAGAGGAGGGGAGTGTTTAATTAAGTCTGCCAGGGACATCGACACTTTTGGCCGATGGCTAAATTGCAGGCAGCCATGGGGTCTCTTGTGGCAGTGGGATTTCTGGTGGTGATGATGCTGGGTACGCCTGTGATGGGTGAACATGAGTTGAGTAAAACCAGCTTCAAGACCACGAATCTCACTTGGTACCAGTACGAAACGTATGGGTCCGATTTGAATGACACAATTGTGCAGCTTACAAATTCGACCTTAGGAAGGATGTCTGTGTTTGAAGAGTATTTGACAGAGACCAAAGAGCGGAATTCCACACAGTATGGTGTGGCTGTTGGGACATCGACGTATCACTTTCAGTCCGCCACCTACAGAATCTTGATAACCGCCACTGTTAAAATGACCACCCCCTACAACGGGACGTTCAACATCCAAGGTATAATCGATGTCTATGCCTCTAACAGCTCGCTGTCCATCTATGGTGGCACCGGCGACTTCCTGAGCCTGGTGAAGGGCTATGTGGTCACCCACACTATCGAATTGGGCACGGGGTACGATATAAACAAGTGGACTGCTTTCTTCCTGTGGGGTCCTAAGAAGAAAACCACCGAAGGAGATGAGTTTGGGCGCCTGTACTCTGTAGCCTAGGCTTGCACAGTTTTGTCCAGTTCCCTTGAACAGAGGAACAACGAAGGTTGGGTGGATCCCGCATTGCGGCCTTCTGCAGTAACCCATTACGCTTCATCTGAACAGTCTTGGCACGCTTCTCTATGTATGTCTCAGGCGATCAATGCGCTTACTAATCTGGCTGAAAAGATTGCAGTGCAGCTTTAGTCTCTTGGTGTTGCATTGAGGATTCTAGTCTCAGAATTGTATCCATCGTCTTCAAAATAAAAAGAGTGCCCATTCACTGTTTGCAAGTGCTGGTAGCGAGACACGGATCAACTAAAGCTTTCTCCATCATTGACAGCAAAAACTGCACCTCTTGCCACCTTTTCATTCATACCTGAAAACATGCTCAGATCTAACACTTGTCGTCGACCCTTGAATCATATTCTTTACTACATCCCTAAACTTTCATGGCATTTTTTGCCATTGTGATTGGAATCTTATAACTCTTTTGTGAGCATTAAAAGTTCTTGCAACCTCTGCATAGTACAAAACAAAACAAATTCACTGATTCACAAATTTCCCAAATGGGTACGCCAATTGAAACCCAATTCTACAGCACCTTCTCCTAACTTGTTCTTGGACAAGATGCATCCACACATACACACGCACACACACTCTTTCTCTCTCTCTCTCACGCACCTTGCAAATGATGCAAAAATATCCACAGAAACTCCGTCAGATGTTGGGTTTCCCTAAGAAGACCTCTAATTCTGCACTGCCCGGCCAGCGTTGTTATTGTAGGGTTTTTGGGCTAATTTCAACAGCACCCACCTAGCTGGAGAGGAGCACAAGGAATGTGGCAGGGCCTTCAGGCTTCAAAACCCTAATGCAGGGCAGAGGAGGGAGCGCTTTCGGGGTGAGAATCGTTTGGGCGAAAGCAGAGCTAGCGACTATGATACAAGGTGGCGTTCAAGCGCCTGCTTTTAACTTTGGTGTTGGCATAGGACCTCCATTCGAGTTTCAAAACTGGATTTCGGTTTCTGTGGGAATGGCAGATTACGGTCGAAGGACCGAGTCTGGCCGGACACAGTATCAGCTGCAAATCAGCTGGCTTCAAGTGTGGGCTTGGCCACCACAAGCTCCTTTCAAATTCTTCTGCAAGATCTGTACCCGTTGCATGTTTCTTGTGTGCATGAGGCAGAGAAAGAGCATGGGAGTAACTTGCAGAAATGCTATCCAAAGCTAGCGCAGTGCTCCCTGTAGAGACTCAGGCCGCTTGCAATGGTCTCAAATTATTGCAGTTCTTGCACATAGGTCAAGTGGCAAGCGAAGAACAGCTGTGGCAGGAGTTCCTCTTAGATCCTTCACGCTGGTGGGACAACAGGTTTGAAAAGGTACATCTATCTTTATCTCCAGGACTAACTGTGCTACTCAAAACGAATTTTGTTGTTGCTATCAGTAGTTGTTCTTCCTTGTCAGCAGTCATGAGAGTAGGTTCTTGAAGGTTCCCTGTTATTTGCAAGATGCTTACAGGTTTGATGGTTGTAGCCTGGCCTATGCGAGGCTGTGTTGGAGCTATGGCTGCTGAGCTGCTCACTGTTGTATTCACAGAAAATCCCAAGTTCGCCGCAATTCAAACATAAGCGAACAGAGGAGGTCGATTGGATTGGGAGGTGGTCGAACCCTCATTGGGCGAGAGCAGTGCCTGTTGCTATGATACTAGGTGGAGGAAAATCTGGTGATGATTCTACTTTCGATGTCCACTATGGAGCTCCAGGCCAAGGATACAACAGGTATTGGTTTGATGATGAAGTGTTCTCAAACAGAGAATTGGTACAGTTTATTCTCAAAGCTGATGATTACAGTGGTCTTGGAACCATGCTGATAAGTATTGTTCTTTATTGCAGGTATTTAGGAGCTGGAGATTTAATGTTTGAATGTCAGTGTCACGGTCTGTAACTAAGAGTTCTGAGTGATGCAGGATGCCAGGATCGTATCAGACACAATTATTTGTTGTACATCAGACTTTTGGCTGGATTATCACTTCCACTATCACGAGTGCCTTAGAAAGAGGACCGAGAGATGGAGACAAGGGGGGCTCTTCTGGCGTTTGTGGGTATGTGGAGACAGGATGGCTAAAAGATGCGCCATGTAGATTAAAGCAGCAAGGTATTTGGGCAGACTCCACTACTTATGTCCGCCTCTTGCAGGAGTGCATCACCATGAGAAACTTAACAGGAGGAAAGCAGGTACATGCCCACATGATCCAAATTGGATTGGAGCAAAACATCTTTCTACTCAACACCCTTGTCAATATGTATGCCAAGTGTGGGAGTATAATGGATGCACGCCAAGTGTTTAACAACATGTCTGAACGAGATTTATTTACTTGGACTACAATGATAGCAGGTTACGCCAAGCATGGGTGTAGCAGGGAGGCTTTTAAGATCTATGAGCAAATGCAACAGGAGGGTGTGATGCCTAACAAGGTCACTTTCATATGCATTCTCCATGCGTGTGCCAACTTAGGATCCCTGCAAATGGGCAAGGATGTCCATGCTGACATTGTCAAATTTGGAGTTGCTTCGTGTATTGAATTGGAGAATACCCTTGTGGACATGTATTTTAAATGCTGGAGCATGAAGGATGCATGTCATGTGTTCAACAGCATGACAAAACAAGACGTGGTCTCATGGAACGCCATGATTGCAGGTTATTCTCAGCATGGGTGCGCCTGGGATGCTTTCCAGATTTATGAGCAAATGCAACGGGAAGGAGTGGTCCCCAACAGGGTCACGTTCATTTGCGTTCTCAATGCGTGTGCCAGCGTTGGAGCCTTGATAAAAGGCAAAGAGGTCCATGCTGCCATCATCAAAGCTGGGATTGGGTCATATACGAATTTGGAGAACTCCCTTGTCAACATGTATGCCAAATGTGGGAGCATGATCGACGCTCGTCATGTGTTCGACGACATGGCTAAACGAGATGTGATCTCATGGAGTGAGATCATCACAGGATATGCTCAGCATGGAGATGGTAGGGAGGCTTTCCAGATGTATGAGCAAATGCAGCAGGAAGGGATAAGACCCAATAAAGTCACGTTCATTTGTGTTCTCAATGCATGTGCCAACCTGGGAGCCCTGGCAGAGGGCAATGCTGTCCATGCTGACATCATCAAAGCTGGGATTGGGTCATATCTAAATCTGGAGAATGCCCTTGTCAACATGTATGCCAAATGTGGGAATGTGACGAATGCGCGGAAAGTGTTTGACAACATGGCTAAAAGAGATGTGGTTTCCTGGAGTGCAATGATCACAGGATATTCACAGGTTGGGTGTGGTAGGGAGGCTTTCATGATCTATGAGGAAATGCTCTGGGAAGGGGTGGTACCGGATGGTGTCACCTTTATTTGTGTTCTCAATGCATGTGCCAACCTAGGAGCTCTAGAAAAGGGCAAAGAGGTCCATGCCGACATCATCAAATCTGGAATTGAGTTATATATTGAGTTGGAGAATGCCCTTTTAGACATGTATGCCAAATGTGGGAGCTTGAAGGACTCCCGTCTAGTGTTTGACACAATGGCTGAACGAGATTTTGTCTCTTGGAGTGCGATGCTTGCAGGATATTCACAGCATGGGTGTGGTGGGGATGCTATTGAGATCTATGAGAAAATGCAATGGGAAGGGGTGACACCTGACCAGGTCACGTTCATTGGCATTGTCAATGCCTGTGCAATCCTGGGTGCCTTGGACAAGGGCAAAGATGTTCATGCTGACATCATCAAAGCTGGAATAGTATCTAATATTAAATTGGAGACCACGCTTGTCCACATGTATGCCAAATGTGGGAGCATGAAGGATGCACATAAAGTATTTGATAATATGGCTCAAAGAGATGTGGTCTCATGGACAGCAATGATCACAGGATGTGCCCAGCATGGATGTGGTAGGGAGGCCCTGCAGCTTTATGAACAAATGCAGCAGGAAGGCTTGAAGCCAAATGGTATCACCTTTGTGTCTGTTCTGTCTGCATGTGGGCATGTGGGCCTAGTGGCTGAAGGTTGTCACTACTTTGATTGCATGACTAGAGAGCATGGCCTCACTCCTACCATGGAGCATTTTGGCTGCATGGTTGACCTTCTTGGCCGTGTAGGGAGATTAGATGAGGCAAACGGCTTCATTGACAAGTTGCCACTCGAACCAGGTGCTGAGATATGGAGGGCCTTGCTAAGTGCCTGCAGAATTCATGGTAATGTGGAGCTAGCAGAACATGCGGCGAATTGCAGTTGCAATAGGGATTCTAAGCACCCTGCAGCTAATGTGGTGAGATGAGAAAGCAAGGGTGAGAAAAGTCTGGAGGACAGACATTTCAAAAAGGAGCCAAGGTGCTGCTATATTGAGGTCAACAAACAGGCATCCACATGTCAAAGAAAACCTTGTGGAGCTAAAGAGATTATCTGGGTGGATGAAGGAGACTGGGTATATGCTTGATATGCGCCACAGTGAGAAACTGGCCATTGCCTTTGGGTTATTACTCCCCATGGGATACGCATCCACATCATCCAGAATGTTTGTGTGCCGCACTACCACCGAATTCATCTCACAGGTGCAGGGGGAACAGCTGGTGTACAGAATGCTAGTTGAGTCACCACTTCCAAGATCAGGTTTGTTCCTGCAGGGATCACTGGTCAAACCTGCAACATACAGTCATGCCAGAAGTGTGCCGCTTCAAACATAAGGGCGGAATAATTTGTTGCAAAATCTTGTCAGCTGAAAGTGAAGTTGAAAGAAGATTCATTCATGCATATTATTCTGCAAAGGTAAGACTGGTCAGAAGCGTGTCGTTGCACCTAAACTCATGGGCATTGAGATTTACACCTAAGGAGCTTGTTGATGGGATGTTGCACAGGCACTAATTATTCGCTTGGAAACTGCAGTGCCTAGAGGCGAGGTGGATGCCTATGTGAATGGTTAGGAGAGCCTCAAACAGAGTAGGTATTTTCTCCAATGGTTGACATGGAGGTAGCCTCAAGCAGGTTGTGGCCTAATCCAGGGAGTCCTTATGGGAATTCCACACAAAATTGGGAGGTGGTAAGCACCAGTTACTCGCGGTGCATGCCTTGAGCTGGAGAAGCTTACGTCCCGCTTAGGATGTTTGTTGCAGCTGAGAGAGAAGGATGGCCTACGCCTCCAGGTTCACTTATATATCACAGTGCTGGTACACCCGTAGGAAGCCGCAATACTTTATGGCTACGTACATCTTTGACAATCATCAATGAATAAGGAGAAACATACGCAGGAGAGAGAATCTGCCCCATCAGTGTGTCTTTTGTGTAGGTTCAATGTTTCTGATCAGTTGTGTGTACTGGCGGAAGTTTCAGGTGGAGGGTAATGGTAGCTTAACCTCTAAACGGCCATGCAACACAAATCAGGCCCTGCAAATGTGTATACTGGTAGGTGAAACTGTATAGGAGTTACTGTACACGAGGATGAATCAAGAGGTCTTCAATCTGTTGTCCGATAGAAGAGAATTAAAACTGAGTTGAATTTTGCAGTTCCTGGCACACGCCATGGATTTCACCCGTTGTATTTTGACTACACCGCTTGAGCGTGAATGCCATGGCAAACTGCAAATCCAGCGCTGTGCCTTCCTTCTGTGGGCAGGTACAACCTTCTGCTGCACACGTTACACCTTGGGCACTGCGCTAGTACCCCTCACTATTCATAACAAGCACTCAACGCAACTCTCTGCAGACTTTTGACATCGCATCAAAAGAGAAGCTGCAAAGGTCAGCAATATGCAAAGGCGAAGACAGGAGTTACTACCAATCCCAAACTCTGTTTTACCAATCAGAGTGTGGAAGACACTGTTATGCCAATGCTAATCCTTGCAAGAGAAAGAGCTCCCATCCTCCAGGCCATCATGCTTCAATTGATCAATTCTAGCGATGACTGAAGGTCGGATGTCGGATACTATCTAGCGACGACCGAAGGTCGAGAGCTAGTTTATTTACCATGGAGCGTGAATAGGGTGCCATAGTTCCACGTCATCGTCGCCACGTCATCGTCGTCATTTTCGCTTTGGAGACCTAGGAGCAAATGTTGCGCGAAGGGGTGAAGCCCAACCACATCACATTTGTTTGTAATGCGTGTGCAAGTCTGGGAGCTCTGGAAAAGGGGAAAGAGGTCCGTGGTGACATCGTCAAAGCTGGAATTGTACCAGATGTCATTCTGAACACTGCCCTGGTGGACTTGTATGCCAAATGTGGGTGCATTAAGGATGCGAAGGGAGTTTTCAACACTATGGCTGAACGAGATGTGGTGTCGTGGAACGCGATGCTTGCAGGGTACGCACAACAGGGACGTGTTATGGAGGCTTTGGATACCTATGATCAAATGATGGGGGAAGGGGTTAAGCCCGACCACATCACATTTGTGTGCATTTGCAATGCGTGTGCAAGCCTGGCAGCTCTGGAAAAGGGCGAAGAGGTCCATGGCGACATTGTCAGACCTGCAATTGTACAAAATGTCATTCTGAACAATACCCTCGTGGACATGTATGAAGGGAGTTTTCAACACTATGGCTGAACGAGATGTGGTGTCGTGGAACGCGATGCTTGCCGGGTACGCACAGCAGGGGCGTGGGATGGAGGCTTTGGAGACCTATGAGCAAATGATGGGGGAAGGGGTGAAGCCCCACCACATCACGTTTGTGTGCGTTTGCAGTGCGTGTGCAAGCCTGGCAGCCCTGGAAAAGGGCAAAGAGGTGCATGGTTGCATCGCCAAAGCTGGAATTGTACCAGATGTGATTCTGCATTTCAACAGATCTTTGAGGTAGATCAAATGGGTAGGAGCAAACCTGTGGTAAAGGGCTTGCATCTTGTAGTGGCACACTTGACTTCATTGCCTCCATGTGATCTCTTGTGATCCCCTTATAGGCTCCAAAGATCCTTAATCATTTGCCCAGAAATCAACTTAGGCCGTAAAGATGGGAAGCGGTCCAGCTCCACATTTTTCTTGTCCAGATGGGGTCAGGGCAGAGTAACAGATGTAAGTAGATACAGGAAGCTCTTTTCTGACAGGGTTTTAATTGTGGACATACATGGTAATGTGGATGCTGCAGGAGATATTAGGGGAAGGAGGGAGCTGCAATCCAGACTCAAGGCTCTGTCAGCAACCCCTTTGGTCCTACATTTGTGTATGGTTATCGCAACATTGCCCTTGAGGTATGTGGTGTGAACCTCATGGTGCTCATAGGGCTGCAGACACTTGGGAATTCTGGACTACATAAAAACTGTCTTTCAAATTGTCTGCAGTGAGGCCTCCAATGGTATCAACCACAGGCATTGGTCAAGCAAATATTGTACATGAAGTCCTGAAGGATATAACAATTGGTGGTGTAACCCACACTCTTGCTGTTGGGTGGCATGTACAGGCTACATAATCCCAAAGGGCTGGAAAATCTTCCCATCCCTGATATCTGTGCTTTATGATCCCTCTGCATTTCGGGAGTCCCACAAGTTTAAACCCTACCGCTACACAGTAAGAACTCTCTCTTTCTCCCACTTTCTGTAACTCGTTATAATCTCAAACTGAGTGTCCAATATTTAGCACTTAACTAAAGGTCCAACAGGTTTTCAGGTGCAGTTTGGATAGATTATTGAGATCTGCAGGTCTTCATCTCCTTTACTCTACCACCTGTAGTATTACGCATGCGTTTTGGGTCATGTCTTCAGAATTTGAACTGTTTTAGTTTGAAAGAAAGTCCATGAGAATTCAATATCACATAGAATGCTACATGCACTTTCTTCTGGCACTGAGATTCAAAGTTTGATGGTTCTTAAACAGGGACCGGATGTGTGCACCTTTATAGGTAGATTGAAGCACCATAACTTATCTGCTCTGTTCTATATTGTCCCATAGAGTCACCAACCCTCTGCTGGACCCTAAACATGTTCCACTCGTTCGTAAATTTTCTAAAAGAAGATTTTGGATCGTGATTTATGTTGGTCCATGATACTAATTTGCACGTGTGATGAGCGCAGTTGAATGCCAGAATCTACTACCTCGCGCATACTCTTTACTTGTTTCGCTTTTGGATCTCAGGAAGACCACGTTGATGTTGCAGTCTGAGAGAGATAAAGAAAGATTGGAATGAGGGCCGCTCAAATGTGCAACCCCCAGTACTTGAACTCTCGTCCCTTACAAATTCTCCCAAACTTTTTGCTCTTGAATTTCAGGAAGCCATGAGGATGTTGCTGTCTGAGAAAGAAGAAAGACTCATCACCATAGACTCATGGGGCAGTAGAAATATGCAAAGAAAAGACAGATCGTAAGACCTAAAGTCAGGCTGGCTGAAATGTTCCTGACCTCTAGTACCTTCCACGATCTGGAATCTCAGGAGGAGCATGCTGATGATGCAGCTTGACGGAGAAAGAGACTGTAAGGCTTGAAATCAAGCACCCATCCGTTCAGAACTCGGATAATTCACTGTTGAGTGCCCTCAACCCGACATCCACCAAGGACCACACGGGGATGCCTCGGAGTGAGCCTGGTCGCGAGCGCAGCTGCGCTCACGGCATGTCACCTTGCGCCCACGCCACATCACCAATCTCACTCCACATCATCGCGGTTAAACGCCACAGCAAAGCAAAGGAAGAAGTGGAGTGTATTTCCGTGGAAGTGCACCCTTAACCGCGGAAACAAGTTGGATGACATATTAAAAGGATGTGGTCATTCCCACCTGAAATCAACAGATGAACGCAGGATGGATGAATGTAGAGTGGATGAAACATTGATAGATGAGTGCGAACAATATAAATAGATGGATGAAAAAGAGATGGATGAGAGTATAATGGATGAATGTATAATTGATGAATGTACAATGGATGTTGAATAATGGAAAACATTCATGAATGGAGGATGCATTCATACACAGTATATGAATGCACAATATATATGACATGAGTGCGTGGGGTTTGTAAGATGGATAGAGTGCAGTGGATGAATGTACAATGGATGTTGAATAATGGAAAACATTTATGAATGGAGGATGCATGAATAGAGTGTAGATGAATGCACAATGGATTTGACATAAGGTTGTGGTGTTTGTGGGATGGATTCATGAAGATTGTCATTTCATTCTGAGTGGATTTTTTGTTCCTTTTTCTTTTTGCCGGAACATCTGCAATAAAGTAGAGGAATTCAATCTTTTACGAAGAAGATGAGAACAGAACATTAAAAATACGTAGTTTAGTATGATTCAGAGTCAGTACAATGTATCATACCGTCATCTGCAAGTCCAAGTATGTTAAAACTCCGGATCTACGATGGCTACACCTGCGGTCGGGCAATAAAAAGTCAGGGGAGAGAGCCTCGGCCATTTGAAGTGCCATTGCTTCGGCATACACAAGAAGCACAAAAGTGGAAAGGGAGCTGTCGAAAATAGTCTCGCCACAAATGGGGGTGTCTCCCGAAGATCCACTGCTGCCTTTCCTGCAAGTCACAGCAAGAAAAACGTTAATACTGCAAATTTGATATCTGTGATTGAAAAGGGCACCCAAAGTGGAATGACAATTCCATTGCAAATTTACTCACTTGAAAAGTCGTTGTGGACCTGCTTATCCTCGTGATCCTCATCATTTCGGATTTGAATCGTTTCAGTTTGTGTGCCTGATATAGAGCCAGACAAAAGGGGGAGGAGCACAGTCTTATATAGGTCAGAGTCACCCTCCATGCCAAAAAAGGATCTTCCGCCTGCCTTGCACGCATGGTAAGTTCTTCCTACAACAGACAGGAGGACATGAACAGCTTGTAGGGGGGATTAGCGAAGATGAAAATGGTGAAAGAAAACGAACCTGTGGATACCGAGAGGTCGACCACCCGTGCAGAATCGTGGCTGCATGACTCCATCACTGTCTACAAGAACGCTGGGGTTTTTTCCTTTGCACCTCTCCAGGGAGTGCCATCTGGTCTTTTGATAGTCTGACTGGGCTGCATGAAGTTATACAAAATGTCATCGACATACGGCTCATACGGGGGATTGATGAAACACCCTTGGTCAAAAATCTTGAAGCTGCGGATGGAGGATGGTGTCTTTGAGGTGCGAATCCTCCGCAGGCAGATCACCTTGAACATCCTCATCTGCGAAAGACTGAAGGTTAGGGTGCGAAACACAAACAATAATGGAAGTTTGTAGATTGGCACTTCAAAACATAAGCATGCAACAAACTGATCAGTCAAGTATTTGTGATGATCGGTGCCGATCATCACAGATTATTGGAGAGTTACGCTATAGAATACATTGAAATAAAGCAACAAAGCACACCTAAGAGGGAGGCATCATACCAGCTGACCATGACAACCCCCTTTCACAAGGTAGAGGATGTTCATAAACGACTCTTCGTGTGCGTATCGCAATGTTTTCTTCCCAAGCATGGCATTAAAGTATGATCTTTCCCTGGAACTTGCAAGATACTTGAGCGTGCGGGTTGGCGATTCCGTTTAGTTTCACAAAGCTGTGGTTACGTTTAGTCTTACAAAGTTGTGTTAAAACTGTGGCTGCTCAGCTCTATCCTGGTGGTTTTCTCCAAGGTTGTCAAGCTCGCACGCGCGCTTGCTGGCATGTATGCCAAATGCGGGAGCATGAAGAATTCACGTCAAGCATTCGACAGAATAACTAAGCGAGATGTGGTTTGATGGAGTGCAATGATCGCAGGGTATGCTCAGCATGGGTGTTGTAAGGAGGCTTTCAATCTCTACAAGCAAATGCAATGAGTGTTGAAATCAGACTAAAAGGTGATATGCACACATCAAGAAAGTCTTCATTACAGTGTATCATATGAATACTGGACATTACAAAAGCCAGCAAGAACGTCTCTCTTACAAAGAGATATACTTCATGGTGACAATGAAGCATCCAGTCACACTAACTTGTAGCTAACCAGCAAAAGTAAAAGCGGGAACTAACAAATTCAAAATGAACCGAAAGTGGAACGCCACCGATCAGGATGAAATGACCTGGCATGTCCTACTCACAATCTAGACCAATGTATTTCATTGGATCAACTACACAGTGAATTTCAATACCCCCACTTAATGTAGTAGTGGATCAAGTATTGTCTGTGGCAACTCTGACTCCCCAACTCCCATATCTGACAGGCTTAAGGTTCGTGAACCAATGTTTTTTGTCCGTCATGTGTTAGGATGCTGTTGTATCAGCAAACCATGCATCATCTATTGTGGTGAGATGCACATAATTCACCATACTCTCTACTGAAGTATTATCAGTATTGTCGTGAGAATCATCTAGGATGACTGTGCTTGTGCCCTCTTCAGATCCCTCAATGATAGACAGAGTCTGACTATCTTCTTCATTGAAGACTAAAGCTTAATTTTCTCAGAGATAGTAACAAAAACATCAACCTCTGTAATGTTAGCCTGACTCTTTGAATACTTCTTATGATCTCTCTTCTTAGTGGGATTGGTACACTCTCTAGCCCAATGGCCGGTTTCTCCACTATTATGACAATCTGATGTCCTATTCTGCTCTGCTATTTTAAGCGCCCTCTCTTTTCTTTGTTCTGGCGTCAGATCTTTCTGCTTCGGATTGCTACTACTACTCCCACCGCTTCTTCCTGCAAAGAATGCTCAGTCACTCTCTTCATCTGTAATAGCAGTTCTATTCCTGATGGCTGACTCTCTCTTCAGCAGCCTTGCATGAAACGACTTCAACGTTTGTTCTGATGCAGGTACATTATCCCAGGCCAAAAGTAATGGCTCATAGCTAGGTGGGAGGCCGACCTTCATCTTTGTCAACAATTGACTCTCGCTGATCTTCTCTCCAAGATCATTCAGCTTTCTACCAAGAGTAGAGCTGGTACTACAGTAGGTAGAAATGGAATCAGTCTCCTGCATATGACACTTGTAAAAAATTTCTTGCAGATGCGCTATGTTTTCTTCTACAATATGCTCATGTATCATGTTTAGCATCTCCCACATCTCTGTTGTTGTCATACAATTAATCAATTGTTCCATGTGCTCTCTGTCAATCGAATGCAATATGGACACTGCAGCTTTATTATCACGCAGCTCCCATGCATCCTTGTTCTCAACATCGCTCAGTTTATCTCTTCCATTCATCACATTCCAAAAATCTCATGCCTTGAAGATGAATTGCATCTGGGATTTCCACAAATGGAAGTTACTTCCATTAAACTTTTCCACCCCTGCCAATTCCTTGCCCTCATCCAGTCACACTAACTTGCAGCTAACCAGCAAAAGGAAAGGCGGGAACTAACAAATTCAAAATGAACCGAAGATGGAATGCCACCGATCAGGATGAAATGACCTGGCATGTCCTACTCAAAATCTAGACCAATGTATTTCATTGGATCAACTACACAGTGAATTTCAATAAGGAGAAGGGGTGACTCCTGACAGGGTCACATTCATTTGTATTCTTAATGAATGTGCCAGCCTTGGAGCCCTGGAAAAGGACAAAGAGGTCATTCTGTCATCATCAAAGCTGAAATTGCTCCATAAAGAAATCTGGAATCTACCCTCGTTGACATGTATGCCAGATGCGGGAGCATGAATGATGCACACTGCGGACAACATGGCTATACAAACTGTGGTCTCATGGAGTGTGATGATTGTAGGATAGTATGGGTGTTGTAGGGAGGCCTTCCATCCCTTTGAACAAATGTGACAAGAAGCCTTTAAGCCAGATGCTGTCACTTTATATCTCTTGTCTCTCCATGTTGCCATGTGGGCCTAGTGTTGTGCTAGAGAGCTTGTATGGGCAGATGAAGGAGGCCAGGTAAGTGCCTGACAGTCACTTCGTATTGCATGATGTGGAGGGGGACTCCTATCCGAATTATCAAGAACCTTCGAGTGTATGGTGACTTCCACATGGCTACTAAGTTTATCCCAATGATAGTTGGGCGAGCAATTGTTATACGGGATGCCAACCACTTTCACCACTTCCAAGACGGGGTTTGTTCTTGCAGGGATTACTGGTGAAATGAGCAACATTCAATTGCATTGCTTCAAATGTGAGGGTAGAAAGATTATGAATTATCCACAGTTTGTTAAGAATAGTAAAGCTGAAAGAGACAACTTGTAGCTATCAGATATGACTGTTAATATTGTGCTTCCTGTGAGCTGCTTGGAATAGGTCCGAGCCCTGACGTACAGTAACAAAAGTTGGTAGGTTTATTCCAACCAGCAGATCCCCTATAAATGGGAAGCTTTGGTAGTCGACTAAGATTCTGTTTGCAGAGGAGTGTCCAGTATGTGGGTTAGCATTTACACCTAACTTTTGCTCTCGCCATGAGCTGGAGAAGCTTTACATTAATTGTCCACCAGTATGAGCTGGAGAAGATTTACATCTACCCAATCCACCAGTATGAAGAGCCGGACAGTTGAGCTATCTTCTTGCAAGTAAAATAATGAAGTTTTTCAGTTGTGCGTTCTTGATTCAAACTTGCTCAGAATGGGCACTTCTCTTGACACCAAATCTAGTAGGTGAGTTTTCGAAAGCAGTGGTTGGATCCCAAAACTCTGAATCAATCGGTTTTCTCCTCACATTTGCTGCATGTTCCCTTTGTTATCTAAGAAGGAACTGGCATAAATACCTTGTGCCTTTGCTATAAGTTTGGTGTTTATGTTCTAGTTTCCAACTATTGAAGGCTACAAGCCCAAGTAGACAAAATCAGGCCCCATGGGCTGTTTTTTGTGACAGTTTAGTTCGAGGGCATGCTTCTGAAATCATCAACTAGGTGGCGAGGACGTTGACTGGATGAGCATTCACACAAGAAAAATCTGGAGGATGAAAAAATATCATGCCTATAAACAACATTCATAATCCAAATCCAAACACAGTATGCTCGGTTGTCATAATCCACAAATTTGAGCCACAATGGTAATTACACCAGTCAAATGAATATGTAATGAAACAAGCGGCTAGTCGCGTAATGGCTCCACCCTAAAACTCTTAAGTACAAAATCTCTTTAAAATGTTATATTAAAATAAAATAATCACATATTTATACTATATTTTAAACATGATTTGCAATAAAAGAAAAAAAAATTATTTCTTCATAAAGTTGGGGATAGAGGCCCTGGTAGAACTTATTGATGTATGAATTAAATATTGATGTATGATATTATAAAACTGATCTTTGGATTTACTAATCATTAAAATATTAAAATGCTTGTTGAAATATTAACTGAAATATTGAAATACTTATGGAAGAACTAGCTGAGATACTGAAATACTTGTTGAAGAACTCGTTGAGATACTAAAATACTTGCTGAAAATCTTGATTGAAATATTGAAATATTGAAATCGTTATGTACTGAAATATTGCACTTCACATGCACGGCAACAGACAAGGGGAAACAGCATGAACAGGGAAGAATGAGCACTCATCACCGCAGGAGGCTTACCAGGAATAGTTAAAAGAATAAAAGAATAAAAACTTCATTAAACTAAGAGAAATTAAATTAAATTAAACTGAGAGAAAGAGAGGAAAAATAGGGACAACGATTCTATTTGTGACTAGAAGATCAAAGCACTTAGGGGATGAAAAACATGGCAGGGTGCTGACGTTTACCTCAGGTTCTGGCAAGATGTTAGGTTTTCTGCTTTACAATTCACTAAGTGTGTGAAACCCTGCAAAGCTTTATTTACACCAAGTGGAAAACCAAGAAGCCACTCCGGGTCCGCTCTGCAATAAATTGTGCACGGAGTCAGAATACGCACAAATGACTTTCTTGAGCAAGAGATGCAAGAGAAAAGTACTCACTAACCATTCTGCCCGAGCTGGCTATGGCATAGTGCCGGCAAGGTACGTAAGACCCATCCTGACTTGCGTGCAAAACCAACTAGAGAATCAAGACTTAGAGAAAAAGAGACCTGTCAGGGACGACCGTTGGGTCAGCAACAGCCTTCCGGATAATGGCACTTAGAGGTGCGTTCTCTCTCAGGCTCCTTGCTCACCACAGGTTCGTTGGCACAGTTTACTCCATGTGTAGACACAGACCCCACCAAAGACTAAATTGTGCCAAAAGAAAATGAAGGTGTTGTTACATCTGGTGAAGTATGCCATCGTCTTTTGGAACCCTCACGAGAAGCCAGTGGAAAAGGGTGTATGCAATTGCTCACATATAGCAAAACATCTCTGGAGCTTGCTCTAGATGATTTTGAAAAGGTCGCCACGCTCACCTTCCAATAAAGATCCTCGATAGAAAGAGATGGTTCCTAGCAACTTTACTGACCATAGATTGTTGCACCTAGATTTGTTCTAGGAAACACCCAACTCAGGTTATCACACTAGTTCCTATGCTGAATTGAGTCTGCTACTCTCTGTAATCTAACAGGCATTCACCGGTTTGCCTTGGTTGTCCCACCATTGACTGGGATCAGAAAAGTATTCATTCCACAACTACTCCTCATCTATGTTACGTGTTTTTGTTTACTTTCTTGTTGTCACGTTGGCAATATCATGTCAAAGTCACTCCAAATTATCAAAGATTCACTCAACCGGCTAATTTTTAGAACTCAACATGGAATTTTAGGGCCGATTCTGATAAGAGGAAAAAACAGGGTGAAATGTGTTGAAGAAGGTACCTTCATTAGCAGTGCCTGATTTATCAATTGTGCCGCTGCTGCTGCGACTTCCAGTTGACCATCTACCAATGCAGGTTTCTTGTAGCTATGGATCCAGAGGGAATCATAGGTAATCTTGAGCTTGAAATTCGGCCCTCTTGGATGAGCCAAACTCTACACCTGCTCCTTAAGCTATCCATGCTCTATACAAACCTTACTGCTAGCATCCTTGCCTTGCCGCAGTCCTCTCTCCATCTCCTCGACATTCTAGGGTATTGAACGCCACAAATGACGTCCATTCAACGAACTTCATCGGTACAAGGGATTTTGTCATCCGTTTCGACCCGTGTCCTTCTGTCCGAAAATAGATGAAACTCTGCATAAAACATCCAATATTTTGTACTTATGCCACCTTTTTGTGGTTTCATTTATGGGTCTTATCCAATCAAGGTACATTCAAGCTAGCATTCAAGTGGGGGAGGGTTATGTGCTTCATGTAGGTACTATGTAGTGGAGGTATATCAGGATCTTACTCATTTTTGGCACCAATGGGTGGTCTCTCCCTTATAGGGAAAAGCCAATAAATGTTCATCTTTTCATAAAACTTCAATTTACCCCGTGTATGTAGACTTTGTTATGAGAAGTAGTAGCTAGTAGTGCGGAGCAAGGCGAAGCCTTGGTCAAGTCAAGTAGATAAAATGGGAATGGCAATCCCAGTTTCTATAGGCAGGCCAGTGGTTGGGTGCTCGTGGCTTGCTCGTGCATGACCAGGGTGATCCTGGGTTCAATTCTGCAATCCTCCATTGGGTCCTCAAAGCCCTCTGTAGCAGTAGGCTCTGCAAAGTTTGCTGAATGTTAAACACACTTTAACTGTGGTTTATAGGGGGTAAAGATGACCGTGAACTCGGTAGGGCCGGGTGTCATTGAAACCCCCCTGTAAAAGACTGATAACATCCCATCCACTTGCCTAAAAGATAGGGAATCCCTTCCAGTCACATGCTCTGAATTCAGAATGTCATTGAAAAGGAAGACCACATTCCTGGAAAGAAGCTACTTCTAGTTACTAAAGGACTATTCCAACCTTAAACTTATATAGAGTCTCAAGTCTCAACCAAACCAAACTCTCAGCATGGATTGCAAGCTTCTCTGTTGGGGTGTGATGAGAAGCAGAGGGAGAGAAAGAAGGAAAGCCCAAACTTCAAAGCTGAGCTTCCTTCAGGACAGGGGTCAAGTCAAAAGAGCACGTGTTGGAAATTAAGGACAAAAAGGAAGAGGGAGAGGGAGAGAGAAAGAGAGGGAGGGTAGTGGCGGGAATACCGTGTATGCTTTCTGACACGTGCCAGACTGCTCAGGGTTGAGAGAGAGAGAGGAGAGGGCAGCCATAGCCAGCTTCACTGTCAGTGCAAGCCATGCCACGCTTAAGATGCTTCAGACGTGGTGAGTCTCCTGGGCTGCAAGCTAGTCTTGTCGGGTGGGGCAGGATGGTGGGTTGAGGGGGAAGTTGTGGGCAGAGAGAAGTGCAGGAGAGCAGATGCAGCAACGAGGCGGGGTGGTACCATGCAGGGAGGCAATAAGCGGGGGCTGGATGCAGGGTGGCCCTCGCAGGGATTGCGTGTGAAGCGCGCGATATTGGCAGGCAGACGGGCAGGCCCCAGTACGCCGGTGCCCAGCTGGAAGGTGTTCAACACTCAGCTGTATGATGGCATAGCAGCAGCTGCTGCTGCTCATGCCGCAGCTGGGCGGCCCACTCCAGTATCCGCACGGAAGCTGGCGGCCTCTTTGTGGGAGCTGCAGGACCTGCCACTGCCTGCCTCCCTTTGTAGTCAGCGTTGGTCATCCTCAGTGAAAGCAATATCTGATATGTCCGCCACTCCGCGCTCGCATCAGGCCGATCGTTTTTACACCTCCCCTAAAAGCTGCAAGTTGGGTGCTAACCAGAAATTGACGAAGGTATGGCATCCCTGCGTCTCTCCCTGTTTCAATGAACTAGAAGCTCCCAGTTTTTGGGATTTTGTGCGAAGAGCCTTGAGGCAAGGCGGCTGTATCCGAATCTGTGCTTTCGGTGGAACTGATCTCCGAATTGTAAATTGGTAGAATTACGGGAAAGGGGCGGTTTTGTGCTTCACTTCCAAATCGCATCTTTGTGTTTCTCACGTATTTGATTGGTTACTTAGAGGGGAAATCATTTCTTGTTCACAGACTAATTTCTCTGGCATCATAAGAGGGAATGCAAGTCTTGTATGCTGTTCAGAATAGGAGGTTGAAGTTGTGACTGGAAAGGGGGCGATTGCAGCAGGCATCACCAAAGGGTAGGAGAAATGGACACCGGGACAGACAAACAGCAGCGATGCAGTCACATATGCACAGGCTGCTGGATAAGCGTCTCGATTCCGGGAGCCCCTCTGGTGCCGGAAATGGTGGCGCTTCCTACATGGTACCCTGTTTTCCCCAACTCCACTACTTGGAGTAGCAGAAAGCACAGTAGAAATTATTGCTTCTGTAATTGAGAAAGCAAGGAGGTTGATCATAATCATTTTCCGCATGAGAGACACGTGGGTCAATTCAGGGATTACATAAGCTCTGGCTGCATAAGGGCTTCCACTTTGACTGACTGTGGTAGAGCTAGGTTGGTTTATTCTCATTCTCCTTGGCAGAGTTCATAACCCTCAGCATCAAGAGCATATTGTCCTTGCTCGGTAAGTTGTTGAGTGTGTCGTAGTGCACTTGCTCATTTGGATTTACTCCTTGTTTGGAGCAGCTTGAAAGTCAGAGACAACTGTCCACCACCATGGCATGTGATAAGAACACATGTCCAGGGGAGACAAATTGTGTGACAACCTCAAATGAGTTACTCAAGGTTCTGAATCGCATTCGTAATTTGGAGGAACAACACAATTCTAGCACAGCAATGGCGTCCATGTTGCGAGTAGAATTGGACCATGCGCGCTCTCGGGTGCAAGAACTTGAGCTTGCTCAAAAATCAGCTCGCAAAGAAATTGACAGCTTGTTGAAAGGACTGGTTGATGAGAGGACCAGCTGGCGAAGCCAGGAGCAGGAGAAAATAAGAACAGCAGTCCAGGACATTAGGGAGGAACTGGAGGAGGAGCGTAAAGCCAGACGCAGAATGGAAGTGGTCAACCGCAAGATCTCGCGCGAGCTGGTGGATGCTAACCTTGCTGTTGCTAAAGCTGTTCAAGAATTGGAGCGTGAGCGCAAGGCACGCGAGCTGATGGAAGATGTTTGCGACGAGTTGGCACGTGAGATCGGTGAGGACAAAGCAGAGGTGGAAGAGTTGAAACGGGCATCTTACAAAGTGCGCGAAGAAGTGGAAGAAGAGAGGCAGATGTTGCAGCTGGCAGAGGTGTGGCGGGAGGAGCGTGTGCAGATGAAGCTGGCAGAAGCACGGCTGTCTCTGGAAGAGAAGAGTGCAGCTCTGGATGCACTGCGCGCAGAGCTGGAAAAATTCTTACGGGGAGACAGGGCTGCAGATGAAGGTGCTGTAGTGCAGGAGGCAAAGGTGCTGCGCCATGTGGTGGATACAATGCATGCAAGTGGGATGGCTTCCTACCCTCCTCCTGACCTGGATGGGGCAGACTCCTTGGACAGTGACCTGTATACTGTGGAATTGGATAGGGTTGACAGCCACTACTGGGCCGAGCCCTTTGAGTTAAAGCAGGGGGCCGGAGCATGGAGTCACGAACGAGGTGATACAAGGAAAGCAGATGCAGATGACAGGTCTTATGCCTTTGCATCCAGTCCAGAGGAGGCATTACCCAGCAGCCCCAGCCACTGCAATGTTACAGAGAGGAAGTTTTATAATCAAGCAGATTCTGTGACTGAGACACATCTATCTGAAAAACAAGTTGAGAAACAAGTTGATGTGAAGGAGGAGCAATGCCTTCGAAACAGTGGAAGTGAAGAAGGAAAGCGCAAACATAAGGAATTCTCTGTTGGTAGTGTGCCTGAGAGAATTCTTGAGGAGGGGTGTCTACAAATTGAAGAGGTACAGTCTCTCTATTCCGCAAAAGTTCTGTGTGGTTTTGACTAAGCTAGATAATTCTGCGGAATATGGCACATTCTTCCAAGGCTCAATCCAAGTAGGGTATGTCTCTGCTGGGTTTCTAAGGCTGCATTATCTCACCGACGAAGACAAATCCTGGGTCTCATTCGCAGAACACCACTTTTTCCAAGTTCAGAATCTTAAGAGGGTCAATTCTTGGAGGTATCATGGAACAGCATATAGAATTGTGAAGGTGTATGCAAAGGGAGAGCTATTTGTTAAGGAGTTCAGGCGACTTCTCTGCTCCTTAGTATCTCCTTCACTTGAACATGGAGAGGAGAGGCAATAGAAGCTGCCTGGGTGAACCAGATCAATGAAATCAATGACAAAATAAGCTCCTTCTGTAGAACTGCAGTGCAGACTTACTGCTCATTGACTTGGTCGATTTCTGTCGTTATAGCAGGTCATACTTCACAAGAACCCAACTTCTACCATCATCATCTTGGACAGCTTCAATGTCTTTGTGATTGGTGGCAGGAGTATGTCAAGGAAAGGCACTACTGTGAATGCTCATCAGGCATCAAGGATTCATTTCATATGCCTTTCCACTGGTCTTGAAACTGTGCCTAGACTGCAAGCAGCTTTGAGACCTGCTCATCACACAGTGACTGCAACTGAATATGCCTGGCTTGTCAGCTGGCATTCATTGTTGGAAGAAGCAATCTTTGTATTTGATTACTAATTTGGAATATAGCCAGCTCTGGCAAAGGCAGGCCAGTAGCTTCCAGATCAGCTTCTGACTTTTTATTGAGATGTGTGACTCAAGGGTGTCTATTTGTTGGTAGGCCAGCGTTGCACAGTTATTGAAACCCTTGAATCCTGTTTCGTCAAAGGTACCTTAAACTTAGAGCTTACTGCCGATCCCCAGTTGCTCACATCACAGTCTCCCCGCAGGTCTTGTCACACACTAAGGATTGACCAGCTTACCTGGGACCTCCCTCGGTAGCTAGGTAGACTTCATAGGGAAACCTCCTACATAGGTGTATGTCCACTTGAACATATGAACCTACGTGGTGCTAACATTGCCAGAATAACCCCTGGACTATCTGATCAAGCACAAATCTAATGGGCCAGGGTGAAATGGCAGCTGGCTTGTTACTTACTCGTGTTAGTTTAGGGGCCTTTCTTGAAACACTTCCCTTATATTCAGCAGTTACTGTAAAAGCTGGAAAGGTCAACGATGCACTAGTGGTCACCCGAATATCTTTCTTGTGAACTTGAAGTTATCCTCAAAGCCTGCAAGTGAGGCAAGTATAAGGCTGTGATGCTCTCATGGTGGTGTGTGGTCGTGCTGAACAGCTTAGATGGCCATGGACAGGTGGGTGCTGGTGACAGCACTCCTGGTGGAAAGCAAATTGTTGGATGAGTGGCTCTACTATAAGCAGCAGTGAGTGAGGGGCTCTCATTGTAACTTGCGAGTAGACTAGCTTTCTATTTCTTAGTAATGTCAGGCATGCATGAATGATATTTGCTGGCTGGATTACACAGGGAGCAGAGTCAAGAAGGGAGAGAGAAGCAGGGAAGATTGATTGGAGGGTTGATGCCACAGAAGATACCTGTACCAACACCTTGCCAGAAAAGGGGCACAGCATGGGCATGCATGAGCTAGGCTCCTTTCAGGCGCAGCCACAGATTGATTCTGGTTCTGTGCCTCAGCAAGGCTCCTGGAGCTTGACTGGTTCTGAGAACCCCCATATCACAAGGGGCATAAAAGCCTATGTGGAGCGGCCCAAAGGTACTGTGGACGTTGGTATGAAGGCAAAGCTGTACGAAGCTAAGCTTGAGCGGCATCAAGCCAGACTCAAAGGATGGCCGCTGTAGGAGTGGGAGCGGCCTGCTGTCCACAGTGGTGCAGGAATAAACATTGGCCAATTGGAACTCGATTTTTGACAGTATTAGATTAGTCACACATTTTGTAATATAACCCGTGTCAAATATGTGTAGTTGTTAATGGACAAGTGCTGCTTTCAGCAAGAGGAATATGGTTGCAGAAATTCTGGCAATTTCAAATGGCGACTCTTTAGCTGGTCGAAGTTGGGATCGTCTATTCAAGTTGTCAAGTTCTGCTGGTGCCAACTGGAGAGCAGTAATGGAGTGAACATTGAGTTGTACAACACCAACCACACAGACTTAGGGGTGTCCCTGATTCCTTCACAAGGGGCCGTATAGCAGCAATTGGTCTTCCCTCTCTCTGGCATTTCAAGTGCCATTCCCAACTCGCTGTCCATCTGTAACTTGATTGAGGCTCTTCTATGGATGGGTTCTGCAATGTCCTAGCAGGGCATGCATTGCTCAGAGAATCAGCAAGAGTTTGTACACATTAGGCTTCAACATCAATTTTCATACTTAGTTCATGGAATATGTGCTGTTTTGTCCGCTGTGTGGTATACTGACATTTAGTACAGGATTGCGGATGTATGGAAGGCAACCTGTGTAGGTTGAAGTTGAAGACTAGATTGGAAAGTGTTCTGGACTTCTTCTACATCTTTTGGAAAGTTTAGTTACAGACTTGCACTAATTCAATGTGTCATGTCTCTGGCAAGCATAATTGCTTCTAGAGCATTTTTTTTGGGATATGATGAATTCACTCCAAGGAGGTGGTAATGAGCTGATGTTGAAGGCCATGGAAAGAAAGTAGGGTGGGGTTGTCTGCAAGAAAGCAACCCATTTTTGTGTTGGTGCAAGCCATAGTGTTGAACATAGTTGCAGAAGGACATACAACTGCACGATGTCGTGTATGCAATCATGGCACTGACTCGGACACTTTGCACAGTGTGCCGAAGGTTTGCACGTGGCCAGCAAAGCACTCCCCTGCATAAAGCCCAAGGAAGTCTCGTTTATCAGACTCAGAATGCTCTGAGAATGCTCTGACGAGTCTGATGGAGGATATACCTCGAAGCTTGTCCAGAGAGAAGATTGCCTCTAAAGTCATGATCTTGTTATCGTCAAGAGCAGTTAACCGGTCTAAATATTTCACCAAGGCACGCTCACTGAAGATGCAGTTTGTGCCTCATCTAGGCTGCAATTGAAACAGAAAGATAATTCGTGTGACGAGACGTCTCTTGCTATAACATAGAACTCAACACGGTGCCATTTTAAATGGCCCCAGAGAATGTCCACGCAAGCGCCTATAGCCTTGACTTGTGAACTTGGCCACACTGACCTGCAACTCCCAGATACTAGGTAGCATAAGTCTTAAAAAAAAATTGCAGCATGTAAGAGTCGTGGCTGGCTTTAGCCGATTAGGTGTCCAGTTTCCACCTCCCTTATGCTGAGAGGGGCAGCCTAATCTTGCACATGCACGCATCTGGCAGGCCCACATCCTGAATTTCACTAATTCTCTCAATTCAGCAGAAATAGACAAAACTGCAAACGGAGGCACTGACAGGATTACATAGTGCAGCTTTCGTCTGAACATATGGGCAAGCTGGAGTTCAGACACGAGAATGACATTACATACAGTAAGGGTGGATAACGAGCAACAGGAAATGAAAGAAAACGAGTGGAGATTTTCAGATTCTATATGCTGCAGGCTCAACGATGAGGAGGACGTCTAAAACATCCCACATTGTCTTTAGAAGTGGGTGCACAAGAGGCTCCTGAGACAGTGCCACAGGACAATGATCTACACGGGTCCAAGCATAATAAGGCTCACATATTGCGGCCTATCTCAGTTTGCTCACGTATCACAAGACACTTTCCTCTTCGTCTGTTCCAACTATGACGTTTCTGACTTGGCGAGATTCAAATCTGCCAATGCGCACCACAATTTCAATGCCTCTTCCTCGCCCATCTCTCCAAATCTCAGGAGACAAGCAAGAGTGCCCTTCCACATCAACGATTTCAGCATAATCAACAGCATAAATATGGGTACTCTATGGACTTGGATGCATTTGTAAGGAAAGAGAAACGGCTCTCTTGCAGGCTGTGCAATGCCCAGCGGCCGCGTGCGTGCGAGCGTGGAGCCACGACCCTTTCAACACGGAGCCACGCTGGCCGCACCTCAACGGCTACCTTCCCTTCTCTTCCCACTCACTGCCCACCTCACTGGCCTTTTCAAACTCATCTCTGACACCTTGCGACTCCCTGTTCGGTGGTCTGCTTTTTCTATGGAGAACTCTGCAAACCATTTCGAATATATTACCATACAATCAGCCCCTGTTTGTGGAACAGGGGCCATGTGTACATACATACTTTTTTTGGCAGAATTTGAAAGTTTGGAGTCTTGCCTTGTAGCATCTGCTTGACTGTCAAGTTGGTGGTGGATCCATCAATCCAGGCTTCAATGTTGTACCGATTGTCCATCTCTATGAAAGCATTGATCACGACCCACTGTATTGATGAGACGAATGTTTGCTGTACCTCCAATTAGCAATGTGGTGGACTTCCTGTCACCCCATTCCCACACAAACCATGTCTATTACAATTCAATGCTCAGTCCCTTTCTCTCAAAACAACATGACACATTGTGACACGACAAGACCATCTGATTTTAGCATTCCAAGTCAGTGGGTCAGCTTCTACCTGGAGCAGAACAGTACTTATGCTTATCATCACTAGGTATCCATTAATTTTTCTCTGGCTGGAGCCCACAATACACAAGAATACAGCAAGAGAGAGGGACACAATGTGGGTTTCCAAGATTTGAACATAGCATCGCCTGAAGGAGGGCAATACCAGTAACCAGACATGGGTATTTCCTTTCATTTGGAAGTATATAGAAACACTGTTGCAAAGATGAGGCCATACTAGGCAATCCTACATAGCATTGGGGAGTTGTAAGTAGAGCCGCTTATGTGAGTAGGCTACGTTACAGAGTGTGGAGGACACCACCATCAATACCCTTCCGTTTGAATGGCAGCCGTTTGAACTTCCTCTCATGTGTGTGTGTAGGTACATTTGTGCCTCCCTCCTCCTCAACCCAATGTCCATCATTGGGTACTTTTACTTCCCTTTCTTTCAAGCACATTTGCCGCCCTTTCTTGACCAGCATCTGACAAGGCACCAAGAAAAACCCAACAGGGAAAAAACATCCATGTGGGGCCCCTGTTAGACATTGGGTTGAAACGGGGAGAAACATAATATTTGGCAGGCACCCCACATCAGTTCAGGGATCAGCAACAGAACACACAAAGGCAAAAAAAAGCTCTGCTTTTGGAAGGATGAAGAGAGGGATGGGAGGATGCAGTGATGGGGGTGGGTATGATGTGCATAGGAAGAGCATGGGGGGGGTTGGGTGAAAGGGGGGCCTGCAATGGCAGAGGTGCAGCTCATGCCTTTGGCGCGCGCCTGGCTGCTACTGCCTTTTGCCGTCTCCCTCCCTCGCATCTGCCTGCTGCTGCCGCTCACCCCGCTTCCCAGACTTGTAGGTGCTGCAAGGCACTGGTGGGGTTACTACCTAGCCACAAAATAGTGGGCAAGGCCCAGGCTTGCTAATCGGCTGTGGCAGGGAGCTGTGTACGGCGAGAGACATGAGCTAGGGTAGATTACAGCAGCAGAGCTGTGAAATGGGTCGCAAGGCTCGGACGATGCAGGTAAGATTCCGTTTTGGTCTGCTTCTTTGGGTGGGCGATCGTCCGTCCTTTCTTTCTGGGACATTATCTCAGACAGATTCGTCTCTTTTGCAGTTGTATGTATCCCCCAATTCCTTGCAGCTTATAGGAGTATATGGTATCCGGAAGAGAGATGCTTGTAACCTAAGTATAATTTTTTCCCCTTGTGAGCTTGCCTAAACGCATTCACGCATCTCATCAAGCGATCAGGTGGGTATTTGTACTTATTGTTGCGGGTGTGATCCGCGATTGGATGAGATGCCTCTGCAAGTTGGTTTGTGCAGCTTGTATGCCCCACATCTTGCGTGGAGGAGCAGTCTACTATTTTTTCCGCTTCAAATTGAAGGTTGTGAAAGCATCGATGGGATTTGGTAGGGATGTACACCCTGGTTGTGATGAACTCAGCATTACGGGATTGACATGTGAGCTTGTTTGGTGTGCAGCATATGGGCCAGCATGGCTTGGCTGGACCTGGCCAGTCACAGGATCCCAAATTTCACAGAAACTTGTGGCTGCCTCACACGCAATGGCAGTCGTAAAAAGCTGGGTAATGCCCGACACAGCGGTTTGTATCGTTTGGGATCCTACATTGTCTGAACTATTCGAGCTTGGCATGTCCAGTATTGTCAACCAATGTGGTCTTACATCGAAGAAAAGATTGCTCTTTGAGATGGATATGACCGAGACATGAGAGTAGCGACTTGAAGGCATCGAATTTTGGAGGAAACTGGGAGACTGCCGCAATTACCAAGGATGTATCAGACTAGAAGCTTGGCTCCTCGGAGCACCTTAGAGGAAATGCTAGACTCCATCAGAGCAGTGGATGACAAGCAGAGGGACTTGCCACCTGCCCTACCACAAAGGCCAACCTCCAGAGCTCGTTTGCCCTCAGCTGTGCGCGCCAGAAAGTTTCTGGGTGCAACTATGGATAGTCTGGCGTTGCCTAGCGATGATGGAGTCTCTTTGTCCAGGGAAAACTTCAGTCTGCCTGTACAGAACTCTACTACACCTCCCAGACTCCCTACTACTGTTGAAGGCCTGACCACAAGTGCTGATGGTTCATCTGCTGATGCTGTTCAAAATTTCTCCAACTCCGACATAGAGTTTCTGGGACGCGATGAGCCTACCTCAACAAGCAGTAGTAGCCCTGTTGCTTTTGGTGATTACCACGTCTCTCCTGCTGACCGAATGGATACTGCTAGAATTGGAAGTGAAACAAGCAGTTCTGATTTTTCTGGCTCCCCAACAATCATTTCTGCTGTTGACACAAATGCTACAGAGAGAAACATAGATTGCACCAATGTAGATGGCCCTGATCAATTAGAAAGGAGCAAATCTTCTGGGATGCATTTACATGAGCCTGAGAATTCAAGTTTCAGTTTCCACGCTCCACACCAAAAGCCAGCCCTTGTCACTTCTCCTGCTATGGATATCAGGAAGTGGAGGGATGATGGCACATATGGCCTGAAAAAGGTGCTCGTCTATCTCATACTTCTCAGAAGACAATGCTCTCATATACTACTCCCTGCTGGTTCCACAAGTTACCTATTGAAGGTATAAAAATATAGGAAAGTAATAAGACAGTGTATGTTCTAACACATGCCTATCTGGCTGTCTGTGTATAGAGGGATAGGGAGAGAGAGAGAGTCACCCCTGCATTTCAGATCTAGGAGGGTCACGGCTCTAACATTGTTGAGTGAAAAGGTGCACTGACAGATGTTTCCCAAAGGGACCTCTTGTCCCGAAGTGTAACCATTACCTTGCCTCAGAAATTGTTCAACATACTCACCATCATACACACACATCGGACATATGGGTACCCTTTTTTCAGCTTGATGACATAATGTACAAAATAGGCATTGTAACTTTGCAGTCCACAGTATGGGAGGGCCCTTTTTGATGGTTCCCTAGTCTTGTAATTGACTATAGGTTGATGAAAATTAAGGTGAGTTTGGTCCGAGCTTCAAGGCTATTACCTCTGAGTAGCTTTCCATGTGGAGCTTAGTTATCCTCCCCTGAATCACATGCACTAACCATCCCCAGAAAATCCAGATGGAGAGGGATAGAGGTGTGAATTGCGTCCTGCTGGACTTCATTTCCTTTGTGAACAGGCTTGAGATTCTATCTCACCTAAGCAACTTTGAGGATATGACTAGATTCTGTTTTTTATTTTTCCAAGTGGAAGTTACACCTGAAGTGTTCTCGTAGTCTTGAGCTTGAAGGATTGATTCAATTTGGGGAGTTTGTTGAGGGGAGATCTAAGACATTGTTTTCTGCAGAACTCTCGTGTTTGGTGCTTGACAAGTGAAAACAAATGGACCTCCGGAGTCATCCTCTCTGTTGGAGATGGAGAGCCTGTCATTCGCATTGCCGGTGGTCAAGTAAGAGAAGATTATACATGGTTCATGCATGTTTCTGTGACTAGGACCATGTTGGGTGACATTGCAATCATTTGGGGTTTATAAAATAAATGATTCTAACTTGAATTGTGTGCAGGTCATCAAGGCAACTGCTGGGAATATACAACCAGCAAATCCTGACATCCTTGAGGGAGTGGATGACCTCACAAAGCTCAGCTACCTGAATGAACCTGCAGTTCTTCACAATCTTGATTATCGATATGCACAAGACACTATTTATGTGAGGGCCAGTGTCTCTGTAGTACGTCTTACTTTTGACATGTTTGTTTGTATGAAGTGTCGTTCAAGTTGTAAGTTTATCTAGCTACTATTATTCAAGAACATCAACTTTTTTCCTTTCTGGTCTTCACAATAAGGGTTGAGAGAGTGTTGATTGACTCCAAGCAATTTCCTGTCTACTTGGTTTACGGTAGTAGATGTTCTCATAAGACGATGTTTGCTGTAGCCTTGTGGACATAGACCCTCTTGGTAATAGAGAATAGGTATTGTGGAACGGCAGTCTGTTGTGTCATGGCACAGTACTTGTGGATTGTTGGCTGTTTATATAGTTGGAACTTTAATCATGTGATGCAGACAAGAGCAGGCCCTGTCTTGATAGCGGTTAATCCTTTCAAGAAGGTCCCAATTTACACTCCTGAATTTGTTGAAGCATACCGGAAAAGGATCGGGCAGGGTTTGCACCCACATGTGTATATGACAGCTGACAGTGCCTTTGGAGCAATGGTTAGAGGTGGGTTCTTCTTTTCCTTCTTGTCTCTATTATCATGTGGTTAAGTTGATTTTGAAGACTATGTGTAGTAGAGCGCTTGTATGTGGCACCACATGTTGTAATGGAGGAATTGTAGCCCATGCATGCTTCACTGTAATGCAGGGGCTATGGTCTTTACACAAAATAGCAGTAGGATGGCCTTCCAGAACCTAGAGAAAGAGATGTTTGTTTTCATAGGACCAACCTCGCTTTGATTTGTGCAGATGGAGTCAACCAGTCTATCATCATCAGGTACTTGTTTGCAGACTTGTCTTATGCATGTGTCTTTTCCCTTTGTTGCTGATCATTTTCAACTTTTGTGGACCGAGGTTGCTTAATTCGATGAATTAGTGTGATATGCAGGAGGTTGACCTTTATGACTTGCTCGTCTGTTTGTGAAATATCAAGGAGATGTCTTGATAGCTTCACATGTCTAGTGCTGGATGTGTGTAAAAGGGGGTTACTGGTATTGTGTTTCTCCATGTGTGCTAATAGACTTCTACATTTTTTCCTTTTCAGTGGTGAGAGTGGTGCAGGGAAAACAGAAACAGCCAAGATTGCAATGCAGTACCTGGCAGCCCTTGGTGGTGGGGGTGGACTAGAGGATGAAATCTTACAGACAAATCCAATCCTCGAAGCATTTGGCAATGCCAAAACACTCAGGAATGATAACTCCAGTCGCTTTGTAAGTTATCTAACTCTTTCTGGAAGATGAGGGCCAGATAACTGATGATACCTGTTTTCCCCGGGCATCTTTTTTGGATTTTTTGGCCTTCTTCCTCATGAAATCCTTCTGGGGTGTGAATATGTCGAAATCCTTTCTGGGTTGTGAATGCCAGAACCCTTTCACTAGTGATCTTCAAAGTTAGCTTCATGGTTGCACTATGGGAAGTTATCAAGGATTTTTCACAGTTATACTCAACAGTGGTTGTCAACCTGCATCTGGTTGTGAATAGGGTGTGGTACACCTCGAGATCTGAACTTTTACAAGCTGAAGGTATTTTTTTCACTTAAAACCTTGGAGCTGACTCAGTGTTGATGGACAGGGGAAGTTGATTGACATTCATTTTGATAGGGCTGGAAAGATCTGTGGGGCGAAGATTCAAACTTGTAAGTCCTGTGCATGCCAATCTCTTTTTGTTGCTTTTCTGGTAGCTAGCTAGCATTGGATTTGGAGGCCGTTGTCTATGTGAGCTATTTGAGGTTATTTTCCCTTGATTAGGTTTCTTGTTCTGCCCAATTTCTACAAATCTAACTTTTTGCAGTTATTTTACCCTGGACCTGTGGCTGTATGGTGTAAGAAGACTTACTTGAGAAGGTGAGGTTCGCTGCTTTGGTGGGCCCATATCTGCTCTTTTTTGTGGTTCTGAAGATGAAAGGGACCTAGTTTTGGCTAAGGGGACTTTACAGTCACTTGTTTGTGATATTCAACTCACCTTCCATATGCACCAGGTTTTATTGATGGTGAAGGCTGCTAGGTAGAGTGATTATCATTTGTTCAAGTCTGTTTATGCTCAGTGTTATCAATGTATGTTGATGTATCAATCTTAGTTTATTTGCTCACCTTGTTGTGGCTTTGATCTTGCCTGAAACAGTCACGAGTTGTACAACAGGCGGAGGGTGAACGATCTTATCATGTTTTTTACCAGCTATGTGCTGGGGCTGATATTGGTTTGCGAGGTAGGTCATCCTTTATGGTATCTTTGCACACTGGGTGATGTCCTGGATTCACTGAAACTTGCATGGAAGAACTACTTTAACTCAGTTATGTGCTTAAAGTTCACATCAGAAAGGTCCAAGGAATATTGAGTTGAAAGACCTGAAGGGGCGAGGTGTTGTTTGACAGTTTCCTGATGGATTTTTCTATGAATACTGCAGAACATGCGAAGCTAAGACCTGCTCAGGAGTATCGCTATTTGAATCAAAGCAGCTGTATGACCATTGTTAATGTTGATGATGCTGAGCAGTTTCGTGCGATGATGGTTGGTCCAATGCCTTTCTATAAGATTGATTTGTCAATCTACAGGAACTGGAAATGCTACAGTGGTAGTGCGCTTGAAGATCTCTGTAGCCTGTTTGATGTGGTTGCCGAAATGTCTCCTTTGTAATCCTACATATCAGCATCCACAGTAAAGCCACAAATGGCCTTTTAGTCAGAGCTTCCATGCAGGTTTAAAAAGAAATGTGGGGAAGGCCTCCCACATCCCGACACAAAAGGGTCAGGGTGTTCGGATCCGTATGCCGACCGGACCCCATAGGTGAAGCTTGGCAGTCTACTCATTTTGTGAACTAATAATCTTCAATAGATGCATTTTTTGTGCTGTCTGAAAGATTTATCTGCATTACTTATTCGGTACGTTATTCAAAGAAAACAGTTCTGCTTGTGCGTAACTGGTGATGCAGAGCGCCATGAATGTGGTGCAAATCAGCAAGGAGGACCAGCAGGCGGCTTTTGAGATGCTCGCAGCTGTGCTTTGGCTTGGGAACATCACCTTCAGTGTTGTGGAACCTGACAATTATGTGACTGTTGATGACAATGAGGGTAAAGTGCTTCACACTTGTCTCTGTTCGGAATTATTCTGCAAGTTAAACATTCTAAACAATGTATCTTCCCAATCTACGTACTAACAGATGTGAGATTCTAGTCTAAAGGTTGCGCACCATAGAGCTGATGGCCTCACAATTCCTTATATGCTTCTTGACTTGGTACATATGGATGCCTTCTGAAGCGTGAAATAGGATCAACACTTCCATTGAGCCAGCATTTACATTCAGAGGAATGATTTGTTGTGGTACATTCCACAGGAAAGTCAATGTATGTTTGGCTTATCATGTTCTATATAGGAGTCTGACTGGCATGAGGTGGTTCTTTGATCAGCGGTGGAAGTAGTGGCAGCTTTACTGCACTGCAAGGTTGGGGATCTTATGGCAGCGCTTTCCACACGCCGGATTCATGCTGGGGGTGATGATATTGTGCAAAGATTGACCTACTCTCAGGTCTGGGCACTCGTGGCACTTCCGATTAGGAACACTGGCTTACACTGTCAACAAGTCTATGCTGTGAGGAAAGCAGAGAATCTTTTCATTACTACAAGTTATATCCATGACTACTCATTGCTTATTCCTGTGTGCTGAATGCAGGCAACTGATTCAAGGGATGCACTTGCCAAGTGCATCTATGCAAGTGTATTTGATTGGTTGGTAGATCGCATTAACATGTCATTGGAGGTTGGCAAGAGGCGCACTGGCAGATCTATCAGCATCCTGGACATTTATGGGTTCGAGTCATTCAAAGTGAGTTCAAGTTATGTAGCATTTGGACATTCAAAGCTTGTCTTGTGGTTTCACATGATCCTGGACGTTAAGGGGATGGACTATTGCTGCTGGACTTAGGTCATTCAGACACACCACCTAAATGCTCCTGGGTGTGGTTTTATGATGCCTTTGGAGTTCTGTAGACTTGCTTTCTACAAGCAAGCTCCAGCTGAATACTATGGTCATCTACTTGTTTCTGATCTCCCAACGAATTTCATGCAAGCCGCGCTTTATCTTTCTAGGAGACGATCGGCATCTGCTGTTGTGCACTTACCAAATGGTTCCTGTTAATTCATTGCCTTGTTTGATGCAGATTAATAGTTTTGAGCAGTTGTGCATTAACTATGCAAATGAAAGGTTGCAGCAACATTTCAACCGCCATCTTTTCAAGCTGGAACAAGAGGTCTGTTATAGTAGGAATTCTCTTCTCAGAATTCTTTTCTTGCGTTGGTCAGGTCTCTGTAGCAATCTAATAACAATCTAGGTGAAGAATTTGGTCCTGATGCTTTGACCCTGCTACCTCTTCGCTTTGTTTCAAAAAACATAAACTTAGATTCTTAGAAATGGTGTGCTCTATTTTGCAGGAGTATACATCTGAAGGCATTGATTGGACAAGAGTTGATTTTGAGGACAATCAAGAGTGCCTTGATCTTATTGAGAAGGTAATGTCCTTTTGATGTCAACTAGTTTCGTATGTAGTGGTTCAATAAAATTCTTTGTGTGGTTGTGTGCATCTCTAGGTAATGGATACTCCTTGTTTCACGACCATATACACTCTATTCTCTTTGCATGGATCTCCTGTTGTGGATCTGTGGTTGGGTGTAGTCTGCAGATGTTTCTCAGGTCCATGTCTACTCTGGGTAATGTCGATATTTGAAGAGTTGAAGGGCTGTGCTGTTACATCTTTCACTGTTTTCTCTTGGGCTGTGTACGGGAACTACAGAAGTGTCTCACCCAAAAAGCTGCAGTGAACCATACCCCTCTCTGCTGGAGGGCCTTAGGTTCTGGAGGTAGAGCAGAAGATCAACATATCTGATTTCCAAGTAAGAAAAGCTCAAATGGTCAGAGTTGTGATGTTTTGCATTGCAGAGACCACTGGGTATCATTTCATTGCTGGATGAGGAGTGCACATTTCCAAGAGCCACAGATCTTACACTTGCCAACAAGCTCCAGGAACATCTGAAGGCAAATGCTTGTTTCAAAGGGGAGCGGAGCAGGGCATTCCGGATCTGTCACTATGCTGGGGAGGTATTTGACATGGCACTCTTAACCTCCATGTAAATTGTCCATTAAAGGTCATGAGTGAGGTTTTGACACTTGCTCCAAATATGCTTAAAAATCCTGTTGTGCTCTCATAGTTCCATCTTAGTTGGATGAGTAGGTATATTGGAAGGATATTTGCGGTTGGTTGTGTGTCATCCTCACATTCTTTTGGATGTCATGACATGCTGATACTAAAGGTCTTCTTAAAGGACTTCATGCATGGAATCTGTGCTTTAATGGAAATGTTGTTTCGTCTCATATGGGAGTAATATACATTTACAATCAGTCTCTGGGCCTTTTTTGGAATCAAGGGTGCCTTGCAAAGTGTGAGGCTCTAATGACTTGGAGCAGTGGATTCTCCTAGACTCTGATCAAGACTTGCAATTTCTAGGGCTATTGGTGGCTCCAAGGTTCCGCATAGTGTTTTTTGTTACAAAGCAGATGAACCTGCATCTCTATCTGTTAGGTCTGAGAAATATACAGGCTTATATGATAGAGGTAGTGGACCCAAATCAATGCAGGGGCATGGAGTTCTTAGGGGATTTTGTATGCGAGGAATTTAATTTCTTCATTTCTCTTGGTTGTCGTCATCACTGGTTAACACATCAGTTGTGTATGAGTGAATGATACTCACAGTAGGGGGCCTGTGGGAGAAGATCAATAAACTTTCTGCCTTTTTGTTATTCTTTCTCTCTATGTATGTGAGCTTTTGACAAAAGCTGTGTATGCAGGTGAAGTATGAGACCAATGGATTCCTGGAGAAGAACAGAGACCTGTTGCATTCGGATCTTTTGCAGCTGCTGGCAGCTTGTGACTGCTCTCTGCCGCAGCTATTTGCCGCGTCGATTGGGGAGGATGTGCAGAAATTGCTCAGCCCTACACGGAGGGCAAATGGTACAGAATCTCAGAAGCAAAGTGTGGCAGCGAAGTTCAAGGTCTGGCAACTGCCCTTTTCTGTGCTGTGTCTGCAAAATGTTTTTTGTTTTCTTTTTCTTAGTTTGGCCCTTAACCAGTGGTGGACCGGCCTGAATACTACATTCTGCACAGTTTGCGATCCCATGTCCAGGGATACTGTAATTTCCAGTAGACAATGGCTGCTTGTTGTAGGATATAGATTGGAATTTTTCACGACTCACAAATGCTCCAGAGTGACTAGTGTATGTATTTTGTCCTTCGCACTTGATCGAATGAAGGAGCCAATTATCGTTCCTAAGTGCATCCAGTGTGTGTGGGGGATGCCAGGGCCAACTAAATAAGCTGATGGGGAGACTAGAGAATACAGAGCCACACTTTATAAGGTGCATAAAGCCAAACACTCTGCAGCTTGCAAATATATTTGAACAGGAGCTAGTACTGCAGCAGCTACGGTGCTGCGGTGTGCTGGAAGTGGTCCGTATTTCCCGCTCTGGCTACCCCACGCGCCATTCACATCACCAGTTTGCCAACAGGTGACCATTCCTCCCACCTGTATCTTGAGCTGACAAGGCTGAAACCAAGTTTTCGCAGAGTCATTGGTTGGCCCCCCAGCTCCCAGAAGGAAGTTGAGCTCGCTACTGACAGTCTAGAGTAGAGTTATTGCAAATGAGCATTTGTTCATGTGGAATTGCTGGGAGAGACAATATCTCTATACTCGGAATTTTTGGATTAACCCATACTCTATTGGACAACTACCTAGCTAGCACATGTTCCTGTCCCTCACAAATAAGCTATTGGATGGCTGAAAATTAGGACTTTGTGGTTGATCTTTGTAGTGCTGTTATTTATGTGCAGGTATGGATTTTTACTGCCAAAAAGTCTGGCTGCACAACACGATATGTTAAGTGTGTGTGTTGCAATCTTGCACCAGTTTGGTATTGCTCCAGAGATGTACCAAGTTGGACTTACAAAGTTGTTTTTCCGAGCTGGACAGGTATTCATCGCGTGTGAATCTGGAAAGGAGCTTCCTGTTGATTTTATGTGTTATAAACCCATTAGATATTGGTTTTGGACTAGAGATATCTCGAGTAAAGAATTCTATTGGAGCCTGAAAGAAGACCCACCTGAGTCTTTGTATGTTTCAAGCATAGCTCCAGTGGAGTTATGTAGGTGAGTGTGTGACAGTTTATATCTGCTATCTTCGGTAGCAATCTTCTAAGAAAGAATGATGAATAAACATGCTATGCGGTGCAGGTGCATGTGGTACCTCGTCCTCTTCTAGCCTCTGTTCTGTTTGTGGCTTGCTTAGCTTTCTGACACTGTACTTGTGCACCTGTCCTTTGAGTTGTATGATCCCTCATTCTGTATACAATGGGCTGGGTTTGCATATAAAATGTCAGTGGTTTTCTCTAATTTGAGTCCATCGGTGTACGTCGATGATGCAGATAGGAATATTGGAGGATCTGCGACTGCGTACCCTTCAGGGTGTTATAGGGGTGCAAAGTGTGTACAGGGCATACAAGGTTCGATGCCAGTTTATACAGCTGCGAAAAGTGACAATTTTCTTGCAGTCTTGTAAGTTCATTGTGATGTTTGTTGCTCTCTCTTTTCCTATGCGCATGAGCAGCTGTGTCATAATCATTCACCATTGAACTGTACATGTCTGTTAAGCAACTGTGTTGTCACTGAAGTCCTGCACCATATTCTAATAGTTGTGTGATTGTTGAGCCCCATTTCCGTCATGTTGGTGTCTGAACTCAGAACTCTTGGTTGATGCGGCTTGTGTTTTGAGTAGTGGTTAGAGGTGTACAAGCAAGACGACAGTTTCAGGAATTACGGCGGATACATGGGGCGGCTGTTATCATTCAAAAGCACGTGCGAAGGCGTGCAGTGCGATGCATCTATCTGTCAAGGAGGAAGATGGTTGTGCTAGTGCAAACAGGTGTTTCTCTTTGCCCGTTTTTGTATTAAGCACAAGATGAAACAAGGCAAATGCGCCTCACAGGGATGTCACATTGCATCGTAGTAGGCTGAAAGTTGGATAGCCTTCTGATTTTAAGACATCGTAAAACTTTGCAGTTGTCCGAGCATGGCTGGCAAGAAGAGAGTTGCATTCTCGCCAACAAGAAACAGAAGAGAAGTTGGCTGCTGAAGTTGAGAATTCAGGAGATGTTCAAATAGACAGACACCAGGAGGTCAAGGAGATGGGTAGTGGTAACAGCATACCTTCATCGACCAAGGTCTTAGTGACCGAGGTGTGTGCACAAACAAATTCCCTTTGTCTGGGTTGACCAGAATTGTGTGTAATATCAAACAGCTTCTGTATGTTTCAGGGGGTTGAGCACAGTACTTTCATGTGAGTGTCACAGGATGGGCACCCAAGCATTTCTGAAGAACATGTGGGCAACTTCATCGCATCTTAACTTAGTTATATTATTAATGTACAGCCAAGTGAGTTTTGTGGCTGAAAGATCTCGGATACCATTCTGACATTGACTGACTAGGTTCAAGGCTTTACAACTGGAAATATTCAGAACAGACTAACATTCATAACTAGGTTGCTGAATCAGGTTAGATTTGAGTCAGGTATCTTGATTATCAGCGAGGACGGGGGCTGTGGCAGGTAGTGGAGGAGTTGAAGGATACTACAATCAAGGTGCAGCCGTCGTATCTACTGGAACTGCAAAGGCGAGCTGTGATTGCTGAGAAAGCCCTAAGAGAGAAGGAGGAGGACAATGGTCTACTGCGTCAACGGCTGCAACACTGTGAAGCGCGTTGGATGGAGTATGAGTCTAAGATGTCTTCTATGGAGGACATGTGGCAGAAGCAGATGTCATCTTTGCAACTTAGTCTCGCAGCTGCCAAAAAGAGTCTTGCAATGGATGACACTTTGCCGCATACTCCCAACAAGGATGATGCTGTGAATCTCCGGATCAGTGTGTCACGGCAGCGAGCCTCCAAGCATTTACTCCCCCACGAGGATGATGACTTTGACTGGGATGATGATACCACCCTTGGCACCAAGAGCCCCGAGCAGAGTCTGACCCCTTGTAAATATCCACAATCAGCAGCGGAGTACACTCTGACACGAGGAGAAATTGATGCTGGACGTTCAGTGGTTGGTCATCTGATCAGAGAGTTTGACCACCGAACACAGGTTTTCAATGACGATGCCGACTTTCTGGTGGAAGTGAAGTCAGGCTTGACAGAGGCAAGTCTCAATCCAGACGAGGAACTTCGAAAGCTTAAGGGGAGGTTTGATACATGGAAGAAAGATTTCAAGTTAAGGTTACGGGAAACAAAGGTGGTTCTCCAAAAGCTTTGCAACTTGGAGTCTGCTGAGAGAACCAAAAAGAAGTGGTGGGGGAAGAGAACTACCCCTTGATTAGCACAGCTAAGATCTGGCATAGGGTCTGCCTGATCGATAGTTTTGATTCACATGTAGCATAGAGCTGGTTTATCCTGCTCAGGGGCCAAATCTGTTGTAAATTGAGTGTCTCTCAGCTGACAATGCTAATGCTGCTGAGAAAGAACTTGTCTTGAAGTTAGTACTAGGCAGTGGGCTTCACTATTCTTGTACATGGTCACAAAAATCTTTGTGAAACTGGGATTATTTAACAGGGAATTACTTGGATGGAGTTTGTCTGTGTTAGTGAACTCCTGTTGCTTGTGTAGGGTGGCTCTTTTACCTGGTAATTGGGCTCCTGTACAGTGCTTCTTACGAAGCTCTTTTATCTTCCAAGTTGGCTTGATTTTTTGTTTTGGCAGCTTTTTGTTTATGAAATCCCATCCCCAATTCCATTTGGAATTGCAGAAAACTTGGAGTGGTAGTTTATCAGTTTATGGTCGACTTGCTGTTATGTGATTTGGTTCTTGGGGTCGTTTTAGGTGTTGGGAGTAGTTTAGACTGTTCTTCAGGATGGGATGGGAGGATGCAATTTCTGGATTCTCCCATATCTTAGGTTCTCAAGCTTGCAAACAAGTGGCAGATGTCATAGAACTGGCAGAGAAAGTAGTTGAACATCCAGTAATGTTCTGATCATCTAGACATAGCCACAGAATCGACAGAGGATTCCTATTATGTGACGAACACCAAAGGTGTTGATGATTTTTGTCGATCTAAGGGAATCCAAGGTGACAAGATTGGAATTGATTGGATGTGAGTCCCCTCTTCACCCAGGAACCTGGATATATGAATGAGTATGGGAAAACCAACATCTTCAACATTTACCTTGTTTGAAAATCACTTGAAGCATGTATTATGCAACCCCAACACCAACATAGATATCACAGTCTGTCTGATTGCCTTGCATCGAGTCTGCATACAACAGGTTTGCACTTGCGGTCCCTCCTCCCTCCATGATGCACTGCGTAAACTAGGCCATTCGCTGCTTTTTCCATTCCTTCCTCTTTATTACACGTGATTCTTGCTAAGAATGCAACACAGGCTGCACATGATCCAATGTTGGAGAGAGGATGGCCCGCACAAAGGCCCATCCCATGAAGCTAATAGGGCCAGAACGGGTTGTTTGTCCGTAATACAGACAGACTCTGGGTGTGCTTTAATATTCCGGAGTTCCTGCAGTCTTGTCAGGTCATCAACTCGTTCTGCCACTCTTGGGGTTACAAGTTACAACGGAACATGTGATTCTAGTTTCTGGGTCGGCACTGATTGGTTTAGCATCTTGGGTTTGAAGTTTGCAGTTTGCACTTGGAAATTTAAGTGCCAAACAATTCTATTCTGCTTGGCACCGACGGTGGGTAATTCGAGGTCCTTTTGTAACTGTCGATGGCAGACTGAGATCCAGGTCATCAGTGGACTAAACATGATGATGCACAGTCTGCATCAGTGATGACGATGACCGCACATTTGGCAAGTCCAGCACACAAACATGCAGCGATTGGTTGTTTGAGTGCATCGGATGCCAGGATTGCATGTGGGCCTCACAGGACGATCCTTGTGATTCAGAACTTTGGGAGGCATTTTATGGGGATCGAAGTGGCAGGCTTTCTTGGCAAGCAGATAGATATTGGTTGTATCGCTCACTGGGTCCTTGGATACCCCCGTCTGGTTTCTTGTTAGTCTTGCCTCCTCTCTTCCCACTACGACGTGAGCCTTTCTTTCCATCTTCCTCTGTCGGATAGACCCGTTGGACTACCTGTCAGTCCCCGTTTCTGTTGGATCCCTTGCTTCTAGAGTCTTGGGTCCGTTGGCATTGCTCTCGCTTTCTCCTTCTCTTCCATTTGTTTGTTTTCCTCTTCCTTGTATTTGCTTGTGTGATTCTACCCTTGTTTTTCTTAGTTTCCGTTCTCTGTTGTGACCTCGTCTACCCCCGGACCCGTTCTTTCTCTTGTGCTATCGGTTTTAGTGGGTGAGCTTGCATTTTAATTCGATCGCAGCTCCCCATTGATGCTCTATCTTAGCATGTCAGTGTTTTCCTCACCTCCGGATCATCAACAGTGAGATGTGCTGCAGTGCTTACTCGCTACCTCTCTGCGTCCCCCTGTAATCTCCAAACATCCATCTCTCATTTTTCACTCCGCGTGTGAAAATGTCAGACTTGGAAAAACCGTTGCGTCCAAAGCGTCCAAAGTCATGGGTGGATTGGGCAGTGCAGTTCAGATGGATTCTTGTGATATTCGTGGTGCTCCCTGTTTCGAAGGCATTTGATTGGTGGGCCTACTTTGGAGACATTTGGTCTGCCTCGAAGTCAGAAAAAAAACGGCAGAAAGAACATGATGAAAATGTGGATAAGGTCCTCAAAAGATTGCAGTCCAGAGATCCTGCTCGTGACGGTCTGGTGTGTACAGCCAGGAAACCATGGATTGCCGTGGGAATGCGTAATGTGGATTACAAACGAGCTCGCCACTTTGAAGTCGACTTGTCGTCTTTCCGTCAAGTTAATGAGCTTTCTCTTCCCATCTCTCTTGCCAGAACCTTGACTAACCTTATAGGCAGACCTTCGGTTCTCCGGGTCTGCTCTTTGTAGGTGAGATTCATGCACTCCATTCTCTCTCGAAGCTGTCTCTCGACACTGGAGTTACTAGGTCAATAGGTCTACCTTGACACCTTGTACCAAGAAACAGAGTCATAGGAACTTGATGTAGGAGGCTGTCTCCACTAGCAAATTTCTATTTTCTAGTCACATCGGTTCAGTCCGGGTGAGATGCTTTCTGAGAGGCCACTGCTGCAGTTGAGCTGGGCCTGTTGATCTGTTTCAGTACTTCATCTCCACCAGAAAGAGTAGGTATAAAATTGTGGAACTGGCAGTCTATTGTTTGTCCAAGTTGTGATTTGCATGTTATGTGATTTACCAGAAACCTGTGTCAAACTGCTAGATAAAGGTGACATGATTTGCACAGGCTAGCAGAGAAAACTATCAGAGTGGATATCTATCTTATCATTCCATGAAAAGCCTGGTGTATATCACTAAGTTATGAAATAGGAATTTCTATCAGCTCGCCCATCCTGTGCTGGGGAATGTTGTGATTGGAGTGGGCTAACGTCTACTCTTCATAATGCGTTCTCTACTGGGTGGTAAGTAGAAGTAAATGGAGGAAACAGAAGTTTATCATTCAGCGGATTCATAGAATCTACTGTGCTATGAACAGTCCACAAGGGGCCAACGGATGCTTGTAGACCTGAGATTAGGATCAGCCGGGTTATACTAAGGCAAGGTACACACCAAGAGTGTGACAAATTTCTTTTAACCCCAGGAATGTCTCTGTGGGCAGATTCTGGAGATTGATGTGGAGAACAAGATTGCACGTTGCGAGCCTTTGGTCAACATGGGCCAAATTACCAGAATGACTGTTCCAATGGGTCTGGCCCTTGCTGTGGTTGCAGAGCTTGATGATCTGACTGTTGGTGGTCTCATTAATGGCTATGGAATTGAAGGAAGCTCTCATATTTATGGTCTCTTTTCTGACACCGTCGTTGCGTATGAAATCATCCTTGCTGACGGACGCTTGGTGCATGCAACTGCTGACAATGAATACTCAGACCTCTTCTATGCCATCCCCTGGTCACAAGGTACCCTGGGACTGCTGGTTGCAGCTGAGATCAAGCTGATTGAGGTGAAGGAGTACATGAAAGTGACATATAAGCCTGCGAAAGGAACTTTGAAGGAACTGGCACAGGCATATAATGATTCATACATGCCCCGTGATGGGGACCAAGACAATCCTGAGAAGGTACCAGAATTTGTTGAAGGCATGATCTATTCTGAGATGGAAGGCGTAATGATGACAGGGCGCTATGCATCAAAGGAGGAGGCAAAGAAGAAAGGGAATAAGATTAATGAGGTGGGCTTGTGAGCTAGCCTTATTCGAGAATGATCATGAACAGTCTGTCATGCCTTCTTTTCTTATGCAAGATTTTTGGACATTTGCTGTGGAAGGAGGGATGCATTATTCACAGATTTCATTGCTTCTCTCCTAACCGTCGTGGTTAACTTGTAATCCCTGCAGGTGGGCTGGTGGTTCAAGCCCTGGTTCTACCAACATGCACAGACAGCCCTGACAAAAGGTGAGTTTGTGGAGTATATTCCCACACGACAGTATTATCACCGCCACACACGCTGTCTCTACTGGGAAGGCAAACTTATTTTGCCCTTTGGAGACCAGTGGTGGTTCCGCTGGTTTTTCGGATGGATGATGCCTCCCAAGGTCTCCTTTCTGAAAGCGACCCAGGTATGTTCGCAGTGCATGAAAACCATGTTGAATGGATAGGATGGCTGTTACCTCGTCTTTTAGCAAACTTATTTTGTTTGCAAGAGTGGGTTGCACTTACCGTCCTTGCAAACTGTTGCTTTACTATGCTGTTCCATGTTTAATGGCCAGCAAGCATCGGATCATCTATCATCTGCACAGGGTAGGCACAATTGTCTGTGCATCCCTGTGAATGTTCAGACATTGCTTCGAACCGTGATTGGTTGAAACTAGTTCTTAGAAGTCACATGCAGACGAATTATTCTAGACTACGACCTGGTTGGTGTCACTTGCAAGTGATAGTTGTTGTCTTGTGTTAAGGGCTTGTTTAACTGTGTGGACGCAGGGGGATGCCATCCGCAACTACTACCATGAGCGTCACGTCATCCAGGACATGCTGGTGCCTGCATACAAGGTTGGAGATGCCCTCGAATTTTCAGAACGTGAATTTGAGGTATGGCCTTCCTCGTGCCGCCCATGTAGTGAGGAGAGCCCCAGCTATTGGTTGAGAGTGTTTTCCTATTTGTGATAACTTGCTACTATGCAGATGCTGCAGAATTGCACCCGTTGATCCCGCAGGCCACAATCCTTTTAGGTTGGGTGGCAATCTCAATGAAGAATTTCCAGATTTTGAACGATGAAAGGCACAATTTCTCAGTGGATGAGCTCAACAAGTTTCCCCAGTTGGTCTAATTTAGAAGGATGGGAGAACTTTATTTTTAGCTATCAATATAATCTAGCAATTTGTTTGTCTCGTCAAGTTCATATGCTATACAACATAAACGGGGTATATGCCAAAACTCCTCAGAAATTAAGCCATGGTCAGTGATAGGAAAATAAATTCTTCTTTCCAATACTTAGCCCTCTTATCAATGCAGGTTTACCCAATTTGGTTGTGTCCTCACCGCCTTTACAAGACTCCTATCAAGACCATGATTAACCCCGAGCCAGGGTTTGAATATGCTAGGCGGCCTGGTGACACGCCTTTTGCACAAATGTTCACTGATGTTGGGGTATATTATACACCGCGGCCTGTTTTCAATGGTGAGGTCTATGATGGGGTTGAGGCTGTCAAAAAGCTGGAGGCGTGGATGATTGAGAATCATTCTTTCCAGCCTCAGTATGCAGTTTCTGAGCTCAATGAACGCGACTTCTGGAGGATGTTTGATGCAACTCTCTACCATCAGTGCCGAGAGAAGTACAAGGCAGTGGGGACGTTTATGGGGGTTTATTACAAGTCCAAGAAGGGAAGAAAGACAGAGGCTGAAGTGGCTGAGGAAGAGGCCAAGGTGTCTGAGAATGGATTTACTGACATTGAGAAGCCTGACACTGAGTAGCAGTTGAGGAGCACGTTTTTGTCTGTTGTTATTTTGGGCTGTAGTGGTCGGTCTATCATGATCGAAACGGTAAAGAGAGAGTGAAAGTTTTTTTCCCAGGAAGAAGGTGATTGAGAATGGCTATGTCAACATTGAGAAGCCTTTGAAAAGTAGAATTGTACGTGTGTGGACCAATTGATACGTCCTGCCACAACAATCTGGCTATATCCCTGGACTAAGCCGCAGCCGACATAGAGTAATTGGACTATCTTCACCGCATGACTGCTGCTTGGCAACAGTGGTTCTGGGGAGTACATTAATGTCACAGAGGCTGGCATGGAAGAAGCAAATGCTAAAAGCATTGAAAATCAGTGTTGACGGCGGCTACAATTCAATTTCTTAAACTCATTTGTTTAGTTCTGCAGAGAAAGCTCTGTAAGAGGAGAAGCATTAACCAGCGAAAAGGAGGTGCAATGGTCTGTTTACTCTAGACTTTTGCAGGTAAGTGTGTTTTGTTGTTGCGGTAAGTGCTACTGGAGCATTTGTGGCGACTGTCCTGGTAGAGTGGTTCATCCAGGCACTAAGTTTTGCAAGTGGGGGTACTTCAGAGGTCACAGACAGAAGGGTCAGTGAGCAAGCTTGCTGACTACAGGTCAAAGCCTCAGTCGGCCCTTGTTTGGAGTTTGTGACATGCAGGGAGTCTTGTGCATGTTACTGCCGGAACTCCAATGTTTTCTTCCCCCACCCCCTTTAATCATCATGCTGAAGCATTTTCTCTTGTGTTGACTACTAGCCTTGCTTGAACCAGTGTAGTTGTGGGTTCTCACAGTTGCACGAGTCATCTGTCTGCAACATGAGTTCACAAGCTGTGCTGGTAGACTCATCTCTCACCTCGTCTGGTCCTCCTCCTTCATTGAAAGAGTACTTGAGCCAAGTTTTGAGAACACCTGCAAGTGAACTTACAGATCCAGATGAATTGAAGGGTAGTGCTTGACTGAGGTCTGTAAGGTCACAGTCCTTGGGACTACTCTTCACCATAGTGGTCAATTGCAGGCACGGGTACTGCCCTGTACAGCAACAAAATCCATGCTGCCGCATTCAAACGGCATGTGGCTCATCTACTCGCTTGCCCATCATCCATCTTTTTAAGCAAGGTAGTTTGTTTTGTTTTGTTTCATTTCATTTTGTTTGTTTTGTTTTGTGGCGTCGTTGACATCTCCCAATCCGCAACGGCCTTTGCCCGGGGTCTTGATACTTGATACCACTGGAAAGCCCTCAATGCGGAGGTTGGGTAGTGTGTGTGAGCACGCACATGCCAGCCTAAGCCTGCTTACCTGAGCACAGAGGCATATTCTGCATATTCCCCAAGAATTTGGAGAATATGTGAGAGTGAAACCAAAATGTGCCCACGCGAAAAATATAGGAAACTATCTGAAAACTGCGCTCACGCCACAAAACTTAGGAAACTAATTGTCCAAAGCTTAACTCATGTTAGCACAAAGACAAACAAATACATCTGCTAGACTTTTTCTTTTCTTTTTTTTCCGAGAAAAGGGACAGAGGCCCTGGATGAAACTTTAGCTAGAACTGAAAGGTTAGCGAGCAAAAACAATGTGGCGTTGGGTAATCATTGTGTGTAGAGCATCCCCAAGAACCACCCAAAAAAAGGGTTTTGCCGGAGAAACTTGGATTTTCGCCTGCAAAACTTGGGTTTCGCCAGCAAAATTAGGTTTTTTTTTTTTTTAAAGTTTTTTGGTAGGTTTCTCCCTTTCAAGCTCCTTCTATATGTTTAAAATATTGTTACACATCATGTAGACCCTATCAACGCAGAAAGACCTTATATCCATGTATTAAACGTATTTCCGCTGCATACCTATCACCCCCATAATCGTGGATCCTACTCAAGTGGGGTGTTTTTTCTGCTCACATTGTGCTTACGCGGGGGTTGGTATCATGTGAGCACAACGTGAGCATGCTCACGCATGAGCACAACCCACGGTCATGGGAGTTTTATGTTTTTAAACCTCTGTCATAGGAGTTATATGTTTTCAAAATGGAATAAAACCATAAGCGGGTATAGAAGACTGGTGCATTTGTACGATACATATGCGCCAATTCAGCAAGGCGAAACCTTTTGTAGTGCAGTCAGAAACTATACCTATAGCGGCGGCGGTGAATTTCGCATTGAGAATGATATGTGATATGGGCACAAACCTAAGCAATGGTGGGTTTCGCATTGAGAAACCCTTAGTGGTATAGCTTGAGTTGAGACTTTCAATACGAAATCCCATCACCCAACAATCCCACATCCAAAAGGAATGGTGGGGCCTTTAAAAGTGACCTATTCATCCTTTTAGCTACAATGTGATTTCTTCTCATGCTAGTTTTGTAGTGCGAAATTGTCCATGGGTGAGGACCCTAAATGTGAGGTGAAGCCTCATTGCCTACACTCGCGTCTGTTATGGAGAAAAAGCCACGCCTATAGTGTAACATGTTCATCAGATGGGCTACTTGTTCTTTATGTGTTAGTTTCGCATAATCGTTAATTTCGCCAATTTCGTTTAGTTGTGGAAATTTCCCCTCAATGAGTAGAGTCATAGAGGCGGTTTTATAATTTTTGGACGTGCGGTATGAGACACATCGAAATTCAGGTATCTTTTGTCACTAGAAATTCATGAAAAATAGCAAATTGGCCCATGTGTGAAAAATTGAAATCTAAGACCAAGTGCGATTTCCTCTGTATCCATGTGCGTCTCCTATGTCGAGGACCATCTAAGCCCAAGTGCACTCTTCTATGTATCTAAGTGCATCTCCCATGTAGAGGCCCAAGTGTCCACTGTCATCTAAGCCCAATCGTCTCCTATGTATCCAAGGGCGTCTCCCATGTGCGTCTCCTAAGGTAGATTCACCTAAATCTGAGCGCGACCTTGAACGGACCCCTATTTTTGCATAGAAAAATGACTACAGAGGTCCTTGAATGGATAGACAGAATCCAGTGGTTTATTTAAGGTCTACCAATGGCCATAATTTCCTACAGATATGGTGGTTTTACGACTCAACGTGTATACATCCATGTACTTATTGGATTTGTAACTACACGGTTATTAACAAATCAAATAGATTACTGTACTCAAGATTTGCACTTAATTAATCACCGAAAGAGCGGGCATAGGCCAGATTTGGGGCAAATTTTGTTTCAAAATACCATGACGGCTGCTCCATTTAAAATGGACCCGCTGACCATTCAAAGTTTCTAACTCTAACACCAAGTATAAACACGGGGCTCACATGTGCAAGAGGCCCAGCATGCAATCCATAAAAGTTCAAGGATGGATGCAATTTAGATATTTTCAGATATGGCAGGGACATTAAGACTCGTTGTTGGGTGCATGCATGGATAAGCACTGGACTTAGGGCAGTTTAGTTTTCATTTACTCAGGTACGTTTTCACACACTATCCTGGGTCAGCATAGGCCACTTGGTGCTCCTTTTTAGGTGCATTAATGTTTTGACTTTGGATACTTAGAGACTCTACAAGGAGCAGACCATCTCATGGACAATGAATATGTCCTTCTTAATTTGCTATATAGGGGTGCCTTTTTGGATGCACACTTGTGCACCTTAGGCAGTTTTAGGCTTTACATTAGTCATTTCTTGGGTTCATAATAGTTGGGTCTACCACTCACATATAAGAAGTTGTTATAGGACCCACCCCCGAAAAAGGGCAGTACCCACAAGGCGAAGTGGCTCTTAGTTACGCCGGTTTTGGCCGGAGTCTTCTCTCTCTCTAGGAAGTTGTTAAGTACCACGTTGAAAATTAATATCAATTCATGGTTGTGGTCAAAAAATTGTAATTGATATCAGGACCTCTTTGTTCTGTTGCTAATCCAACGATATATATATCTCCTTGCTAGACATTTTCTATTAATAGAACTGCTTAAACACACACATTTAGGTGTTACTACCAGTGTTGGGCGGGTACACAGGTCAGAGCCGGGTATGCACCAGGGTATGTCCAGCCCTGATCGCCGGACCTATCCATACCGCTTACCCGGCCCAAGACCTGCCTAGGTGGGTTTGTGTCTCCATGGGGCCCGCCCCAAGACCTGTATAGGCGGGTTAGGGCTCCAGGAGGCCCGCGAAAAGACCTGCATAGGCAGGTAAGAGGTGTAGGAGGGGCGGGGCGGGCTTGTGGAATAAAGAGAACCAGGGCATGTGAAGGCCCAGGTTGGTCAGAATCAAGGTGGAGATCATGACTGAGGTACTTCAACTATTGGTGATTTCAATGAAATGAGGGTGGCCCAAAAAAATTTAGAGAAGTTGAAGTCATTTAAAAATATATATATTTTAAATAAAATTCATGACCTGCCCTTACACACGACCGGCGGGCTTCTATAACAACAAACCCTTTATAACCATGACCGGCAACACAAAAATGAGCATAGATTATGCATATCCGCCGGACAACAAAAATCTTAATATCCTCACAAGCCCGGGCCCGGCGGGCTTCTAATGGGTTTCCATATCGACAAGTTCGGGCCCGTAGGTCATGTTCTCAGTGACATGCCCGCCCAACACTGGTTACTACACTGCCAAGCTTTCACTGGGCTTAGATGGGCCTCGAATTTCAGTGTAGAGCGGGAATGGGGTGCCCGATTACCACATCATCATAGCCACATTTGTAGGACATGTCATCATCAGCCACATCATTGTTGTCAAAATTTGGGCTGAAAGAGGAAAAAAGAAAAAAGAAAAAACTGAATTATGATAATCAGAGCAGCAATAGGGTGCCATAGTGCCACCTTATCATTGCCATGTTTTATCTGAAATGTCACGTCATTGTCGCCAATACATCGTCATCGGCACTTCAGGATTGCACCAGAGGAAACTTGATTCTGTAAAAAACTCCTGGAACTATGTGGATCTTCCTTTTCCAGTGTAGGTTTTCTTCCATTGAACCCCTTGATTGCACATACAATGTGCCATTTTTTTTTTGGGAATTTGGCCCACAAATTTCCAAAGGACACATGTAACCCTGCATGAATTGTGATTGAGTTGGTCGGCCCCCAACAAAAATCTATGTCAGGGCGAATTTGCTTTGTCAAACAGAATGTTTCCTCAAAATTTCTTTGGAGTTGAAAAAACCCCCTGGTAAATTATTATAATCTCCCAAACGGAACGGTCAATTCTTCCCAAATTTGCACAGTACCTACAACAAGAAACCTAATAAAATGTATATCCCTTACCCTCTATATAGTCTTTGGAGGCAGTGGTGGAGCCTTCTAGAAGGGGCCACCGCCTCATCCCCCTACTTCTGGAAAGCTCTAGAAGTAGGAGGGCGTACAACGCATGTCTTGGGCCCACCGCCCCATCCCATGCCATATAAAATGCCGTATAAAAAAGAATCGTACAGCTGTCTACCTCCCATCGACCCTCCTACTTCTACGCTAGCCTAGGCGTACATGTGCATGCCATTTCCCTCCTCTCCAAGCCTCCCGCGGCCCCACAAATTGGCTCTTCCCACAATGTCGGGTTGCCTGACCTTCCCAAATTGGCCAAATGAATTGGGGTACATGGTAGGTATATGTTGTGTATAATTGTGTATGTATATGGCTGTTTTCTTAAAACTTTTGATGGTGCAAAAATGATTCTAGTACATAGTAAGAGAGTTTCTAATTAGATAGGTTCAGGTTCCAAATTTTTATTTTCTAAGGGGGCATGCTTGCAGAGCCCATGAAATGGAGGCCTAATAAAATGGAACCCTTACCCTCCTTATATAGTCTTTGGAGGCGGTGGTGGAGTCTTCTAGAAGGGGGCCCACCGCTGCTTCTGGAAGGTCTCCCATCGCCCTCCCATGCTTCTACGTTGGGTACCCCCCCTACTTCTATGCGTACAGATGTGTGCAGCTTGTGGAGCCATTTCCCTCCTTTCCAAGCCTCCCGTCGGCCCCACTGATTGGCTCTTCCCACACTATGGGGTTGCCTGATCTTCAACTCTCCCCCCAATTGATCGTGGGTACTATATATAGGTAACTGCCACTTAGTAAGGTTCATTTCCGTGGATGAACTCCTGTTGGCAGATATGGCCTGGGAGGTGAGCGGGTCCCATTTTTGTGGTGGATGCAACTGGTCTTTATATTGAGAGGAATATGTGCAGGCGGCCCCAGAAATTTGGGGATTGGTTCTTGTCGGCGAGTGAAAGAGTGTGAATGCAACCCACCGACTTGGCTTGCAAACAAAGTCAGACACGGGCACAACAAAGAAATACTATGCTCGTGACAACAAGATTTTTCAGGTCACATTCGTAAGTGCTCTAGTGTCGATCCTCTGCATAGCATTGCACACGTCGTGCGACGCTCCATAGAGAAGAATCGGAGGTGTCTTCGATTGTCGATCTGTGAAATATCAACCTATGCTCCTGCACACTATCCTATTCCTCCCCGCAAGTGGGCAACGAGTTCTGTGCGGAGGTCGAAGTCCTAAGCAGTGCGCAACACTGGAATGTACAGTTGTCACTGTCCATGGACTCTGGAAATTGTTGTGTATGAGTTTATGGGCAATAGCTCACCTTAGCCCTTAAATCTGCCTCCAGCCCGGCACTTTGGCCAATCATACCGGGACCCCACCAACCACCGTAAATTAAATTCGTGAGTTCAGGAGATATTATGTTCTTGGACCGCGCCAAGATTGTGATCCTGCCTTGGGGCTTGTCTCTGCACTCTCGCTTACCGTGCCAACTGTGGAGTGTGAGGCAACCAGTCTTTGTAAAAAATACAGTCACCCCTGTAACCAAGGTATATAACGTTTGGGTATATAACATTTGACGGGCAGTGCTCACCGTGGAGATGCTCTAAAAATAAGTATGTAGAGTGGCCTCAATAAGTGTGCCTTCCAGGCCTTCACAGTAATGGAAAATCACTTGTGGATTTGGCTCGCCCTGATTTGTCCCGTGTCGTTGTATGGCACTTGTTCACTGGCATTCGTGCCAGGTGCCCTATGGAAAACTGACTTGTAAGGCCTGGGACACAGATACAAGGCAGTGCCTGAGGCTGCCCACCGAAGAAAGACGCAGTCCAGTAATATCCTGGTACCCCGGATCACCCAGGTGAGGCAGTCCAATACCTCTGGCACATGCTTAGTTTGTGCCATTCTTGTGTTCTTGAAGAACAAATTATAACTTGACAAAGCAGAAAACCAAGAAGGATGTAAGGTCGCACAAGATGATTGTGAGCTCCACACAAACTTGCACATTGTTCCCATATAACTAGAATCATGAAATAGTACAATGAACTGGGCACATCAACACCCAATGTAGCCGTAGTGATCAACAACTCGTCGAGATCCTCACCATACCAAATGGGCTGAGTGGGCCGCTTCACAGGAAGGTTGATGACATGCACCACCTTTGCTTCAGGCGAGATCTGGACGAGCTTATGTCTATCGAAGAAACACACCCACAGAAATCCTTGGGAGTCTATGGTGGCTCCATCTGGTACCCCCGGAAAAAGATCGGCTGTGTCTAGAAAAAGCCGCTGATTTGTTGGAGTCCCCGACTCTTCTTCATAGTCCCAAACATAGATCTTCTTCAACGAGCTGTCCCCGCAATACCTAGTGGATTCAAAGGAAAACAATTCAGAACCGTTCCTATTCAGTATGACAAAACATCTTTCCTCTGTCTCTGTACAGCTACCAGGTATCGAGAGTTCACCTTCAAGCGCTTTACACCAAAAAGAATCGGACAACCCTCCACAGCCGTCCCGCAGTCCACAATCTCTTCCACAATCTCTCGCATCGCTCTTCGTAGCCTGTACGGACAGTGAGAAAGAGATACTAAATATCGCTAGCGGAAAAGTTTCATTATTCCTCCCTCCCAGTAACGTCTCGTCAGCTAAAGTGTTTAAGTCCCTACCGAGAATACGATACGCATGCAACGTTGTGTCAAATTCTTTGCTTCACGAAGAAACTGATTAGCCTAGTGTTGTTTTGGAAACGAGTTGCACTTGCGCTTGAAAGTTGCCTTCACATCTTAAATTTCATCTTTTCTGAGCTTTAGCCTTTCAACTTTTGTAGAAGAACTCATCAAAAAAGAATTGGCAAGAGAAACCTCAATGGTTTTCGGTGAATCTTGGTCGGCTTTGGGCCAAGTACAACTCAATGGCATGCAACACACCATCTCTCCTAAGACTTCTTCCAAAGAAACCAAACAGACACTGATGTGCGCACGAAGATCGAGCACAAGATTTCAAAATGCGATTTTCATCAACTGTGTCCACTTCAGGCGAACGTTCAAGTGTATGTTGATAGTACCACAGTGTTCAAACTGATTGTATCTACAAACTTTACAGCAAGGCATGCTCTGAGTTTTCCATTTCTGGACACTATGTTACCCACAAGTTTATTTTTCTGGGTTGTATTTGTACATGGCCTTCAACTGGCCCCGCGCGGTAGACTTCATCCAGAGCACATCTCCACTCTCGGGATATTAAGTGTCCATATGATTTGTGGCACAAAGGAAGGCAAAGAGACCTGTGGTTACAATGTGGCCGGGAAGTACGGTACTGCAAGCCAACATGACATAATTTGAAGAATGTTAAGGGAAAAAGCAGAGATCGAATGAGACAGTTACGGAGACAGTAATGGCACGAGATATGGCTTAGTTGAGCAAAGGAGCTCTCGATATAAATCCAACACCTTCACCTTTGTACACCTGCAACTGCCACAATTTTGAGCGTCTGATTGATGGATGTATTTTCCTGTGAAAGCAATGCCCCAGGTGACTTAAACGACTAAATCTAGAAGTCAAGATTGCACGATGTGATGGGATCCCGTTCGAACTTGTCTGGCAAGATGGAATCAACCCAGGCATTCAGAAAGACAGTCCATACTTAATACCATCAGTTGCAAGTGTCTTTGTGTAAAACAACCATTGAATTACTGTCATTCGCAGGCCCCTTCTTCGACGATCTAGCACCATTTGCCAGACGAGTTCAGGCCTAATCCAGAGAGTACATGAAGAACCATCAGCGCCACCGGAAGCAAGGTGTCCAGCAAACCTGTAGTAAGAAACGAACAGCCTCCCTTTGGCATCCCAGACCTAAATTCAACAAAAATCAGAATGCAGTGTAAAGCGAATGATCTGTTTGCATCTCATAAATTTTTCTTCACAAGTAATTGCAAGACGAGTGCAAAAGTCGGTCAAAATCTGGCGTACGTAGTTCTAATCTCAAAAGCTTCTTGCTAGAGACGTAAATCCTACTTGTATACCAAAGATTGGACCTCCGCGAGCTGGCTCTAGACTGCACTAGTGTGGAAGGGCGATAAGCCACACAAACATACAACATGTACACTGGACGCATGGTGAACCTAGAGGCTACGGTGCAGAGCTTGTGCAAGTATTTATTACATCTCAATCGAGCAGCAGGCTGGGAACAAGCCCAATAATTGGAACGGACACAAAACCTTCTTCCAGCCCGCGTTCTTCTTCCCTGGTTTTCCATACTCTGCATTTCTGTACAAAGAGACAGAGGATTCCTCATCAGCTCCGAAGCAAACCATGGCGAAGACTTCATGTTTCACAGCAGTAGCAGTCAGCACACATGATGAATTTGTCCCATAACTGGCTGATGTGGCGGGCCCCCCTTCGGCTTCTACTCGTAACCTGTTCCAGGGATTGCACTGCACAACCGACCAAGAATTGGAAGACTCGCAGTAGCGATGGATTCCATCGGCTCTTAGACCATGGAGCTGCCTGTCAACAACTGCGCAAGCATGAACCTCATCTTTGCACATGTCTTCCACTTCTGTCCAATTCCCTTTTCTGGCATCATAGACTTGAGCTGATTGGACCCACTGTCTTTGGACATCATCGTCTTCTTCATCATCCCACTGAACTCGACTACCAGCTTTCACATGATCAATCTTATTGTCCTGTGTATTCGACACTGAAGAGTAGCCACCAGTGACATAGAGTTTGCCATCCATCACAGCATCCACAGAAAATGAGCATGGCACCCCTATGTCTGCAATTGAGCTCCATGCATTACCAACAATATCAAAGACCTCGGCAGAAGAGATTGCATATGCATAGTTTGATTGCCCACCAGCAACAATCACCTTGCCGTCCACAACCCCACAAGAAAAGCTCGCCCGGGGTGTATTCATGCTTGCACATTGGTGCCACACCCCATGTCCAGCTACCAAATCCAGCATGTAAACCTCACTCCGAGGCTCCGATGTCTCCTGATCGCGGCCACCAATAACTAGCAGTCTCCCACCCACGCACACACAGCGGCAGAAGAGAGGGATACCGCATTCGATATTCGGAATAGGAGGCAGCTGTTGCCAAAAGTTGTCTCGAGGGTCATAAACAGAAATGGCATATGACCAAGTTTCAGTAACTTCCCAAAATTGGGTCTCATCGACATCCAGCTGATTGGATTCCAACCAAATTTCAGCCTCGACCTTTGAGATCGTGGCCATTTCACCAACCCCATCGTCCCCTTCGCCATGAATTGATGTGGGTGGTAGCTCGCAGGCGTTCAAGAAATCGCGCGCTCCAAATGGAAACACAGATGTTGGTTTCTTGGTTGCTTTATGGAGGAGGGCAAAGAATCCCTGGAAACCACCGGCGCGAACGCGAGCATCGAAAATGGAGCGCGTCTCCAAAGCACTGTGCCACGCACGGCTCACAGACGCAAGCCCCAACATTGCGTGCCATGGCACCTTTGCCAGCACACAATTCAGAGCAACTTCGTTGGGCAGCCCCGGAATTAATTCCTGCTCCTCCTCACAACCAATCTTTCTTTCTCCCCTCTCATCCCACCTCTGATCAACCTTTCCCAACCAACTCCGTGCGCTCCCCACCTCCTGCATCTCTGCTCGCAAAGAGTGACACTGTGCGAGAGTGTGTGGGAGGGAGAGAGAGAGGGAGAGTGTGCAGGTGGGAAAGACAAATTGCATTATCATACTTGTACCCCAAAACATTCAAACTCCGGAATGACTAGTGACTAGTGACTACTACTAGTGTGGAATCTAATCCTCAGAATTTTTCTTGCATTTTTAAATGTGGGATAAGGGATCAAAGTCGGTGGCCTGCAAATGCCCTGTCTTTGAAGCCCTCCGAGAAGCTACCATCTGGCATTATATGGAAGGCTAGGTGCAATTGGTCATTGGAAGGATTGAACTCTACTGCTACTGCCCTTCTTACCAGAATCTTCTTTGACCTTACCATTGCAACTAAGCTCGCTTGGAAAAGGTTTCTCGCATTTTTTTTGCATTTTTGTATTTTAAATGTGGAGGTGATACCAAAAACAAAATACAATGATATAATGATACCAAAAACAAAAAAACACGTGACGAGGAACCACAACCTCTATTTTTGCCCAAAAAAAAATGTAGAGGTGTTAGGGCACCAACTTCCTTAGCTGAGCTGTCACTGTTTTTCCTACTGTGCATACCACTGTTGGGGGGGCAGAAGATACTCTGGGTTATAACCAGCAACCGGACTCACTGATGAGCGGTGGGACCCATTTGATTGAGAGCCATACTCGCTTGTGGTATTGAGGGGAACATGAGCACATATAGAAAACCGCCCGGTTTGGCAGGGTTATCAATCGGTCTTCTCTTTCCTTAGGGGGGCTATGGATAAGCCCCCAAGTTGGCGTGGGCCCTGCCCATTAGAGGATGGTCGAGGAGCTTAAAAGGGGATATATAGTAAGCTACACAAGGATTTGACGGAATAACCCTTGTGTAAGGGGGGGTCCAAAGAAAAGAAAGTAGAAAGGCGACGGCTATTAAGTGGAGGATAGTTTAATTCAGGCGCCAAATTGGGGTAAACAAGTGTCAAGTAGTGGTTTCTAGGGGTGACATGTGTTGGGCAACCTTCTAGAAGATCCCCCACCGCTTGATGGGGTCCCGGCCGCCTCCTTGAGAAGGTATGTAGAGGAGAGAGCGCGCTCATCCCCTACGTCTTACTACTTACTTTCTAAGTTAGTACCTACTTTGGGCGCTGCACATGCATGGCCCCAAAAAAAGACCAAAACATGAACCATAGCTATATTAATTAATATAGCTATGGATCAATGAGTGGGACCAGATATGTTGAGTGTAGGAAGAGTCAAGGCTGAACAATGAACCCAACTATATCTTATGTGGAGGCGAGTAGGTAGTCCACCATTCTAGAAGGAACTTCGGCCGCCTGTCTTTTGGGCGGCGCCGAGTCTAGATATATGAGGGAGCACTTTTGCTCTCCATGGGTATGCTTCGGCGGGAGCGTAGCTACGGCGTGAGCCTAGCCGCGTGAGCCCAGGAGCTCGGCTCATGCTTTGCCCTCTAAGCGTGAGCCTAGGCCCAGGGTTTAGAGGAGGGAGAAGCAAGTCCTATAACCGAGGACAAGGTTTAGAGGGGGTCATATTACCGTGGAAGTGTATATTTTGGAAGAAGAGGTGAACACGGCAAAACTTCCAAACACGGCAAACACGGCAATATACGGCAAACACGACATATTGAGTCCCCTTTACAAGCACGACGATCGACCCAATTCCCCCATCCCTACTTCGTCAACCCCAAGCACTCCCACCCCAAGCACTTCACGCAGTTGGTCCCACTTCCACTAGCCCCAAGCTACGATCCCACCTAGCCCCACTCTCACCAAGCCCCATCATTGTTTTTAAGTATACTCCTGGAGCAGCCACACCCACTAGTGAGTTGCTTTTCAACCCACCAACAATAGTATAACTCTCTAGAAAGTCAACTAGTGAACTAGGAAAGATGGCTATACCAACTCTGGCCCGCGAGTAGTGGGTTTAACGGGTTCTGGACCTAGCTGGCGGGTCCGGGTCCGGTTTTGAAATGAACCCGGGTCAGGGTCCGAGTTTTTGGTGATGGCACGGGTCCGGATCAGGATAGGTAACCCGGACCCTAACCAGGGTTTTTTTTAGGGATTTTGAAAAGGAATAGGAGTGGCTATATATATTGGGTGTAGGGTAGTGGCCCATTCTAGGTAATTTTCCTCGAATTGGTAGGCTACATGTATTTCCACCCTTGCCATATTTTGCGAATCAAATGAATGTTGATGAGCAATAGAAGGTGAAGTATAGAAATAGTTGAAAGCCATAGGACGAATGAAACTCTTTCTATGTGAAAACCAAGGCTAATTGGTACAAATGAGGTATATAGTTCTCGCAAAACTGGCAACGAGCATCTCCTTGGGAAACAGATGAGGCCCCACAATCCTAAACCCACTCCTCATCTGGCCCGTCAGATCATCCTGCATGGGGCCCGCCATGGCTACATCTGTGCTGCTGCCCCGTGGATCCACAGACGAGGACCTTTTTGAGACCCCCATTTTTTGGCGAAAACTGCCTTATTTGGACCTCTTTTTCCCTTTGTTTCATTCGCCAAGGGGATTTTCAAACAGCCAAATGGCGAAAAATCGCCAATAAAAAAAAACGCTGACCCTAACCCGTCGGGTACCCGGGGTGAAAATCCGGACCTGCACAACACTGTCGTTGATGTCGTCAATGATCATCCTGAAATCATGATCGTGAAAAAATTGAGTGTGTTGACGCACTTAGGTTCTCACCGGGGGGGGGGGAGTTCCCCCCCCAAAAAAAACCTGTCAGGTACCAGGGGTGAAAATCCGGACCCGCACAACACTGTCGTCGATGAGCATCCTGAAATCATGATCGTGAAAAAATTGAGTGTGTTGACGCACTTAGGTTCTCACCGGGGGGGGGGGAGTTCCCCCCCCAAAAAAAACCTGCCAGGTACCAGGGGTGAAAATCCGGACCCGCACAACACTGTCGTCGATGATCATCCTGAAATCATGATCATGAAGAAATTGAGTGCGTTGACGCACTCAGTTCTCCCGGGGGGGTGAACCCAAAAAAGAAAACAAGTGTTTTTTTTTTTTTTTTTTTTTTTTTTTCCCTCCCTCTCCCCCCCCCCCCCCCCCCCCACGCAGAACTGAGTGCGTCAACGCACTCAATTTCTTCATGATCATGAATTCACGATGATCGTCGACGACATCTACCCAAATGCCCAGGGGGAGGGGCGAAAAAAAAACCAAAAAAATAAAAAAAAAAAACAAAAAACTTTTATTATTTTTATTATTATTATTTGAATTCTCATGTGCCTAACGCTCGCTTAATTCCAGCCCTGTTTCCCTCCACGAACATGGCAGTTCGCTAAGGGTTACGGTTAGGGTTTGGGGTTACAATTTGCAGTGTTTCCCCGGTTTGTCGTATTTGCCGTGTTTCCGCGGTAATGACGTCAGCTTAATTCCCAGCCTGTTTTCCTTCACAAACATGGCAGTTCGCTAAGGGTTAGGGTTAGGGTTTGCCGTATTTGCCGTGTTTCCGCGGTAATGGGTGCTCATCCAAGGAAATACACCCTGCATCTTCCCCCATTCTTATGCCACGTGGACTGGGCTCAGATTGAATGCAATCCCTCATCGAGGACTTTCCGGCAGTATCATGACCCTGGGCGGAGGCCTTGCGGTTTGAGAGATCTCAACGACGAAACAAAACAAAACAAACTTATACCTTGCCTAATATAATATTTTTTATGTTGCCATCACAGGTCAAAATGTTCAAGCTTCAAGCAACCTCCATAGATATTCGATTTCCCCAAACTTTTTCAAGAAACCCTACATTAGATGTGTGGGTACCATAGTGACTAATGCCCGCTCGAACAATGTCCAAAAAATTCTAGAATTTGGATAGTACTTGCACAGGTAGAACAACCCTAGAGTAGCATTGCCAAAGCCTAAAACTGTTAATCAGCCGGGGCCTCAGGTGGCATTCCCCTACCATGTGTCAAGTCACCCACGTCGTCAGACTTTTTGTGCTTTTTGGGGGAAGAGGCTGGATGAGAGGGAGCCCTACCAGCTACCGGATTTGGGTCGCTTGGGGGATTAAGGGTTAAGATCATTGTTGGTCTAGTATATAGGTGACTCAGGGTTGGTATATGTACCGATATAAGCACTGGTAGATAAAGACACGAGGTTGGTATAGACTTTTATATAGCAGCCGCCATACCAATACCCCCCACCGTCTTCCTCATTTGCTGATCTGGTATGAGTAGTCTACTTGTGATATCAGTGTTCTGCAAATATTGTGAATAATTACAAATGTATTGTATATATATATAATTTTACGGAACAGGGGACAGAGGCCCTGGAAAATATATTAGAAAAAGTGGAAAAAATAACCTGGCACCTTGAGGCCGTGAAGGCTTACAGTGGGGATACCACCCCATGGCCAAGTATCCAAAAGAAACAAAGAGTGTTTGAGTTGCAGAGCAAGCATCCAAGTAATGTTCGTGCGTAATAAGCAGTGTTGTGGCGGTGCCAGAGCATGAAGGCAGCGCTACCCTGAGCAATACTATTCTGAACAGGAGGAGCAGAGAAGCGAGAGAGACGAGAGAAGGGGTGATGTAAAGCAAAAAACTAACTACGTCGACCAGCGAGCTAGACTGTTTTCATACTGCATGAGTTCTAGAATTTAAGCTGTGCTTTAAACTTAGAGTTTCTTGCTCGTTTAGGGCGCTAGTTGAAGTCTACATCTTTGCCTTCAGCCGGGGATTTCCCATGAAGGGGGGATGGAGTCTTTCCATTGCACTAAAGAGTCGGAAATACGGGAGCCAAGGAGGCCATTCTTGCCCCATGCGAGATCAAACTCCTGGAAATTAGGCCTGACTGAAGCTCGGGGAAAAGCTGCACACAATGAGATGCAGGCCTTCATCTCCTCAGTCATGAGATCAATATAAACCTGAAGATAGGGCCCACCCCCGAGAGGGGGCAGTAGCCGTGAGGCGAAGTGGCTCTTAGTTACGCCGGCTTTGGCCGGAGTATTCTCACTCTGAAACAACACAGATCTCAGACTGGGGGTTTTACCCTGGAAAATCCAAGCACACCTTAATTTCCAAATTGCCGAAAGCTTATGAGCTCTCAGACACCCCCACACTGGGCACCTAATCATAGGTTTGCCATTTCTAAAGTTAAGCAGTAAGAGAGAAGGGGGTTGAGAACAGGGAGAGTCTCCCAATTGGAGTAGAAATTAGTGACCATGGACCAGACTGTTTTTGCCCTTGGGCATGTCACCGGACACTGTTCCAAGGACTCCTGGCTTCCTAAACACATAGCGCAGTCCAAATTATCAACTTTCATGAATACATTCAATGGGAGGATCTTATGAGTAATCTTCCATAGGAATGCAGATAGCTTAGAATTCTGATCTTTGCGCCAAATCTCTTTCCAGATTTGGGACCAATTAACATCACCTTGCAAAAGTAAGCCCCATTTGCTTATCTATTTACTGGAGAAGGAATGGGGTGGTGAGAGAAGCGAATAACCAAGTTTAACAGAGTAGACAAAGAATGGGGAGCGAGCCCTGTCCATCCAGGACCATTCCCCTGGATCAAATTGCAGACCTACAAGTGGCAATCTCATAAACCAGTTGAAATGTGAATGTTGGGCCCAATGAGGGGCCTGTCCTAGTGGTGGCAAAGGATTAGGCTTCCCTGAGATACAGTCAATGACCCTTATGGGGAACAATCCTGCTTTGGCGCTAAGGTTCTTTCGCCAAGGAGAGCCAGCCCTCCTGCATTGAGAACCTTGAAACCAAGGCCCGAGGCACTGCCACCGTTATTTGACTAGGACAGAGGTAGGAGAGCCAAATTATGATCTTCATTCCTATTGCCAAACCAGGCTGGCACGTCCCATTCCTTGTTTTTATCTTGCAAAGGAGCTCGAGTATAAGGAGGTATCTGGGAAACAATGCATGGCCAAGAAATTACAGAACGGCGAGTGCCTAGAACAGAAGTAATCAGGGGTGTGGGGACAAAATCTCCATGTTCCCAGATGTTGTCCAGATGAATGAATCATTCCTCTTCCCAGCCATCCCATCTCCGAACTAAAGGCAACAACACTCGAAATCCAAGGTTTTATTTTTCGAAAAAGGGCTGTCGGATGGCCTCTGCGTAATTGACAAGCATTCTTTAATGTGTGAAAGAGGGCCTGAGCAAGTTCCATGCCTTCCAAATTATAGAGAGCTAGGGCTAGGACCCTGTGGGAGTCGTGGTACCTTTACCCTGCACTATCCATCTGAGGGAGGGAGCCCACTTTTGGGAAGATCGCGGCGTGGCATCCACCAAGTGAGGTCGAACCAGTCTACTCCAGGGGCTTTGAATGTGCCTGGGAGCCCTTGGCACCCATTTAGCTAGCAAAGTAGCAATCTACGCAGTGGGGTCAATGATAACCAACCCTCCCTGGCATTTTGGTTGGCAGACTTGCTTCCAAGAAACCAAGGCACGACGCTGAGGGCTGGCTGAAGTAGTTTCCCATAGGAAGTTTCGAACGCATCAATGTTTTTATCCTTTTTATAAGAGCAGAGCCAGGTGCCCAAACAACAGCCGGGAACCATATTGAGGCCATGAGAATTTGATTGAGCACTAGGGCTCTTCCTGAAAGAGACAGCATAGAGGAGCTCCAATAATAAGTTTCTTCTTCAGCATTTCCAGAATCCCTCAGAACCGTTGTTTGTCCATGAGGTAGTGTCCCATTTGGTAACCCAAAAGAGCACGGGAGGACCCCTCAGGATGCCATCTCAGACCAAATTTCCTCCCCAAGGCTGGCAGTGCCGCAATGCAGCATTTTCTTGGATTAAAGAAAGCATTCCCACAGATTTGTTCCAGTTAACCATTAGACCAGAGGCCAAGCAGAATTGGTTCAAAGCAAGGATGGCTTTTTCTATATTGCCCATGTAGCAATGCAGGAGCAAAGCTGTGTCATCAGCATACATGGAAAGTTTGACCATGGATGGGAGGTCCGGCTATATCAGGTTTATAATCCCATAGATGCCCGAGACTGTCCACAACAATGAGGAAGAGAAAGGGAGCCAAGGGCAACCTTGGCGAACTGACCTAGATATGGGGAAATAGTCAGAGATTACCCCATTGACCATAACCCTGCTTGAGGCAGAAGAAATGAGGATTTTGATCCAATGAAGGAAGGGTCCTTGAAAACCAGCTTTTGCCAGGACCCTCAGAAGAAAATCCCAATCAATTGAGTCAAAAGCTTTCTCAAAATCTAGCATGAGGAATGCTAGGGGTTGGAGATTTATGTTAGCCAAATGCAAAGCTTCGTGAGCCAGTAAGATATTGTCTAAAATCATCCTGTCCTTGATAAAGCAAGTATGATCTTTCTTGATGATTCTAGGGAGCAGTGGCTGAAGTCTTAAAGCAAGCGCCTTAGCTATTATTTTATAGGTGATGTTTAACAACGTGATGGAACGGTAGTTAGAGATTTTTTGCCTATCTCAGTTTTTGAAGATGAGAGTGATCAAACCTTGAGACATAGGGGAAGGCATAATTCCTTTACCAAGAATGTCGTTAGCCATACTCAGAAAATGTTCCCCCACCATGAGCCATAAGGCTTTGAAAAATTCCATTGGTATACTGTTGATACCAGACCAAACGTTTCGCAACCCTTCTTCGACTGATATGAAATCTTGTTGAAGGGAAGTAGGAAAGAGTGTTATGGCGACCATTTCGCAGCTTAGGGTAGGTGGATGTTGGCGAATTAGCAGAAGTTTGATTCCCATGTGCAATTCTGCACTCATCAAGTGTTTTTAAAGTGAATTGAAGCCTTGTTTGATACCAGATCCCAGTATGTATACCAGTTGGTATTGCTTGAGCACATTTGTATTGATACCATTGCTTAAAATTAAAATTTTCTCAATCTAATTTGAAAAATATCCCTGGTACCAATGTTCCCCTAGTATGTCATTTTGAGAGCCACCCATATACCAGGACCAGCCTGGTATCAAAAAATGTTGATACTAGACCAACACTGAAATTTACTCCAATATTAGTTTCTTTTTTTTCGTTTGAAACGTTATCCTTTATCCTTTCTTTTGTTCCGTCACATATTCAAATGTAAATGTTATTGCACTTCTGAATGTTAATTATGATAAAACCACCAAATAGAAATCAATGGTTGCCCAATTATCGAAACCCTTAGAACCTCAACACTTTAGTTTTGTGGTGAACACTTTTCAATTGACTAATATATGACGATATTATATATAGGTATATTATAAATAATAATATAATAATAACTAGTAAAATAGAATAATTCTTAATATTAGATTTTTGTCTCTTGTCTATTTTGGACAATTAAGAATATACATAGATTGACATATATATATACATCAACAAAATCTGATATAGACACTAGATATATGTACATCTATTTAGTCTCTATGTTTAAATATTTTAAATTTAAGATTTTGATTTGGAAAAAACTTTTATAGAACCCACCGTAACATGAAGCAGTACCCATAAAATAAAGTGGCTATCAGTTACGTCAGCTCTAGTCGGAGTTATTTTTTTTGTCTTTATGATAAATTAGTATCATTAATGAATTGAGTATGTTTTGATTTTTTAAATTAATAATATTTTTAATTTTAAAAGTGATATGAAGTGTAAGTTTTTTAAATCTGTTGTATTTTAATTTAAAATTTAGAATATAACGAGATACTAGGGTAGCATGTGCCGTTGGCCCAAGTGCTCACCCAAGTGTCCAGTCATGTCATTTCAGTCCAAGTACAGTCCCCTATGTACCCTACAGTTTGGGAGATCTCCACGTCATTGTTCCAAGCCCACTTTGCTATTTTTCAGGAATTTCCAGCTACCAAAAGTACTTGAAATTCCATATCTCCCACACCGTAGGTTTGGGAGATCTCAACCCTACAAAACAAACAAAACAAAACAAATTGCCTCACTTCATATATTGATGTGTAATTATAGAGCACCCCCAACGCATTGGTATGCCATGCCATTTCCAACGCCATTTTGGGCATGGTATTTCCTGGATCGTGCCCCAGCGTACCCCGCCAACACTATATTTGGCGCGGAGGGACCTATGTCAAGGGCAGGGGGTACACCACATTTTCCATCGTACCAAACCCATACGTAACCGTAAATCCACTCTCACGCGCGAAGCACACAAACAAGCCTTAGCCTCTACCAGCCATACCAAAGCCCATATCCAAAAATGGACACAATCTACAGTTTTTCACCATAAATTGTCAAACTACTTCTGGCACACCAAGACTGTTACCGACGCGCAAATCCAACGTTACGCCCAAACTTCTGGTCACGCTCATTCCCATCCCCCAGCTGCCCGTTATGTTTACATACACATATAGTACGTGACACCTGGCCCCATCTCCTCAGTCAGTGTACTCACCCCGTTATACATGATCTCCGCGTCACTTGCTATAATCGCAGTTTGGCACATCCATAAACTTCTCGTGTCCAGATCAGAAACTAGATGGTTCTCACTCATCAATGCTGGTACGTACCAAGGCCGACCCCCTGACCACACTGTCCCTCACTAGATACTTCCGTGTACTTGCCATCACTTACCCTGTTCCTGTCCTCTCGGTTCTGCCCATATATCTTACTTGTCCAAGGCTTATCCATCAATGCCCCCCTACCCACCTCCCCTTCCCCAAAATTAACCATTCACTTCGTTGAATTCACATACTGTCATGACCGATACCCAGCCCCCTCCACCCTTGATAAACGACAAAAATATGCCCCCCTCATCCTCGCCATCCGCCAGCGTGGGTAGCACACCGGCCCCCTATCAATTATCACAGCCGGTACTAGAGGTGGGACACTAGTATAAACGCGCTACACGACAATCTTAAAATCCCTATCCCCCATTTTTTTTACAGATGCTTTAAAATCCTCCTCACTGCGCTCCCTCACTGCCATCATCACCAATAAGCGACAACTCGAGTCCAACCCCTTTGCGGTATCCTAGGGCACCCCCGGGTATCCTAGGTACCCTAGGCACCGCTACCCTATTTACTTCTCCCTTTGGTTACCCGGTGTCCTCCTTATAGGGCCCACCCCCGAAACGGGGCAATAGTTAAGGCGAAGTGGTAGTTACGTCGGGTTTGGTCGGAGTCTTCTTTCTTTGGCGTTCCTCGTCAAGCCTCCGCCAAGGGTGCATGTGCACGCCCAAGCACATGGAGCAAATCTGGTGCGTGCACGTGGCGTAGGAGTTATGAGGAACATGCGCTCTTGCCTTTGGGGATATGAAGAGCAGGTGTGGCGCAGCCTAGAGCCACCACGTGGCTTCGGCAGGCTGGCCAGCCCACCTTGGCGTTGGATTTGTCGTCACCCCAGTGGATGTCTTTCCGCCAAACTCCACGCCATGAGCCAAACCCCACGCCAAAGCTCTACGCCATGAGCAGCTTGGCGAGGCCGATGGCGTTCACCATTAGAGATACTGTTAGATGGGCCTCGCCATGGGAGACGCACTGGGATACATAGGAAATTACACTTGGGTCAAATATTCTTCACACATTGGCCAACGACACAGTCTACCCTAGAGGTCGACTTGGGCCTCGACATATGAGACACTTGGATACATAGGAGATTGCACTTGGGCTTAGATGACACTAAACACTTGGGCCAACGGCATAGGCTACCCTATAAAACATTATAACATCACATCCATGATGAAAAAGAATTTTATGGATTTGATTTTGAGATGAAATAAAAGCAATTCGTGATGAAGCAAAGAGAGAACTCACAAAAAACTCCTTTGCATTGCATCCATGGAAAATACAAAGAAAATCAACCATAAAAAGAAGACACCTTGAGATTTGGAATCTTTCAACTGCAAATCTGAAGACACAAGAAATCCTCAAGCTAGCGTGTCATGTCCGAATGGTCCTGTTAGATATTATGAAAATTAATGTCCTGAATCAGTCAGGGACAAGAGTGCATGTCCTTGCGCGCCTTTCAAGGTTAACAAGCATATGTTGATGCAATTAACACACACCTCTCCAAATTACACATGGTTTTCAACGAGAAGCTCACAAAATATTAATCCCGATGGAAGGACTGAATTTAAGGTGAAGACTGCAGTTTGATCTGGCCGTGACAAGACAGTGATAATGGTCTGAACTTGGACTTTGACCTTCAATTCAGTGCCTTGGCAACTGTAAATTTTAGTTTGGCACTCCCTCAATCAAAATCTATGGGATCATCGATTAGAAACCAGGTAGGTAGCTGAGGCAAGGTGATCTGCATATTACTGCTGCCCCAGCAACATGGAACCTACAAGCCAGATGTGACAAGAAAAACAACCAGTGCTGCAGCCAAAAGTTTGCCCCCCTCTCACCATTTGGAACACCGAGTGCTGCTGCTTCAACCCTCATGGTAGGGTTGGGAATTTACAAAGACAAAAGCACATTATACACCTCACAAACCCTGAAAAATCCTCTTTGATCCATTTAATCCTGGTACATCATCTTCATCATCCAAAGAGCCCATCGCTTGGGAAGGAATCTGAAAACCCATGCACCCTGCTATTAGCGAAAGCAATGAACCACCCAGCACATAGCTTCTAACTTAAGAGCTGAAATCAAGGAACCAGTGTCCATCATAAGGTAGAGATGGTGACCTTCACCCCAGCTAAACACACCCAGTTTATCAGCAAAAAAGAAGGAATAACTACACACCTGGTAACCAGGCCCCGAAACCCTTTTAGGATTTTCAGTGACAGAGCCAGTGGCCAAGTTATGAAGGCGCGGATAAGGAATTTTGTAGTGCCAGGCAATTTGATATCTCGTCTCACCTTCCACTAGCTGCATTCACAAACACAGGCAAGCTTAGTGAAAAGTTTGGGTATGTCAGTCCATAGGCTAGAAAAATCCTAAGCAAGCCAATATTATTAGTGAATAACCCTTGCCGTATTGTGCTTGAAAAAAATCTAATAAGCTACATTATGAATGACCCAAGACCTTGCCAACTTTACAGGCAACAGAACAAACCATGTTCACAAACGAACAAGAGGCCGCTAGATTTCCTCCTCAATAACTGAGAGAGCTTAAACCAGTATTCAATGCAGCACAGATCCTGTCAAACAAGGAAGTTGTCTACTGAAAGTATCTCAGATGTGAGTACAATACTGATTGTAGTTGTTTTTTCATTCATACATATTCAAACGCCTTGTAACAGATCATCCTTGTGAATATAAACGGGAAGTCGATATCTGAATTGCCAAAGTTGAATGCACGGTTAAGGGTGGACGTTCCAGGAGTGCATGATGCGGGCACGTGGTTTCCATGACAGACTTTGATGAGAGAAAATCTGGTAAATGGATAGCAGAGACGGCCCTCTAAGTGACCGAAAGAGCGCACCTTTTTAGTTATCTCTGCAGGATCTGTGACCCGCTGATCCCTTCTAAAAAGTGTGTATGCCTCATCCTGCATTCCCAGAAAACAGATGTCACCACCTCCCACCTCAGGAAGGCATCAAATGATTAATGAAACCAGTCAGTACATAACCCTAATCTGCTCGCAAGTCCAACCTAATTCCTCTCGCTGACCACTCCCGGTGAATATTGCCATTGCCATTATACCTTTGAAGCCAGCCATAGTCACCACACGATACCAGCTCTCCTACCGCTCGTCTTGGGGTTCTAACCTTACAAAGGATTTCAACTCGGCCCAGAACCAAGCGGGTTACAAGGGAGAAAAGAAGAAACAGCGTTTAGGGTTACCACTGTCGATTCGTCATTTGTAGAGAATCCAGGTTGAACCCATTGGATTGGAGAGGAGGAAAGCAAAGACACAAAGCGAACATGAAACGGCCACACAAATCATGCATCTACATTGCAAAGAAACACGAATGTGAGGACAAGATATACATAAATGTACGTCTTCTCGTGTGAGGGGCCTGGCCAGGTGCGCACGGACCGCATCAGCATGCGATACAATGACAGTGCCCTCGCTCTCACTGCTACATCTGCCATGACCTGCTCTCTGTCGTGGCCTTCAAGCTCCACACCGACTCCACTGTCTCCTGCAATATACAGAACATCACCACACAGTGCAAGAAGCAAATTTTGGCAATTGTTAGTGGGACGCTAAGTGCTCTACACAACTCGACCATTCAATCATGTCACTCCTAACTATATGCTTACCTGCACCTCTAATTTCATTATTTGTGGGGCCATGCCTTCAGGCAAGGCCTTCGCATTTGCTTGGGTCTACAAGTACCTTAAGGTTAAAAGGCTAAAAGTAGCTTGGACCATAAGGCCTTTTGGATTTGAAATTTGGATTTGATAGGTAGTTCATTTTATAGTTCAGGAGGTTGTGGGTTCAATCCCTTAAGGCAAGGTCTTTGCATTTGCTTGGGTTTACAAGTACGTTGAGGCTAAGAGGTTAAAAGTAGCTGGGACCATAAGGCCTTTTGGATTTGAAATAGTTCATTTTAGAGTTCTGGAGGTTGTGGGCTCAATCCCTTAAGGCAAGGTCTTTGCATTCGCTTGGGTCTATAACCCCTTATGGACAAGGCGACCTGAATTAGGTCGCCGGAAAATTTCGATTGGATGAAAATCATCGAGATGAATTCGGATGAATTCGAGCCCTGAATGAAAAATGTTTGATGGCACCCCAAAAATCCTAAGGGACAGCCGGCAGGATTTTTTGGAAAGTAGTACCCAAAAATCAGTGATTTGGGGCCCTCCAGCAGGGTTGACCTGCCACGTGGCCGGTTGGATGGGATGGGGTTCATGTGTTCGGCGGCGACCGGTGCCACCGGGGCTGCATGTCCGCCTGTGCGGACAGCCACATCTCCCCCTGGCACGTGCGAAGGATGGCGGGAGGTGGCAGGGACGGGCACTTCGCATCCTTTGTTATCTCTCGTTTGTGCATGTGGAGGGCTCGCAACTTGTTGTGTGCAGATCGGCTTTTTACGCTTCTTCTTCCTTCCTGTGTCGATCCTATTTTGCCCTGCATGCGCTTGATTGTTTTCTTTGTGCGCTTATTGGGCTCTTCGCGATGTGGGTGTGTGTGGGCCGCTGTTCCGTTTTGCGTTGCGGAGCTCTTGTTTGTCTTTAGAGCTGGCCGCTGCGTTTACATCTGCTGCTTCACCTGCATTTACGAGGTGCGAGAAGGGCTGCACAGCCACGAATTCAGTGCTGCTGTTGGTTCATGGGCAGTGCTGGTCATGTGGGGGTGTGTTGCTGATGGTTCACAGGCTGTGGGGGTCATGTCGATCTACTGCTGCCGGTTGAGGGGCTGTGGAGGTGATGGGGGTTTGGGTGTATTGGCGTAGGAGCGTTGTGTTTGGGTGGTTTCACACTTTTGGGGAAGGGGGGGGCGGGGCGGGGCAGCGGTGCAGCAGTCATGGTAGTGGTTCTGCTTTTGGGGGTGATGCTTGCTGCTTTGGGGGGGGCGCGGGATTGTCTGCACAATGGGCAGATCGGGGGGTTCAACTCCCCCCCCAGTTCTGGGATCATGATATTCCTGGGGAGCTTGTATCGCTGCATTGGGGGTAAAGCAGGTGCTCGCGGGGACCTTGTATCGCTACATTGGGGGTAACGCAGGAGCTCGCGGGGAGCTTGTTTCGTTGCACTGGGGGTATAGCAGGTATTTGGTAGTTGGTAGTTAGTTTTTAGATGCTTGTCGGATGAAACGCTGAAACAGAGGGCGTCCCCAGGCCTTCTTAGGATTTCGCATTTGGGGTCCCCTGACATTTTAGGGTCGCAAATCGATGACGTAGCCCATTTTTTGTAGCCGGAAATGTCTACCAGCTCAGGCAATATTTGGCCTGAGTTGGGATTGAAGTAGAAATTCACAGAAAGATAAATCAGTGCTTCAATTTTTGCTGAAATTCTAAATTTTTTTTTGGAGGTGGTACTTCATCATTCAAGGGAGACTTTCACCGCAGAAATTGTGATTCCAAGGAAATTTGGACCCCCGCAGCCTGAATTACATGTCATTTGAGCTTCATGGTGTGTTTTGACCCCCCCTGTTTTCCCTTACAAAGCAACCTTGTGAAAATTTGGGAATTCTACTTTGGAATTTTGCCACAACATGCTTTAGGTGCCACATAATGGGAATCTGGATGGGGTCTTGTGAGGAAAAAAAAAATTTGTCGATCCACTTTCCTGGTCAAACCATTTTTCCACTGCAAATTTGGAGTGTACCCCAAATTTAGGGCTTGCAAATTTCTTATAATCCTCCAAAATACATGGTGAAATGAGCTGAAATTTTCACAGAAGTTGGATGAAGTAGGTAGCCTCCAATTCATACAGTTCATCCGGTGGATGTTAGTTTCGTGAGAGATATACCCTCATCTGTGAGGGTATGTCCTGTTTTGGAGGGGGCCCACCAAAAACTGCCTTGTCCCTTCGGAAATAAGTACCTTGAGGCGAAAAGGCTAAAAGTAGCTTGGACCATAAGGCCTTTTGGATTTGAAATAGGTAATTCATTTAGAGTTCAAGAGGTTGTGGGTTTAATCGTTTAATCCCTTAAGGCAAGGTCTTAACATCGCTTGGGTTTACAAGTACCTTAAGGCTAAAAGTAGCTCAATGCACCTTAAGATTGTGGTTTTAATCCAAAGCTAAAATGTTCTTTGGATTTGAAATAGGTAGTTCATTTTAGAGTTGAGGAGGTTGTGGGTTCAATCCCTTAAGGCAAGGTCTTTGCATTCGCTTGGGTTTAAAGTTTAAAGTACGTTGAGGCTAAGAGGTTAAAAGTAGCTCAGACCATAAGGCCTTTTGGATTTGAAATAGGTAGTGCATTTTAGAGTTCCGGAGGTTGTGGGTTCAATGCCTTAAGACAAAGTCTTTGCATTCGCTTGGGTCTACAAGTACCTTGAGGCGAAAAGGCTAAAACTAGCTTGGACCATAAGGCCTTTTGGATTTGAAATAGGTAGTTCATTTTAGAGTTCAGGAGGTTGTGGGATTAATCCCTTAAGGCAAGGTCTTTGCATTTGCTTGTGTCGTGCGCATACATATCGCTACACAACTACATCGCTGTCCAAACCACACCACACATATATGCACAATAAAGTAGTTTACCACAATGATAATGAAGCTTGAAAGGACATACACTCCCAACACAAGAAATATAAAATCCATCGCTATCACTCATTGAAACTGAAGTCGAGCCAGGGGCACCCCAAGCTATGGGGACTCCACCCCACAACAACCTGTATCCCTACATAAGCACACTAAAACCTAAACACATGCAGGAGCTCGGTCGCGCAGGCTCAACTCGAGAGAGATGAGCTGCGCGACTGCCGCTCTCGTGAAGATAAGACGGACCAGGTGTCAAACTAAACTTGACACCTGATTTAACACTTGACCTAAATCCAAGTGTTAAATACAAATAACTAGTTTTATGCTAGCTGTTTTCACACTGTGCTTATTTAACTTGACAGCTGTCGTGCGCATACATATCGCTACACAACTACATCGCTGTCCAAACCACACCACACATATATGCACAATAAAGTAGTCTACCACAATCGCCCCCCTAGCTGGTGGATAGGTCCCTCTACCTCCAGATAGCTACAAGACGTAATAGCCATAGCCGTACTAAGTCCTGTATCACTGTCCCTATCGTACTCAAACTCTATAGACCAAGAGGCCGGGTGCAAGAGTAGCCCCATCGTTAGTCGCCATCTTGCAATCTGTGAACTTGAGCCAGGACTTCGTGTATTCAAGGTCTCCTGTATCTGGGCCTTGCGTTGCTTGTTAGCCTCCCATGGTTGTTTTCACTCCCACTATCCACTGCATTGTGGACATAACCAATCCCCATCTGGAACCATCTCAAGAGGTGGAGTCAAGCACCCCATATGCCAACCTCTAGAGCATCGATCACACACCAGCATGGTGGCTGCCCCTTTAGCAGACCCATACAACATGCACCTCAAACCTGCAGATACCACTGCCAGGTTTGGGTCAAATCCTGCCATCGACATTCGGAAGGTGACATGGCGCACAATTACGCACATGGTCCTTCCAAGTTATGCCATCCCGACCCTCCAAGACCAAGACGCCTGAGGGCAAGACCTCTCGAACCCTCAAAATAACACGTCCTGCAGTCACATCCAGGGTCGTAGGAGTAGTCTGCTGCAGATAGACATAGTCACCAGGGTTGAATCTCCGAACCCCAGGACGATAGCCCCCACCACGTATGGTAGCATACCTCAACGTATCACGGTGTTGTGCAATGGCAAGGTTCTCGAAAGCCATGGGCATGACTCTCTTGAACAACTCTGCACGCTGCTCACATACACGTGCCCACACGTCCGGATCGTCAAGGTTAAGAACTGTAGCAGCTTCTCTGCGAATGGATGTAGGCAAATCCGGCTCTCGGCCAAAGAGAAGAAAGTATGGTGAGAAGGAGGCAAGTGATGTTTGCTTGCTGAACCTGTAGCCCATGGCTAACCAGGGTAACTGAAGGTCCCAATCTCCTAGGTGTCCCTTCTGCAAGCCATACTTGCGCAAACCCCTCTTTACTGTCTGAACAACTCTCTCTGCCAAGCCATCGGCCTCAGGATGATCCCGAGAAGTGGTGCGGTGGTCTATCAAGGCCTTGTCACACAAAGCCTGAAACTCCCCCAAGAACTCTCTCCCTTGGTCCGTGAGTACCTCAGCTGGAGCACCGAATCGGCTAAGCACACAATCCAAGAATGCATACGCAGCTCCCTCACTAGCCTTATCAGGCAATGGAACCAATTCAATCCACTTGGAGAAGTGCTCCACCATCACCAACACGTACTTGTTGTGGCGCATGGTCAGTGGCAACGGCCCTGCGAAGTCAAGACTCCACCCGTAGCCCAATCCCATGATCGGAAGAGGGTGCAATTGTGGAGTAGGGGCGTTGAATGAAGCACGCACCCTGTCACATACCATGCACCTAGCCACAAATTGTTGCACCTTTGTGTGCATACCACGCCACCAATACTGCCCTTGCAGTAGGCTATGGGTGCGTCGCACCCCAAAATGCCCCAACTCCTCGTGGGCATGCCGCACTAACCGTGCCCGCTGTGTTGGGTGAGGCACAATCCTCACTTGACCATCCTCCCACACTCGGAGCAGGTGTGTCCCCTCCCACTTGAACCTCTTGGCTTGTTGTAGGATCCGATCCCTCTCCTTGGCAGTCACAGTGGCTGCCGTGTCTTCAGTGCGAAGATAGTCCAACACAGCTGAATCCTCATGTATATCTTTGGTGCCACCTTGCTCATTGCTGGCCTCAGGGTCCTCAGACACTTGATCCACAGTCATCCCTGTTGCAGGTCCAACCTGGCCTTCCGCTGCCAAGATACACAGAAATGCAGATGCATGCCATCCGGGCACCATCTCCTCGTCCGTCTCACCATGCCACCGAGCTCCAGTGTCATCCTGCTGGCTCGTGCATGGATTGCGACTCAACCCATCTGCATTGCGATTGACCAAACCCGGTCGATGCACCACCTGAAAGTCATACTCTTGAAGGATGAGTGCCCACCGTGCAAGCTTCCCCGTAAGCTTGTCTGACTCCATCAACCACTTGAGTGGTTGGTGATCCGTGACAAGGGTGAAGAGATTGCCGTATAGATAGCACCTGAAGTGTGCCACGGCCCACACTGCAGCTAAGCATTCTCCCTCATATGAGCTATACTTAGACTCTGCAGCATTGTTCGAGCGGCTAGCATAAGCCACTACGAACTCTCTTCCCTCATCATCCACCTGTGTGAGCACCGCTCCAAGCCCCAGCATGCTCCAATCTGTATGCAGCTGAAAAGGACGCCCCCTGATAGGTCGTCTCAAGATGGGCGCCGAGGTCAACCTCGCCTTGAGCTCTTGAAAAGCTTGTTCTTGCTCATCTTCCCACTGCCACTCCTGGTCCACCTTGGTCAGCTTGGTTAGAGCCTTTGCAATGGCACTAAATCCCTTAACAAACCGTCTGTAATAGTTTGCTAACCCCATGAAAGCTCGAACTCGGCTCACATCCGTGGGGCGTGGAACCTGTGCAATGGACTCTACCTTAGTCTGTTGTACCCCCAATCCTCCAGGATATATCATGTGACCCAGATACTCAATCTGGTTGTGGAAAAACTTACACTTGCCCGGATGTAACTTCAATCCGTGCGTCCTCAAGCGCTCAAATACCCCCTGAAGGTGTCTCTCATGCTCCTCCACCGTAGCACTAAAGATGATGATGTCATCTATGTAGCACCGAGCAAACTCCACCCCTGCTAGAATCCTGTCCATGACTCTTTGAAACTCAGCGGGAGCGTTTTTAAGCCCAAATGGTAAGAACCGCCACTGGTATAGGCAATCCTTCCCGTGCTCATTGATCCCCCAGAATGCCGTCTTTTGCTTATCCGCCTCCTTGATCGGCAACTGGTGATATCCGGATCGTAAATCCAACGTGCTAAAGACCTTGGAATGCCCAATGGCATCAAAGATCTCCTCTGGTGTCGGCATGGCATACCTATCGGACTTGGTCTGACGATTTACAGGCCGGTAATCACCGCACATACGTCTCTCCGTCCAATTGCCATAGACATCCTTCTTAGCTGGCATCACTGTGGCTGAAGCATACTCTCCACCAGAGAGCTCCACCAAACTGCCTCCCAGAGATCTTGAGTCCTCATCTGAATCAAAGACCTCTCCATGTCACTGTATCTATAGGGTCTCCGAAAGATTGGCGTGTCAGTGGCCAACTCAATACGGATCTCTTGACCCTTCAGCGCTCCCAAGTCCTTCAAACTGAAGGCAAAGCAATTCCTGTAAGCCCTCAGGAACCGCCGTATACGTCGTCTCTCTCCTCCAGTGACAATGGGTCCAATGTCAGGCTCCTAATTGTCCTCCGTAACTGCAACCTTAAGTCCAGTGGGCTTAGAGGTAGAGGACGCGTCCCGTGGTTGCTATGCTGCAACCTCTTGAGCAGTACTCCCTTCCTGCTCAGTCAATGACAAGGCCTCATCCTGCCCCATCATCTCATCATTGAGAACCTCCTCATCCCGAGAAGAATCCCCAACCTCATCCATCACAGCTGCCTTGGCTGCCAACTCCCTCTGAACCTCGAGCACCTCCCACATGTGCCATGGATGTCTACACCCCGTGGTCCTCACCGGCTCGCCCCCACTCGCTGCCTGTACCGTCTCGGTAGGCAGAGAGACCGTCAAGGGAAGTGCACTCCGCACTCTACGTTGCTCAGCCATAGCCAAGCTGACAATCCAGGTCAAGCAATTGAGATCCATTGCTTGCCCCAACACCTGACGACGTGATGCCTCAGAAAGAGAAGGCACCGCCGTGGTCCCAGTGGAAAACCCCATAGCCCGCTCTCGCTCGTCGGCATTAGGCTCCACTAACTGCTGCAACTGAGCATCCCACAGGAGGCCAGGTCCACCATCCCGAAAAGCATGGGATCCTGGGAAGCTGAGCAGTGTAGGTAATGCTGCTCGTGGTTGACCCACCCTGTTGACCACTGCCAAAGGCGAACGGTCATCGTGTCTCACACGTTGAGACTGCCTTCCTGTGTCCAAAATGCCATCCACGGTGAGGTGTGCTGGCCGCTGCACCCCATCAAATGCACGCTTGAGCAGTGCGGGTGGCATCAAGTTAGTCCACCATAGTCGTGGACGATGAGCCCGTGACCCCACTGCAGCTGCATCCAGCAACACTGCTGACCCAAGCCACGACCGGACTTGATGCACACTGGCCATCACCCTGGCCCGAGAATCACCCATCAGTGGCACATTCTCCAAGATGTATGCCGGAGATACAGCCTGATGAAGCTGCAAGTGGCGCAAAATCCGCACCATCTCCCAAAACAGACCCGTCCTCGAGTCTCGCAATCCATTGCCATGCCCGGCTGATGAATGCCCTTGGCAGGGCCAACCTGCCACTACCAGATCAATGGAGCCAACCCGCTCCAAATCCTGCGCCCCCAGCAACGCAATGTCTGCTGGCAAGGCCTGCTGATATCCACGAACTGCAGACACCGGCAACAAGTCAGGGTACTGCTGTACCAACTGAGCCACATGGCGCAGTGAGACGCGTCGTGCAGTCTCATCCCTCTCCACATACAGGTAACGCCTTACCCGCACACCTGCCTGTAGCACAGCAGCCAATCCGGTGCTGATCCCGCCAAACAAGTCCAGAAGGCAAATGCCTTCATCCGGCCGCTGCCACACAAGAGGTGTGGTGTCCAATGGCGACAACTGAGGTGGCCCTGGTGCAATCACCGCACTCTCCTCCTCTCCTGACGATAAAAAAGCTTCCACCCAAGCTTGTTGCACCCGTCCATCAGCAGCTTGCTGCAAATCCTTGTTCGTACCCCACAACGGAGTGTGAGCAACCATGGCAGACAACTCCGCCGTACCATGCATGTCATCCTGCTCTGCTGGAGGTGGCACATCCTCTGCATGGGCTTGCCTTCCAGCAACTCTCCAGGCCAACTAACTGCAGCTGTGAAGGCGGCTAGTGTTGGCATCTTGCCCCGCTGGGCAGCTGCAATACCCCCAATGAATGTCACGGGGAGCTGTGCACGGCGACCATCCCCTGACTGCCATCCAGGCCTGTAGGATGCTGACTCCTCCCAGAAATCCAGGGTGAAGCCTATGGGGTATAACACTGCCCCACCAACGAGGACATCGTAAGAGACCGCGTCTGTCACAATGGCCTTGGCTCGCATCACTGAGCCATCTACAGGATGATCCGGCTGCAGTCTAATAGCCAACTGATGCCGTGTCATGCCGCGAGCCTGCTCTGATCCTCCCAGAGATGTCTGTATCTGGAAAGGACAAGGCTCCATATCCGCCTCCATGAGGCCCAAACCTGCAATAGCAGCTCTGCCCAACATCAGTGGCTGAGCTCCTGAGTCCAACAAGACCCGCAGTGGCCGGTACTTCTTGCCTACCGGTCCACTCAAAGTGAAAATGTCTCCTTGGTTGTCCAACAAGACAACTCCAGGTGTCACCATGGCGCGCTCAATGGCTGGCCTAGCTGGCAGCTCCGTCAACCTGGCAGCTGCAACTTGCCATGGCGCAGCCGTGGCAGTCTTGACCCTCAAATCCGAGGATCCCTCTGCCACTATACCTTCCACTAACTCCGCAGAAGATGAAGTGACCTCCCCACTCTCACAGAGAGTTGCTGCTAGTCTGAACACTGCAGCTGGTCTCACCCCCGGCGTCGCAATCATGGTTGCCGAGAACAGTGGGGCTTGACACACAGAGGTGGCTGCCCCCAATAACACACCGGCTGCACTAGCCTTGGTAGCAGGTGTCAGTGCTGCACGTGTAGCTCTCCCCAATGGCATAGTAACCTCCGCCTCGGTAACAGTCGGGCGAGAACTAGGTGCCATGGATGGCGTTGACACTGTCTCCGCCAAGGTGAATGACTGAGGCAGCCTCGCCTGACGGCTTGCCTCCCCACGTTGTGGATCCAACTCCACCTCTGCACCTCGTGGCTCAGGAACTCGTGCTGCTCCTCGAGTCACGGCTGCAGCAGACTCCACCTGCTCTAGTGGTAGTGCTGCTCCGCACATGAATCCCATGCCTCCCATATCTCCTCCCTCAGGAGCAGGAGGTGGACCATCCCGCCTGGGAGCCGGTACCGCCTGAGCTATAGCCATGGCAGCGAGCCTCTGCTCTAGCTGCTGAAGCCGATTGGCCATGCCTTGGTCAACACCCTGACCTCCGCGTCCTTGGCCATGTGGAGCTTGCCCTTGGCCTGCACCTCGTGCCCGACCACCTCGTCCTCTTTGGGCTGGTCCACCTCGCCCCCGGCCACCATTGTTCCCTTGGAACTGGCCTGGGCGCAACTCAGGATGCAAGTCATAACACTGGGCATCTACATGCCCATACTTGCCACAATGCCCACACTGCAACTGTGCAGGCTGTGCTTGTGCCGGCCTTCTGCCATTCTCTGGGCAATCTCTTTTGACATGGGGTCCTCCACATGTCCAACATATCACCCCTGGTTGCTGTTGGCCTGCAAAAGATGCCACGGGCCTCTGCACCTGAGGTCCCCTGTAAGCTCCATGGAACTTGGGCTGGGCAACCTTGCCCCCCTGACCACGCTGTTGGGCAGTCCCTTGTGCCTGTGGGCTGACAGCTGTGCCCCGTACAGGCATGTCCTTGCCAAATCCAATTGTAACAACTCGCTCCTCCACCATGTTGAGCTCAATCCGCTCAGCCAGCAGAAACACATCTGCTAATGTGGGTTGGGCTGCTTGTAACAGGGTTGCATCTCGCACCCTTCTCTTGAGCTCCTTGTCCAGAATTCCATACCAAAACTGGATTGCCTGAGCTTCAGTAACCCCTTGGGTCACACTTATCAAGCGCCTCATACGAGTGTACGCCTCTCACAGGCTCTCACTGGGTTTGCGCTGGAAGTCTTGCAAACTTCGCAGCTTCTCTGTCCGTACACCTTGGTAATTCCTCCGCAACTCCTGGAAGAACTCCACCACCGGGTTGAATCTAGGCACATGTGTTGTAGTTGTGGCAGGAGGAGTAGTAGCACATTTTGAACTGGTACCACCTGCAGAAGTACCAGCACTACCTGCTCCACTACTAGTGCTGGCAGTGGGAGCTATTGGTACTGATGCAGCTACTGGTCGCGTCGTGCCTCGAGTAATGGAGACGTAGTCAGGTGACCAATACATCCTCCACTCCTCAATCTCTGCTTCATGTCCTCGCCTGAACTCGTGGTAATCGTCCATAGGCGGGCCTTCCAAATGCTGGAACAGTCCCTTCCACGCCATGAATGGGGTGAATAGCTGTGGATTGCGCATCTGCTGCAAATCACACCAGCTGTCGAACTCCTGGATAAAGTCATCCAACTCGATTGTGCCCACAGCTCCAGAGTACCTACGAGGCCCCTTGGTAGCTCCATACATCTCCTCCATGTCGTCCCACAACAATGGCGAATGAAAGTGCACACCTGTTGATGAAGCCTCCGAGTCTGTGTCTGACTCTACAGTAATTGAGGGTGGCGGTGAAGGTGGTCTGAACCGAATACCTCGTCTTGTGAACCCACTCTCACTGTTACTGCCTGTAGCCGTACTCCCCTCAAAACCCTTGGGTAACTCCGTAATGACACTCACAATGTGCACCTCCTCCACGTGACACTATAAGGCTCTAGTACTAATCTAATAGTGACACGGGTGGGCACCTGTTGCAGTTTAAGGGTCATATCCCAATGGCTCAGGGCACCTGCACCTGCATCCACCGCAAGAACTCCTATGGTTGGCTGGTCATCAACCCAGCCTCACCATAGAAGAAACACTGGTGGTCTTGCTGGTCATCACTCCAGCCTCACCACCGACAGCATACTCTAGGATTGACCGGTGATCAAATCCGGCCTAATCCCTATGAAAGCAAGCGCCCACACAAAACCAACATGGCGCACAGTCAAGCATGCAGGTGTTGGGGGGGATCCAAACACAAGAAATCAAAGCATCAACACCCCCACACCAAAATCCAGCAGCAACGCTGATCCTGCAGAATATCCCAGCCCAAAACCCCGGACTGACTGGCCTCCACCAAGAGAGGCTTTGGCAACTACTACAAGTACAAGGTAATGAAAATAGTACAGAGATGGAGGGGAAGAATAGAAGCCCGCCCAAGCAAGATCTAATCCTGATCTATGCTATCAACTTCCAGACTTCTCTCAAAGTGCCTCGCTCTGCTTGATGGTAAGGTGTAGGAGGTATATCTATGTCCAGAAACCTGCCACTAACCTTGTCCCAAGCTACAGTAGCTCGCTCTAACCAACCCTCCTCCTCTTTCTGCCAGGTAGAGACAAAGCAACACTCTGCTATCTCCCGCTCACTGAACACTAAAGAAAACAAAGGTAGGGTCTGATAGTCTCTCAACTCGAAAGCTTTGAGACGGTTGCGGGTGTCTTCATTGCGAATGACTGCATCGCCTTCAAACAGAACAAACTTGTCCTCGCTAATGAACCCCCGCTCGTGGTTGCCTTGTGCAGAGCGTGTCCGACTGCAACACTGTCTAATTGCACAAACTTGTGCAGCTCCTACTCCTCTGCTCCAGTACACCACGGCCTTGTGGCTGAACACCTTGGTCCCCGGGGCTGTCTTTGGCTGTGTTCCAAGCCTAGCTTTCACCCACTTTGGTATTTCACCTACAGCTGCAGAACTGCTGGCTCCAACAGAGTTCTGACTGTCCAAGGCGATATTGAGGCCCTCAATGCCAACTACAGCAGTCTGTTGTCTATTGCTAATGCCTGACTCCCAGTATGCAATCAACTCGTCCAACTGTTCTCCACTCAAATCAGTCTGAGTTCCTTGGGAAACATAAATCCTGTCCCCTTGTGTGCACAGGCTAAGAGAAGAGACCTGCCCTCCCTTCAATTACGTCCTCATTTCCCCCAGCCATGCAAGGAGTACATCCACAGATTTATGTCTCATGTAGACCACAACAGATTCTGGACACAGAATTGTGGATCTTTTATAGCACACTCACACTCTAAAAATTCCACAGATTTTTAGCAGAGTCCCCAAAACAAAAATCAGATGTAGATATGTAGATTTCCCCTTTCTGCAGCTATCCACCCAAAAACTGAGTCAAACGGAGTCCATTTGACAAAGTTATGACCAACCAGGCTCTAAATCATTTAAATTATATCAAAGTTTTTTTTTTTTTTTTTTTTTAACACCAAAACGTTCCCGCCATTAAGAACCGTTCCCAGGTTTCATTTGTGGTTACAGGTGCACCACAGACTTGCTCGCTTAGTGAGCTGCTTTGCTCCAGCGACGACTCTCGAGCTCGGGTGTATGGCTATGGCGATGGTGATGGCCTGTGCAGCGTCAGGCATCTGTTTCCCGTGATGCAAGCACTCGAGCCATCCCTAATGCAGGGACAAGCCCTGATGATACTCTGTCAGAACCTGGTGGGCAGCTGCCATCTGCACTTGCTCTCTCTTCAGACAATCTTCGGACCTAGTGTCAAATGTGGAAGTGGTGAAGGAGCTTATTGACAAAGGCAACTGTGTTGGACTATCCACAAAGTAGAGAGTAACCAGATCAGCTTCGTCATTTAGTTGAAGCTTGGAGCATAGGTCTGCATACTCCGATAGGGCAAGGCACTATCTCAATTCAGGTAGCGATCATGTTTGCTTTGACCTCCATCAAGGGAGTGGGGCGCCGTTTCGCTAACCTGGTCTGCAAGAAGGCGGACGTCGACACCAGCAAGAGAGCTGGTGAGCTGTCGGGTGCGGAGCTGGAGAACTTGATGGTGATTGTCGCGAATCCCCGGCAGTTCAAGATACCTGACTGGTTCTTGAACAGGAAGAAGGATCACAAGGACGGACGTTATTCGCAGGTCAAACTTTCTTCCAGACTGATCCAGGTCCTGTCAGTCCAAGTAAGTAACCTCTTCTAGAGGAGAATTAAAAGAGATTACGGGGAGGTAGGTTACATATGCACACAACTGGAGCTGGAACACCTGCCCCCCTGATCCACCCCCACCATAACCTCGATAGGCAGAAGTAGCAGGGTACGGGTTTCCAATTAAGCCGTAATTCAGCTTCGAAGATGTTCAACTAGTGAAACACACAGCAGCTGAGAAAGATGCAACTGATGAAAGCCCTGCCACTCCTCACACCTCCACGCTCCCGGCATGCTCACCAAATGAAGACCTGGAAACAATATCGATCACCCGGCAACGTAACCCTGCAGCTTAAGCGACTGTCGACCATATAACGGCTAGCCAGTCAACGCAACGAGCTCCGCCCTGCTCTGATCTGCCAAAGAATCTTCACATATTCATCCTTTGCACTCCCAGGGTAAGACGAGACGAGCTAGTCCGTGGCCTGGGCTCCCTCCGCTTCAGGATTGTTGATCAAATGCAGCACCTTGGTTGTTGACCGGTCATATTCCCTGTGTCCTAGCTTGGACTCCAAGACTGCAAGAGTGCAGGTATCAGCGTTCACCGCTTGCCAGCGCTGCTCCATGCTGCACGGTAGAGCTTCTCTATAAGCTTACTGGGGAAACAATCATCCAGCTTCAAGGATCACGCATAGGTGCCAACTAGCATTTGCTGCTGCATTTTTAAGTCTCTCCTCGTGTACTCCAAAGCCTCTGGTGACTTGGTAGCTTTAGCGACTGCAATAACAGTGGCGGCTCCGGCATCGTCATCCTCCAGGCGTTTCAGGGCACGCTGAATCTTGTGATCACATTCAATGATATGCTTCTCAAACTAAGCACTACTTACACACATGTAATCTTGCAAGTGCTAACCCACAACTCCTACCTTGCACTCACAGGTAAGAGATGATCTCTCTCGAGTGATAATGAAGCTTGAAAGGACATACACTCCCAACACAAAAAATATAAAATCCATCGCTATCACTCATTGAAACTGAAGTCGAGCCAGGGGCACCCCAAGCTATGGGGACTCCACCCCACAACAACCTGTATCCCTACATAAGCACACTAAAACCTAAACACATGCAGGAGCTCGGTCGCGCAGGCTCAACTCGAGAGAGATGAGCTGCGCGACTGCCGCTCTCGTGAAGATAAGACGGACCAGGTGTCAAACTAAACTTGACACCTGATTTAACACTTGACCTAAATCCAAGTGTTAAATACAAATAACTAGTTTTATGCTAGCTGTTTTCACACTGTGCTTATTTAACTTGACACTTGGTTTACAAGTACCTTAAGGCTGAAAGTAGCTTGGAGCTTAAGATTAGAGGTTAGTCCAAAGCTAAAATGTTTTTTGGATTTGAAATATGTAGTTCATCTTAGACTTTAGGAGGTTGTGGGTTCAAATCTCCGCCTATACATTGTGGCCCATAAATATGGATAAAAGGTTCAATGGAGGGTTAACACCTCTCCTTCCATCAATATCAATACCAATATTGTATCCCTGTTGAATATATCATCTTGGTTACCTTAAACAGTGCTTTACCAATTAAGATAATTGGATTTATTAATCCACAGGCCCTCATTAGCCTTGCCCGGTATATCATTGGTTTTCTCAATCCATGGTCAATCTCAGCACCACCCACCTAGGATGAAATACTAAATCAACCACCACCCATCTTTAGCACTGCTTCATTAATGTTAAAACCATTATATCCAATAGGTGAAAATAGAGGTACCTAATAAAGTGTTGGATGTAAAAGAAAGTTGACAGCTGAGTCTTAGTTCTTCTACTGAGTTGTGTTGTTATCATACATCATCTATGCTTTCAAACCGTTTGTGGAGACTCGTGAACTTGGTTGAACTCGGTGAGCTCGAGAGTTGCAGTGAGCTCGGTGAACAAAGTTCCTTGTTTTCTCTTTAGTGTGCTTGGCTTCAATATTGTCTAAAGTATTTTTTACCAACCGTTTATTATTTCATGTATAGGCGGATTATTTATTTTTTGTGATAATTTTGGTGTAATTTTGGTGACAATTTTGATGGATCAATTTATGATACTTTGGTGACAAACTACGGCAAAATTTGGGTTGAAGATTTTAATTTAGATTCTGAATATGTTAGTTAAGAATTTCACGTTTGTAACATTGTATTTCAAACTATAAATAATATGTAATATTAGTTTACCATTAAAAATAGACAAAATTTTCTTTATTCTACAAAATGGGAACCCGAATTAGTGTCCTGGAAACTATGTCAAGATTTCCAATTTTCTATTGGGCAAGAAATCAAAGTTCGAAACATGAGACTCACCTTATGTCAAGAATGAATAAACGTTTAATTAAAAACGTACATATTATTTAGTTAAAATAATCGAGCTCTGCGTTGTTGTGAGAATACTTGATCCTGTGGTATCTTCAGATCCATCAGCAACCAACAATTCGTAATGACTTTTATTTCTAGGACCACTCAAAGCATGAACGACCACAACAAACGCTCTAATTTTGAATGGAGACACATTCAACATAAACTCTGAAATAATATCTATGAAGTGAAGGGTAATCAGAAATTTAAGAATGGCAATAGTCGTTGAATCAATTCAAAAAGATAACAACAATATATGCGGTGTTATTTTTTCAAATGACGTGTTATTAAAGGCCAAAAGTAGAAATTATCACAAATAAAATTATTCATTGTAAAACTGACACTACAAATGATTGTGGATATGTTGATGAATACAACCATGCAAAATTTTCTAATCTAAATAAAACATTAGAAGAACTAAAGGCGGAAATGACATCAAATGTGCATGCAAATAAAAATAAAACCAACATCCGATTTTTTAGGAAAAAAGATTTGGATTCTTCATTAGTAAATTTGATGCATAATAACCCTAAATCAACACTTGTACATGTTGCTAATTTATTTAAACAGAAATATCAATATATGAAAGAAGCCAGTTTGTTTGTTTTGTTTTGTAGCGTTGAGATGTCTCAAACCGCGAGGGCTCGGCGCTGGTGCTTGGTACTGTTGGAAAGCCCTTGACGAGGAGGGTGCACCGGCTTGGTCTCATGATTTTTTGACCTGCGGTGTGGGAGATACGGAATTCCAAGTACTTTGGGTCGCTGGAAATTCACAAAAAATAGCAAAAATGGCAAAGTGGGCAGTCTTGGGACAATGGTTGGAGCCTCAAGGGGAGAGATATCAAGGGAAAGGTCTCTGGTTCAAATTTGGTCGTAGGCTCTGTGGAAAAAAACTAATTAGACTTGAATGACTTAGATGGACACTTGGGCCCACGACACATGCTATCCTAGGGCCTAGAGGTTGCACTTGGGCCTCGACATAGGAGATGCACTTGGATACATAGGAAATTGCACTAGATACATAGGAGATTGGACTTCGGCTTAGATGACAGTAGACAGACAATTGGGGCTCTACATAGGAGATGCACTTGGATACATGAATAGAAGATTGCACTTGGATACATAGGAAAGTACACTTGGTCTTCGATTTCAATTCTTCACATGGGGCAAACGCATAGGCTACACTAGAGATCGCACTTGGCCTCGACATAGGACACATTTGGATACATAAAAGATCTTACACTACACTTGGGCTTTGATGACATTGGACACTTGGGCCAACAGCATAGGCTACCCTAGAGGTCGCATGTGGGCCTTGACATAGGAGAGGCACTTGGATACATAGGGGATTGCACTTGGACTTAGATGATACTAGACACTTGGGCCAAGGGCACAGGCTACCCTAGTCAATATATGAATTAAGACAATTTGTTTTGTTTTGTTTTGTCACGCCCGAACCGCAAGGCCCCATCCCTGGTGCTTGATACCGTTGGAAAGCCCTCGACAGGAGGGGTGCACGGGCTTGGTCTCACGATTTTTGGACCTGCGGTGTGGGAGATGTGAAATTCCAAGTCCTTTTGGTCGCTGGAAATTCACAAAAAATAGCAAAAATGGCAAAGTGAGCATTCCTCGACAATGCTTGGAGCCTCGACAGGAGAGATATCAAGGGAAAGGTCTCCGGTTCAAATCTGGTCGTAGGCTCTCTGGAAAAAAACTGACTTAGATGACATTGGACACTTGGGCCAACGGCAAAGGCTACCCTAGAGGTTGCATTTGGGCCTCCACATAGGAGACACACTTTGATACATAGGGGTTTACACTTGGACTTAGATGACAGTGGACACTTGGGCCAACGGCACAGGCTACCCTAGATATATCAATAATGATTGGATATATTACTACTCAATAAATCCATGGAAAAAAATTACATGGGAGATGCACTTGGATACATGAATAGAAGATTGCACTTGGGCTTAGATGGGCCTCGACATAGGAGATGCATTTGGGACGTTACATAGGAAATTACACTTGGTCTTAGATTTCAATTCTTCACACACTGGCCAACGACATAGGCTACACTAGAGGTCGCACTTGGGCCTTGACATAGGAGGCGCGCTGGGATATATAGAAGATCTTAACACTTGGGCTTAGATGATAGTAGACACTTAGGCCAACGGCACATGCATGCTACCCTAGATGTTGCATTTGGGCCTCGACATAGGAGACGCACTTGGATACATAGGGGATTGCACTTGGACTTAGATGACACTGGACACTTGGGCCAACGACAAAGGCTACCCTAGAGGTTGCATTTCGACATAGAGACGCACTTTGGAACATAGGGGATTGCACTTGGACTTAGATGGGCCTCGACATAGGAGACGCCAACGTTGGATGCATAGGGGATTGCATCAAATCTGGTCTAGGCTCTCTGGAAAAAAAGAAGAAAAAGATTAGATATGGGATTGCATTTGGACTTAGATGACATTGGACACTTGGGCCTGTACATGGGAGATGCACTTGGATACATGAATAGAAGATTGCACTTGGGCTTAGAGGTCGCTCTTGGGCATCGACATAGGAGACCCACTTGGATACATAAGAAATTGCACTTGGGCTTAGATTTCAATTCTTCACACATGGGCCATGACATAGGAGACGCTACTTGAATACATAGGGGATTGCACTTGGACTTAGATTTCAATTCTTAACACATGGGCCAATGGCGCAGGCTACCCTAGGCCTAGATCTCCCAAACAGGAGGGTCTCTAGATACATAGGGGATTGCACTTGGACTTAGATGACACTGGACACTTGGGCCAACGGCACAGGCTACCCTAGTAGTGAATTAAATTTGACAATTTCTCAAATTTCAAGGCATGCCCAACATTTCAAAAAAAGAGAAATTAAGCCTTCTTCCTACTGTGAAAGTAAACAAACAATACAATGTAGAGTATCAAATAGTAACTTCCAATTCCAATATAAAAGTAAGCACGTCCAATATACTGACAAATTTTGATAATATAATTGCTCGCTCTCAGGTTTCCTTTATTTTTTTTATTTTGCTAGAAACCAAAATTAATGAAACTCCAATTATTCCATCTCTGAATTTTGTGAAAGAAACGATTAATAAACAAATGAAATTCCATAAATCATCAAATAAAGATGTAAAAATGTTAAAACATGGCTGATTTGCAATTTAGTGCTAGTATTAATTATATGGAAGCACCTCATGTAAATATTATGGCATGGCCCTCGTGTAACTTACACTTTATTTCAGTAAGAAGTGGAATCTTATAACCTTTCTGTGAGCATGAAAATATTTTGCAACCTTTGCAGAATAGGAAAACAAAATCACAAATCCTATTGAAATTCCTAACAGGCTAATCCAATTGAACCCAATTTCCATGAGAGTACGTATATCTCGTGATGTTAGGCAAGCCTAGATCTCCTAAGTTTTTAAATTTTTTGGATAAGAAAAAATTGGATTTGTTGCTTAAAAAATGGAACGGTCCCAATGTGTCAGGAAGGTTTTCACAAATTTTTATTGATTCCATCCATGTAACCCCCCTCAGATTGGAGTTTGCACTAATCAATCGTTTCTTAAGGCTTATACAATGGGCCACCTCAATCCACTTTGCCCTTTTCGTTTGAAACTCTTTGCATGGGATCTGTGCAGCAGTCGATAAGTAAAATAAGATGGGAGAGCAGGAGAAACTGAGGGTGTTTGTATAGTAATATTGAAAAGCCCTCTTGTTGTCGTTCTACAACACCTGAGAAGCCATCTTGTTGGAAAAGAATACATGCCCAGAAGTTTACCCAACTACCATCTCCCAGAGTTCTCCACATGACCTGCTGTTTAGCTATGGCGTAGAGAAAAGAGGCGAGGAAGAATAGCAAGGAAAAAGGAGCAGGGATAGAGGAACGAGTGTTTGCAACTAACATTATGCGCTAACATTTGTCAATCTAAACACTAGTATGGATTAAATTGCACATGTTTATGTGGTTTCCATGCTCATTTAGGCCAACTGAAAAGGCAAGTAAAAGAACACAGCTACTACTGGTCCATAAATTAATAGCAGACCACATTTATTGATTGTCTCCAGAACACTTTCGTGCTTTGAGAAATTGAGAGAAACACCACTCTGCTACTGTGTATGATATATTAAGAAAGATTTGGGAGTACATGCATACCTGACTGCAGATCACCGGTCAGCAGTACAGCAGGACCAGTCCAAAATGCAGAAGCGACAACAACCAAGGAAGTGGCATAGCTTAAGCAATGGCTATGAAATGAAGGAAACTACGCAGACAAAATAGAGACACCATCAGGAGAACAAGCTGCTCTAAATCATGCAATGGGCGCATGTTTACATTTGCTTGAAATAGTGCAAAAGAACAGCAGTGCTCATATTTTACAATTCAAACTGGTTTTCATACTCAATCCAACACACCGTACTAATCAAGGGGTATTTTCCTGATTTGGTTTTTGGCTTTTTAAACAAAGAAAAGGTAGACACCTGGAGTGACTGCTCACAAATCAGGTCCCTTAGTGAGAGGAGAAAATGACCTCTTTCATAGTAACCTCACCATGAGGCGCCGAGCACAGGGCTCGAGGGGACGCCGCCCAAGGGTCATTTTCCTGATTAGATGGAGATGGACAATAATGGGGCCATCAATATTATGTCCTTTGAACTTTGAACTCACTTGGTCCTTTTTCTCACCCCTTCCAAGCAGCAGATAGAAGTTCAGACCTGTCCTCTTGATTGCATGCACACAGAAGTAATCATCCTCTCCCAGACCTGATACTCTGAACCTTTGTCCACACTCCGTTCCCAGCTACCTACCAAATCATCTTGCTTGGATGGATTCCAATCGATGTGCCCAATTTTCATGACCAGGTTTTCTCCAACATGAGCAACATAGCCATCAAAGGTGGCTTGAAAAATCTTGACCGAGCTGCGGCAGTTAACCCCAGTACGTCTTCTAACACCAATGAGCTCTGCAATTGGATCATGCAGACCAAAATTGTAGAAATGGTCGTAAAAAATCACAGGCTGTCCAACCAATAACAAACAGAAACAAAATCATGGCGTTAATACAAGGACCTTTAGAAGACAGAAATCAAAGCAGAAAGCCCAGCAATCCAAGTCAACGATGCAGTTCAATGATAGTAAACACAAGTTAAACAGTCATGATCAAGTACTATCAGCTCACTCTCATCAATTGAAGGTTCAAATGAGCCTTGTCAGACATAGTGCCACTTACCGTCCCCGGGTGAGTTAGTATGTAAGCATAACCCATCATCACCTTATCACGGGGAAATGGCCAGTGTCCCTGGAGAGCAAGCAAGGGAAACATATGAATCCTTGGTGAGTTCCGGTGTTATCAATCATAATACTGTCTCTCACTTAGAAACTTGCAGTAACCTTGAGAACTTAACTCATTCCACAGGTGGAGTGTACGAGAAATGAAATTGTGTGGGAGGGAAATAGATCTGTGGTGTATCCCCTTGCTCACCTGGCGCACAGGGGTTGGGGGGAGGAGGGGGGAGAGAAAAAGAGAAAGAGCACCTGTGTGGAGCCAGTGTCATGATTCTCTAGAAAGGTGACTGCTCGGGAAGGCCACCATCCCATGACCCCTGGGGGTTTGCCTCGAGGATCAATCAACCTCCAAAATTCACCATGTAGAGCTGAGTGCAATATGCCCTGCAAAAGGCACTCAATCTATCTACTTAGCTTACATCACTCGTTCTGCAGCTACAATTACAAAACCAAACATGATTGGATGATTCTTTAGTTGATAGAGTGACCAAAACAATTGTACTTTGTAGCTGTTAAACATCGAACAGTTCTTCCACCCTAACTTGGTATATTCATGAAGGCATCTTCAAATTTCTACCTTGGTTGTTACATCAAATGCTGATGATGTGCCACCAGTTGCATTGATCCAATTGATAATGCGCTGTCGGTGAGAATCTGCACCCAACCTCTATTTTAGTCCCTGCTCAAGAGAATGGTAGGTAGACCCCTGGACCTCAGTATGCACTTGACGTCGTCAGTTCAGAGTCTGCCTCAACAAATACTAGTAGATCTTGATTGGCAACGGAGTAGCCTCCAACCTAAAGCAAGGTCGGTTGCATTATATCATCTCATATGAAGCATCCAGCAGATGGCCCAGTGGTTACGGCACAAGGCCGCCTTACGAGTGGTCGTGGGTTCAAAGCTACATAGGTGTATGCTGTATACCACCCATTATAGCCAACCCACCTATAAAAGGGAAGTAACTGGGTCAACCGGATACCTTTTAGGCAACCGCATTGCCCCGGTTACAGTTGTCCACCTTCCAATGGAAGGCAGTAGCCCTTCGGGTTGAAGTGACACCATAAGTTACCCCTCCTTCGGCAGGAGCCTCCCTCTTCATCTCATGTGTGAGCGTGTGCATTTGATGAGAAGCTATATACTTTCTTATCAAACCATTTCACATTGTTCTGATGATGTACAAGCCCTAGTTCTTCCACATCACTGGAAAAACGAAAAGACAATGGTGGAACAATTAATAAATAACCACAAAAATCAGTTCGGACCTTGATTGTAGCTCAACATCCCACCCTCATAGGACAGGCTGTCCCAGTATTCGCCGATCGCAAATGCAGGGTTGGTGGCCTCAATATACTCCTTCACATATCCACCCCAGAAGCCCCTGTTCCAGAGGAAAATTTGCTTACATCTTTCTTGCGAGGCAACAACCAAGACAGGTCCTGTAAATGCATACAAAAGACTGGATATCTGATATCTGATGCCATGCATTCTAGAGTGGTCACATGCAGATGTGACTTGATAGGGCTTAATGGCCGAGGCCTACAGTACAACGGCTCACCAGTGACTCCCTAGAGAAAACTCCAGTGGATAGACCTAGTGGATACGACCACTAGGTTGCATGTATTAATCAATCCAGTGCTTACACACTTTCCTTCATGCTATTGTCCTACCCGGTCTTAAGTCAAAACCTGGTTGCTAACTCGTGAAGGCAGCAGACCTGACAAAGTCTAGACGCCACCCGTCAAAGCCAAAATCAGTCTGTAACCATCTCAGCCACTCTATTATGTCTTTCCGAACATAATCCTGGGAGTGATCAATGTTGGGTGCTGCATGGAAAATATCCCCTGCAAACGTGACACAGATTCTTAATTCTTTATTGTACGGAGATATGCATACAGATCAACATTGAAGATTTGGTATTGGGTCATCAACCTCCACGGGATCTAACAAAGCCTGCAGCTTATCTGCAAGCCAACCTGCTTGTAAAGTCCAAGGCATGATAATGCAACTTGGAGCCCTGCAACGGACATCACTGGGGTTCACAGAACCGAATTGATCTTTCATAGGCTGACTACACGTCCCTCCCCATGGTGAAAAAAATATTTCATGAGAAGGTATCTAGTGAACCTGACGATGCATCGATTCATGTCAGATGTTTATGTGACATCACGCTATGCCAGGTGGAGAAAACTGGACTTACCACTTGATAGATTGCCACGCCCTTGGAAGTTAGGGTCATCTTTCACGATTGCCTCAGGACCCCAAGCCAGTTTGCCTCCAAACACATTCCACACACCACTTGGGCCCTACGATCCACACCAGGCACAGAATATCAGCATTGAGCCCAGACATGCAGTGTCAAATAGTCCATGCATTAGATTTTATCCCAGTCCAGAAGAATGGAAGACATAATCGTTGCTTATTCGAATGACGATAAGGCAGAATCTTAAATAATGTTACCATTAAGACGTACTTCCCATCCTTCTGTCTTGAAATTCGACTTGAATACTGGAATGCTGGAAACTGGACTGGAGTACAAGATACTGTCTGATTCTAAAATCGTTTGAATCCGTTGAGACGGACTCTTGCTATCTCCAGAAGGTTCTTCAGAAATATTGCAAGAAATTACCTGCTTCTGAGCACAGCGGTGGTTGAGAACAGCATCTCCCAGAACCTGCACAATCATACCTTGCTGTCAGAGGCTAGGACTCACCTGTTTGAGTCCAGGAACTTGGTTGACGTGCATAAATCCAAGAGATCTCTTACTCAAGGTTTTGTCTGTGTGCAAGAGAAGGAGGTGTGTCACGAACCAATGCTTGCAGTGGCCTTGCAGCCATAGACCCAATCCAAAACAAATATGAATATAATTTTAAGTAGCATGCCAGTGATTTATGAGCTGGCCTTGACATCTTTCTTGACAGCATGAGGTTGAGCCCACTTGCAAAAGATGTGGTACATGTAGCTGTGTTTGCACAGTCAGTCAGGCTCTTGAGGAAAAAGCAGTGCAAGAGAGAGAGAAAACTGAAAGGAAGTGTTGAAAAATCCCACGCAATGCTGAAGATGGGGTGCCTTGTCCAAGTAAGCTGCTAGAACAAGGAAATTAATATGCCCAAAAGCATAATATTATTCGAATGTAGCTCAACTTACCAGGAGGTCATGGTTGTGCATCTCCTCAATGCACTGCTTTAACTCATCCTTTGTGCCATATGCTGAGTCCAAATTGTACAGATCCCCTGGCATGTAACCTGCACCAATCCTTTGGACATGTTCTTCAGTGATCTTTCAGATTCAGCAAATGGTGTTCCGCCAACTACATTGTCTAACAACCACACTTGTCAAAAATGACAGACTCAACTAAACTGTTGACACATACCTAATGCTGTCAGACAGTGAATGCTGACCAAGTGTGAGAAATTGGAATACATAAGAAAAAACCAGCCCACTAGTGGCTGTACCTTGAGGAGCAACAGATTGGGTAGGAGGGGGCAACCAAATTGTAGTAATTCCACACTGCGAAAGATCTGCTGCCTTCGGTGTAAGCTCCAACCACCAATTTCTTCTCCAGCTTTCCCAGTTGAAGCCTTGAAACTGGACAAAACCCCACATTCAGGCCCCTATCCCACCAGTACAGCGTACCAGCTCAATTAAACATCACTCCCAAAGAAATCTGTTGCTCATATCATATGCGCATGCGGTTTGGACTCGGAATGACAAACACGACATTTTGTTAGTATACCTGGGAGTATCTGCAGTACAAGGTACAAATGCAGCTTGCGTTGCCTCCCACCCTGTACTAATCAAATAGATCCCTGAATGCAAGATACTATGGATGCCAATTGACCGAATGCTACTTGACCAAAGCTACAACTTTCACTGTATCTACACAGAATCTGTGAAGTGATGAATGTGATTGTGTCTTGTGTACTCCCCCAAAACCTAGAATGTTCAGAGAAAGGCAGATGTGGTAACAATTGAGGTTTCTATTAGAGTGTAATGCAAATGTTGCGCAAGTGGTAAGTGGCCACCCGACTACATCATGGCTATTTAAAGGATAGGACTTCCAGACATGGTGGGCCTACATTGTATGCCACGCAGGATTCTATTTAAAGTTTGGCCGTTGCTTCCAACAGCCTTTAGATGGTTGAAAACCCTCCAACACAGTGGAGGTTTTCGAGTCTTAACACATGCTTGGCGGCATTCATTGTATGATCGTCTACTGTTGAGATGCATAGTTTCATTTTCCAATACATCGCTAAGTAACTTGCCTGAAACAACAGAAATGAGCTTTGTCAGGGTATGTGTACAAAACCTTGAATCAAGTGTACATGCAAAGCTTAGAGGGTGGCCCCTTGGTTGCGTGAAAGTGATCATACTTCAAACATGGTATGTGCGTCTCCTTTCCCACCACTCATGCTCACTTACTTGTTTTTCATGTATATTCTTCTGGACAATCTTTTGTGTCAAGGGGATATCTGACATATTTGATGATGGCAGAGAGTACCTACCACAATTTCACGACCTGTTCCTGTGCCAGATGCTGCAAAAGGAAACCCATTATGCACCCTCAGACCAGATCCTGAAAGGTAGCAGCAAGCTACTGACTGAATCATAGCAGAGAATTACCTCCAAAAGCAAGGGTGACCATATTTTACCACTGGTGAAAGTGGAAAAATGCAAATTGACCATAGCTCATGATCTTGTTAGTCTGCAAAGACTCAGAAGCTCTGTGGAATAGGGGAAAACTCACCAAATTTTCCTTCTGACTCTTCTGGATCTTTCACCTGTTTCTTGATAGTCTTCCGCTGAAGAGTGCGTTCTAAGACCTTCCTCTGTAAATCAAGGGCCTGCTTCTCAGCTGCTTGCACAGTGTAGGTGTCATCCTTAACCTTTGCATCGGCTATGGACCAAACTTCTTCAGGGGTGGGTAATTCTAAAGGCACTGCAGCTTCGACAGTCTCTGTGATTGGCATTGGCTTTCTTGGTGCAAGCCCTTGCAGTCCCACAGCAATGCGATGTTGCATCCACTCTGGAGTTTCCCTTCTTGGACCATTTGCTAGGAGGTCCCACTTCCTAGAGACATGTTCCAAGAGTGTCTCCATTCGCCCCCTACTCGGTATCTCCTCCATAGTTCCCCCATTGTCGATGACTTCAACATCACTTTTGTTCACCTCCATCAGAAGGTCCTCAACAGTCAGTGCACGGCTCTTCCATGCATCTGCTTCAGCTGCTGCAGCTGCTAAAGATCTTTCCAATGCTTCAAACCTTTTCTCACTTGCCTGTATTTGGACTGCCAAGGCTTCCGTTGCCTCCTCCGTGTCCCTTTCTGCAGCAAGGGCTCTGGACTCAGCTGCTGCCAGGGCAGCTCTGAGAGCCTTGACATCGTCTGGGATTCGACAATGCTGAGAGACTGCTTGGCTGTTAAGAATGTCTGTGCACTCACCCTGTAAAAGTGAGCTTCGTTCAGATAGGAACAAACACACAAAGGGAGTGGGCAAAACTATACGGAATAATTGAAGTCAACCATTCCTCTTGCAACTGACCTCATGAGCAGCAGCAATAAGGAAAATAAAACAATGTCTGTTTCGTCTCTGGCAATGTCCATGTTTCTGCAGCTGCAAGTTCCTGCATAACAAAATAATAGTCTGTATGCTTAATTGACCACACAAATACATGAGCAAAGAACTTCAGCTCTCTTGAAGAACTCTTAAAATTGTCTCAAAGCAACAACACGTACATACCTTTCGCCCAGGAAAGAAGTCCTTAAGTGGGAGGCCCAACAGTTTTGTACCAGAGGTTGCCGTGAAGGGACAGCCCCCTCGAACCCATGGTATTGCTTGCATCCTGACAGAACAGGTGCCTTCTGTAGCACTCCAGTCACACTGATATACGGGCTAGGAGATGATGTCTCCTGTAAGGCGGAATATCAGTGATGAAAGTTAAACAACACAAAAGACACCGCTATCTCCAATTCAGCACAGCTGGACCTACATAGAGAGTAATAGAGCAGATCCCTTGCGATGACAGGATTGAATACAGACAGGCCTCTTTACAACCCGCATTCTTCACACACTTTAGTGAGGCACAGGTTACCATGGCAGTATACAAGCTGGTCACTACATTGGAGACCTGAAACTATCTGGAAGACACCAAAAGTATGTTGGATGGTGGACCAGGAAACTACACTCATACAAAGCCTCTCAAAATTCACCTCTTTTCTTAGAGAGTCTCCTCCCATCTTTTACATACTAATAAGCAGCACATCCTTCACTTTACAATGACGTGGTCCAAGACAGTATGACCCCGGTCATCGTGGATTTGTAGCAGGGGCTAAGCTGGCTGACCAAATCAATATCCGTTGCTTTCACAACCACCACCCGAGGTTTATCCAAGCAATCAGAGGAGTATATTTGAATTCTACAAGGTAGTTACTGAAAAGCTGCAATATGATGTGTAAGAGTGTCATATGCCAGTGTATCTGTCGCTACTAATATCCTAAGAATAATACTGACTGGAATTATGAAGGGTACCATGACAAACTCGGAGAGTACTTTCTAGTAACAGGTCAGGACATGTAAAGAAATTCACAGTGAATTCAAAAGAATGTGTGACGTGAAGCGAGAAAGCTTCGCGCTAGATTCTTTCGCTCATAGACAAGGTTGAGAGACAGACCATTCCATGCCAGCTCGACACAAGTTGCCATTCTACCTTGAGAAATTTCCGGACTAGTTTTCAAACTCCTTCCACCAAGGATACATTTGTGCGCAATGCGACAGATTCTAAGAAAGCACCGATTAGAAACTCAAGAGAATAATGTACAGAGAGGGCTAAGTTGCAAAGAGACAACTGATGCTCACCATTTCCGCTAAATTCAAGTAATCACTGCCTGCAGGCAGAACCGCTACTACAGCAAGAACTGCACGCTGCACACATCACGGTTCTCCCACTGCATTTTCGCCCCATCTGGCACCTTGCGAGAGCCTTGACATGGTGAAAACTTCGCTTCTAAACTTACAGGAACTCTGTACAGGAAGTTCTGCGAAATGTTGCCAACATGGTCGAAATTTTTTGAGAGAGCAAAGAATATACCGTCTCCTACCCCGCCGAGTCCACCGGATCCTTTCAGTGCCAAGCAAAAAGTGCACAAAGCAGAGTCACAAAGAGCTCAAATTTAACCGCGTCTGCCACGCTTCATATCTTTTTCTACGTGGCCGCCGCAAAGCAATGCGTTCATGTCTGCTTCGATTCTACACCATTCTTGGGAAGCTGGGAGGGGCCCACCAACCCACTCAGAATTCTCTCCAACTGAGCTACCCACCAACCAATTCTATATCGTCTCCACAACAATGACTGCAACACAAAGTGTAGACCTGAATCTTGAAGTTGACAATCGAAATGAGGAAAAGGTCATATCTACCAGAGTCGTGACCAGCCTATAGGAAAGCGACCTTTGTATCCAAATCCACATCACACAGAACGTTTGTGGACCCAACTTGAGCAGATCTGTTGATAAACTTGAGAATCCACCAACACTCAACGTCAATCCCGACATTTGGTGTACATAGCACAGTATAATTATGCTGTGCTGTGAAAGATTTGAGCATGAAGGGTGACTGACAAGCTGCACATGACCAGGCACACCATTTCACGTTGACATTCACTCTGCATCCCTCTGGGTCCAATCCAGTGTTGGACTAGTATATGCACTGGTAATAGATAGCAGACCAGTCTGGTGTCATTTGGGAGAATACTTGGTCATGTTCCAGACCAGCCTGGTCTCAGTTATTTCACACCAGCCACAATACCAGAACGCCCCGCCCACAGTCTTCCTCATTTACCTGGAATGTGTACTATACTATTTATGTGCACATGTGCCTACATACTTGTACTTATGTATGCTTACCTCTTTATGTGTATTGTATTTGTTTTCACTTGATACTTGCTATTTGATAAACTTGTAATTCAAAGATGGCTTTGGGATGATACCAGAATTGATATCTCATACCAGCTGGTGTTGTGGTCATGATACTCAAAACTCATACCAGTATCTCGGAAAAAAACACATCCACCATTATATAGACCAGAAGTTTTGTGATACATCTAGTACCAGACCAGTCTGGTATGTCCTAAGCCTGATACCAGAACAACACTGGTCCAATCTCAGGAGCACTGACTCGGCACAGACTGGTGGGGCACTGGCAAGTGTAAAATGCTGCAAATTTACACACCCATTTGCTGTGTCAGATTGGACCTGGGGACCCCGATGATTTGCGAAAAACCTCCTGCTTCAAGAAGCCAGAAAACAACTTCATGACTGGAGTAGGATTTGACGTCATTAGCAACTTTTGGAGGACCTCTCACTGACCACTACTCACAGAAGATAAGCATACACTGCATCAGCTGCCAAAAGTGTCATCATTGCAACTTCGCCGAAATCTGAGATAGGTGTAAAACCATCCTCCTCCAGACTGCCCCCACTCGAGCTTACAGAACAGAACCGGCCAAGTGAAGTGTGGGGCAGCTGTAGACCTTCCGAGACTCCTTAATGTTCCAGAGGCTGCAGTCCACCCACCAGACGCAGAACCTTCTGACCTGCAACCCTGAGGATGCTGATGGAAGGCTCTCTTACCTTCTCCTCATGATGAGGAGTCATGACCTACCATTACTCAACACAATAATCAACTTGTATATCACCAATTGTGATTGAAAGACTTACCACTGACCAGCAACACCTTGATTTTCATTTTGCACCATTAGAGAACAGATATTCACCTTTTCTGACACTACTCTTAAGATGCCAGGCATCCTATTTCCAGCAGCCAATAGAAAGTTACTGTTTGATTGTTGATGAAAGGGGCCCGAATCCTCTACCAAAGGAATGTTCTCAGTTTAGCAATCCAGACTGCTTACTCTTGCTAACAAAACTGAATGCAGAAGAACAGACTGGATCTCTTGCAATGCCAGATGGAAACCTCTATCAGCAAGATATAAGCATGTGAAAGAAGACTGAAGAAGCCTCTACGGGTGAAGGCCACACAAATGGTGCTCACATTAACTTCTGTAACCAATGGGTGCTCCTGGGGGTGGTGGTCCAAAGGAATTTGGTATGTTCTGCCCTCCTTGAGTGGCTCCTGGCTGGCCGTAGCTATAGTTGTTCTGAGCAGATGGACCAGAGGGTGGTCCTCTAGACGACTGCTGCTGCTGGCTATAGTTTGGTCCTTGGCTAGGGGTACCATTTGGCCTCTGTTGTGAATATCCCCCTGTGGATCCACTGGTTGGGGGAGGTCCATAACCATAGCTGGTGCTATACATACTAGTTGCAGGTGGTCGCTGCTGCTGATAGGCCCCAGAAGGCCCACTGGAGAGAGGTCCATTGGAAGCAGGTGAAGGGGCACTGGAAGCAGGGATGCGCACTCCAGGGGCACCTGGTGGTGTCAATGATAGTGGTGGCCTCACCTGCCCATTAGGCTGCTGCTGTGGTGCCGTGCTGGAAACTTGTGGTCTATAGGTTGGCGGGGTTCCACTGTATCCACCTGTCAATAGACCCATTGTGTTTTAAATACAGTGACAAGTGCGACCCATCACCATGACTTAAAAATTGCGATGCGTGTATGTTGGTAAAAGACAGGGCCTCCTAGATTCAGTGGTCCTGACGCTTGCACCAACAACCAGAAGCTCAGAAGGAGCATACGTGAATAAGGCAATCAGATCTCAGGACCTGACCTTTTTGGAGGACAATCCAACAAATTCTAGAACACAAAGTAGATTTTGATTGGTACAAAACCCCAACTAGCATTAAACTATTCCAGTCCAGAAACTTGTGAGTTTGATTGAGATTAAGACCGTATACGAGGACTGAGAGCACCAGCCTGTTCCCCTAAGAAACAAAGAATTCTTTACATCACAAAAACTGCTCAATGTGCCTGTTTGTAAGTACCTGAAGGAGCTCCAGGTGGAGGGGCAAGAACAGGGGGTCGAATTGTGGGTAACAAAGGTGGAGCAGCGCCTGGCACAGGCAGACTGGAGGGTAACAACCCAGGCACGGGAAGGGGCTTGTACTGCCCAGAGTGCAAGGCTGAAAAATGTTGGTGAAATGCACCACCCACTTGTTGCTGTGCAAATACTGCTGCTGTCTGCCCCAAATGCTCCTTCACCTTCTGATCGATCAGACTCTGCGTCTGTTGCTCCTCAAATTGTTGGTAATATGACCGCACATTTGCCTGGATAAGACAGTAGAAGGAATAATAATGAAGATATGACATTGGATATGATTTCCTTCCAGCCAATTTCAGTTGTGGACCCAATAATAATACCAAGAATAATCCAAAAAGATGTGGCTAAGCAGCAGCAGCTGTAAAACTCTGAGAGGTTACGAAGGGAAAACCCTTCTGAATAGTCAAAGGGAGTTGCACCAAGGTTCTCACATACCTTGTGCTTGTATCCAGCATTATGTTGTTTCCTCACTGATGGCTGCACCCAAACAAAGCACATGAGGACAGGTGGTGTGGGTGAAGTATAAAACCTTGCAACAGACTCGACTTGTGAATCAATAAACATCTTTACATGTACCTGCCATTACTGACTTAAATGCCATCATTCTCTGAACATCAATACCCTATTCTGAAAGTGGATGGGACCTAAGAAATCCAATCTTTGGGGACTGCCAACTCGCTGTTGAAAACCACACATCACCTCACATAAACCTTTTTCCTCATTCCTACTTCAGTTGGTAACTACTCATCAACTTAGGCACATATCTTCACTCAGGCATTATATGACCACCATCCAATTGCAGATGAAAGGAGGTTGTATGACTCTGCCACAAGATTATGAATCCCCTACATCAACAAAGAGAGCACCTACTCTCTTATCAGCGGTTTACTTACTGAGTCGTGAGTCAAATAGGTATCGCAGTAATCACAGTAATATCTGCACCACACCCACAACAAAGGCACAACAGTCAGCAGTCTCACCGCACCATAACAAACAGTTGCTCCAAACTACCAATCCCCCGAGGAGAAATTGAAACAAACAGCTTACGGAGTTTAGTTGGTTGCCAAATCCTTGGTTGTCAGCTTGACCGTAGCAATCACGACAACCTAAAAAGAAAAGTATAAGCCCAAGATACCAACGTGCGGCCAACTATGTGACTCCAACCACAGTGCCAGCAGCCCCTCTGCTGCTATCCGCTCAAAACTAGACACACAGATCAGACGCACTTTCGACTTTTGATCGAGGGAAGATTAAACCTAGCTGACGAATAAACATGGAGGCATTTGTCACTGATGTTGAACATACATACCTTCGAAACCACTACGGCATGTGGCTGGGGAGCCAACAGGCACATAAGATGACACAAAAACATGGAAAAAAAAGACCCACATTTCATCATCTACTTCCAGTACCCGCACTGAGACGAGACAATATCCCACAGCTTAAACTTGCACAAAGTGGGAAGAAAGAATGGCGGGTGAAGAGTCACAGACCTAGGCATGATGAGTTGAAGCGCAACGCCAGCTCACCGTGGGTGATAACCTCGAGACTTCCCGTGGGTTCGATTCGATCACAGGTGATCAGCCAGGGCTTCCATCCACCATTCTACCGCACTCGGTCAGATCCGATAGAGACAAAGAGGGCTTTCGACAGATCGCGCACAAGCAGAAAAGCCCTAGTCTTGAGGGACGGTCGGATGACGGAACAGTCAAGACCGACTGAACCCTTTGTCGTCCATATTCGACAGTTTTCGTCTCAGTGCTCGTCTGATTGTTTGCATGGCACATCTTAAGTGGACCTGCAAGGTTGTGGGCGATGGCACATGGGTATGTTCTGAAGATTTGCGGAGTTGGGTGAGAGAAAGGAAGTGGTCACGAGTCTTTCACCGAAGAGGCCGTGCCGAGCTTTAGAGAGATGCTGCTGTAAATGGTGCGGACGTGGGTACTGAAAGAAATAGTCCAGAAGAGGAAGCTTAAGAAATAGCTGGTGGAGTTCGTTGGTTGAAGCCAACATGCTCGCGTATGAGTGTTATAAGCCGAGAAGGATGGTACTGTGTACTGCTCTGGCCAATTTTTTTTGCAAAAATCAAGGTACACTATCCAAGCTATTTGAGGATGTTGAGACACCTGACCAAGTTCTGCTTAATACATCTTCAGGCAGGTGCACAATCTTTTGTAGCAGATAAGTACGAGTATGGTTACACTGCCAGGAAAATGACGACTTCCGAGGATTTTTTCAGTATGTGTCATTAGGGCTTCGACTATTAATGAATGTGTGAAGGGGGCATTCTCGACAAAGATTTTGATTGCACAAATTGAGCTAGTACATTCCACAAACGCATTCCACATTACAATCCAATGCCACTTCTGGATAGGTATATTTTCCCGAGAAAGAGAAAGATATTGAAGCGTGAATAGAGCTCTTTATTAATCACATTGTAGTATCCAATCCCATGTAGTAACGGATCTTCCAAGCAGCAAAGCATCAATTTCAAAAGACTGCCTGTTTGGACGGTTGGCGCTACGCAACTTCGTCTGTCCAGATGTATAGGCGTTTGCAGGCATAGCAGTTTCTATGTACAACTAGAAAAAATTCAGATGTGTTACAATTGGAAGCATTCACACAAGCTTCGAGCCATTGCTGTAATTTACCTGAAACTTGTCCTTCCCACAAATGCACACAATCCCCACCAAAAGCTTTGAACGATCTCAATCCCCTCTATCCCGTCTATTCTGGAAGAAGTAAGAATTTACACCATTTCAGCAATATTTTGTAAAGAATCTTAGACTCTGTTTCTGCAGAATGTTTCACCTCGGAATTTAGAATTAATCGGTAAATCAAATGAGCACTCAGTACTTTCCAACTCATGTAGTCGCTTGAGCATCAGTGCTAGGAGCGCCATTTGTAGTTGGGGCGGTGGGGGTCTGAACAGCACCGTTTGTCTGACCTGCGTCGTCAAAGAGAAGGTAAGTCACAGCTGAGTCGGAGAAGGGCTTTAAAGATTTAACCAGTTCTTTTCAAGCTAAATTGAATTTTAGTGTTTGAGCGCTCAGGAGATATAGACGCCTGAAGAGAATGATGCAGATGAGATATAGTTGATCACCGAGCAAATCGTACAAGAACCTGAGTTTCCGAAACATGGGAAAACATTTGAAAGTAACACCTGCTTGATTTCATTCAGAGAGGGGATAGGCTGTAAGTATTTGAGATTAATTCGAGAGACGAGACTGGCCAAAGGTATGCTGGGATGTTACGAGGAAGTAGCGAACAAGGCTCAGGATTGGATCCATCCAGGAGTATGTACCTGTGCCAGCAGTATTGTAAGCATTGTTGTAGGCATCTTTAGCAGCAGCGTTGGCAGTGGCATGGCGGTTGTCAATATCCTGCTTGGTGTCCACCTTCTCATGCCGATTCTCCATCTTCTTCTGGTTTGCCATCACCTCCGCTTCGGCTTCCCTTATGTGCTTCCGATCATGCGCATCTTCCCTGCCTGCCTTGTCGTGCGCCATTACCTTCTCCGTCTGATCCAATGATGCACATTCATGCAATCAATAAACAACCCTCTTGACTCTTGTTTGCAGGCACTCGGTGCGCGAAGAGTATTACAGAGCACTCTATTCATGATCTTCGCCTCTTGTGCAAGCATACGAAAGCCTATCACAAATCATGAATTCACAACAACAAATCTCGCATGATTCGGACATGGCAGGCCTAAGATTTCCAACCGTCACACACGACTAACAAGTACACGGAACTGTGGGGATGAGAGCACCCACGATACCTTCTCAGCGGTTGACGCCTTCCCCTTATCGTACTTCTCCTCCGCCTTGGCACCCATGTTGCTCACCTTCTCCTTAGCGGACACAACTGCATGCTTTGCGGCCTTCATCTCTTCTGAGCTTGATCTAGACTGCGATGGAAAGTGGAACACACCCAAGATCTAAACAATCCTGTCACGGAAACAGAAATTGATATCGTACTAGAAACTCCTGCTTGTGCAAAGATCTCTGAAAGAAGGAGGCAAACTACACATCTGTAAGATGGGTTTGTGAAGAACACCATCGCTTATATGATCCAGCAGATGTAGAACGTGGCAGGCAGGCATTCCTCGCATAACCAGCGACGATTTGAAGAAAACACTTGTCATCTTGCCGAGAGAGAGACCTCAACAACGCGACACGTACCAGCAGCCGTGTACAGGCATGCTCGATTTGGGGTGATGGGTGTCATCGAGGACGATCTCAACTTGGTTTTGATCACTCTTTTCACACTGTTGCTTGACTAGGGTTGCTTACGTTATACACTTGGGTTTCTCCTGTGAGGGCAGGGCCCACCCAAAGGAACAGTATGTACAGACTTAAAGTGGCTTCCAAGTCTTTGGGCCCTGGCCTTCTAGCTAATTACAACCCGCCACCAAAACCCTCCTTTGTCGGGTCCAAGGTTTTCTATTCAGCAGCTTCTCCCTTCAGACCCCTTCTCTGTCAGAAAATGTTTTTAGATTTTGTCCTGTCCGTTTGGTCCCTGGTGGGTGTAGGTGTATAAGCTTCTTTTCTATTTCTTCTATTTCTTTGAAGTTCAGAGGCCATGGGCGGTGGGCCAATCAACAACGCATGATAACTTAGACAGCCCAAATCAGGAGTAAAAAGTTAGAACTCCCCAACGATGATACATGTGGGTATTCACAAGTCTTTGGGGGAAAACTTCACCCGTGAATCTTGCAGTAGTTTCTTCTAAGAATCAGAATCTGCACCCTTTGACAGGTCTCGCTTGAGCATATGGGAGATTTTCTCGAGATCATGCCAACAATGTAAACTGCTTTTAAAAAAAAAAAAAGGAAACCTGGGAGCGACTGCTCAAACTGCTTCATTCTGGACATGTCATTCCCTAGCTAGATTTGCTCTTTCAAAAGTATGAATCATTTTCATTGCCGAACTCTGTTTCTGTAGACGATATCTAAACTTAGCAGAATTATAGTACTACACTCGATCCTGGTGATTTCCACTCCTGTGAAAGTTATGAATTATCGCCTGTACCTGTTTTGAGTGCAGATATGTTTTCGAAAACGATTTTGAGAGACTTATCAAGCCTGTGTGCCGCTGTGTTGCGCTTAGTTAGTTATTGTGCAGCAGGGTAAACATAATTGTGTGTGCAGCATTTATGGCAGTTGCATTTGTTTGCTCACTAGTTCCATAATTTATTGCATCTCCCGACAAGAGGGTGGCGAAAGACTCTGGATTTCATATTACTCCCAAAGATCTGTACTTTATAGTTTTCAACCAAAGATAAGTCAAAAGATTGCTTGAAGAGGGTGCATGCGATCAGTTGAAATATTGATGTGTTCTTCCTTTGGAGCAATCTGTGTAGTGAGAGGAGACTTGACTCTCAGCTGAAACCAGCATGTAGACGATGTATGCTTATTAGAAGAAACTGGTATCTTCAATATCCAGTATGAGAAAGAGACATATGCGAGCCATTCTGCATTCTCCAGGCTCTAAATAGGTATAATGAAGCTTTGAGCTGTACAAGGCCAATGCAATTTCCATGTTATAAGCAAGGACTAGCTAGAGGTTGACACACACTACTTGAATAGTCGCAGTCAAACTCTTGACTTCAGACATAAACGAGCGTGATACCTATATTCATGTGAACAAACATTTCATTGCACTGCAATAGTACTAATGTCTCAGTATTTGGCTGGTCGCTGCGCCTGTCTAGTTTCAGGGGCTACAGCACTGGGGTTTTCGGAAGCTTGATCAGCGGCAGTCTGAGTGGCAGCGTCCCCTTCTGCAGCGGCATTCTCGACAGCCTGCATTTTCAGCGATGTGCTAGCGAACACTTTCTCACAATTGGAAGAGCGCGAGTCACACGAAACAGAAGACGAGGTGATGTTGATGACAGACCGTAGACGCAGCGTTTATATACACGCCAACGATTTTTTTAATAATAGCGTCTTTCAATGCGCATGTAGGCCAGCCAATACGGCCGATGGGGATAGCTCATAAGCGCACCGCCCATGGGGTCCCTCTAATTGTCTAATCTGTTTTGGAGAGTTGTTGGAGGGTCCACTCTTCAGTCTAGTCCAGTCAGCACCGCTGGAGGGTCGACTCTATGTGGAGAGTGGACCGAGGGTTACTTTCTATGTGACCCCTTCTCCCATCCTGCTGACGTCACACCAAGGGAGAATGGGTTAAGCACCCGGTTCCATGCACTTCCATGGGGTAAAAGTAAGCTAGGGTGGCTCAGTAAAACTCTAACGACATCATTTTTGCACTACATACTTATTCTCTATTGACACATACTCTTTACATTCTATGAAAAAGATCAAATGGGATTCATATAGTGTATTCTTACTACAATATGCTTATCCACTTTAAAGCATCATCAGTCAATTCATAAATATTTGGAAATATTGGAGGGTATGACGTCTCCCAAAGGGAACGTAACTTATGGTGTCTCTTCCTTCATGACACACCAGACCGTGGTTTGAACCCACAACCACATCCAACGTGGTATATGCCCATTACCACTGGACTACATGCTGGTTGTCGGAAGTATTGGACTTTTGAAAAAGCCGTGGCCAAATGCAACTAGGGCTTCGCGTTGCTCCGCACTACTAGCGACGATTTCTGAGAAGGACGTCCGGACAGATGGGCCATACTGGAGGAACTTGAGAGAGAGTTGGAGGGGTTTTCAGGGTTGTCTTGGTAAACAAGTAGATTTGGACTATGATAAATCAGTATTTTTTTATTATCCGTTGTGAGCATGCATTGGGACACGATAGACTTTTTGAAAAGGAGAAGGAGGATCGTCTTTATAAAATATGGTGGCCCTTACATGGAACGTTTAGATATGTCTAACTTAAGCTCTACCAAGCTATGCTTTTGCTCCAGTTGTCGTCATTCGACTCTGTCTCCTCTCGTGCTTTGGCCAACAGTTTGACCCCTTCTAGTTGGAATGAAAGCCCGTGTTTCTTTTGACGAAAATTCATCCAAGATTGGATGTTACACTTGACTGCAACGAGATCCCCTGAACGTACGGATTCTCCATCCATTTTTTGGCCATTTTCGTTAAGGACTTCTATTGTATCGTACATCTCGTCGTTGTTTGTTTTTTGACGTTTGTTGTTACCGGACGTCGAGCCAAAGTTGTTTGCGTCAATTTTTAGGAGCTTTTCGTGAAGCTTATGTTGTTTACACCTATCCACGTCATGTCCTCGCCTCTCCTCCTTCAATTATCGAACCATTTTGTATTGTATTTGCATAGTCGAACAAGAAATGGTTGTCTTCTATCAATATTGTGAATTTTGCGTCTTTTAGTTCTTTGGCGAAAGTCACGAATCTGTAATTCTCGGTTTTGCCAATACCTACGAAGATTGCTATTTCTTCACGGTCCGAAGGGACGTTCCACAAGGCACTATGGGAGTTTGTCCTGTAGGGCAGGCGCTTCCATGTGTTCCCCACCTTTAAGGTATAATGGTCATTGGACGCGAAACTGTCGTATATCACGTTTGTCATGTCCTGGTGGGCTATTTCTTGGATTTGTTGGTCCGTTTCAGTGTCTATTGTGTCGGCTATTTCCGACGTTGACATGGTTGTTTGTATGGTGCAGAGAGAGAGAGAGAGAGAGGGGCAGGGGCAGATGAAAGTAGGGTTTTTTAGGAGAATTAAACCCTACGAGTGCGACTTTAAAATTAATCACGCTAATCTATATAACTGTGGCTTTCTCTCTCAGACCGAGGTTGATGCTACACCGCTTTGCTGGGAAGTTAGGTGCAAGGTGCGATGTAACAATATGTTATATTCCTCTGCTTCACCTGTACTTGGAAGCATCATTGGATTAGGGACCCTCTCACAATCGGTTATTTTTTTAGCAGCAACACCTAGTGAAGACGAAAGGCCTAGTCCATTGATGTTTTATTCAGGCCCAGCTATGTTGATTGAGGAATTCCAATAGGAGATGGCCCTTCACTTCCTGATCACAATTGTTTTGTTCCTGTCATAAAACCAGAGAACCTCACATCAGAACGTATAGGCTTACAAATACATACAGATCCATCTGCACTTTTTCAGTGCTCAAAGACTGGCAAAGGCATCAGAATACACATAACGTTCACCTACCAGGCATCACCCATTCACAATCTCCAAAGCCTCCCTGCCACACCCAGTACATAAACAGAGTACACATAAGTTCCTTGCTTTGCATCCTCAATGCACCCACATTGGGCATACATGTCCACCAGGGCAGAGTTCAGAATGACATCTGGTACAATTCCAGCTTTGACAATGTCACCATAGACCTCTTTTGACCTTTTCCAGGGCTGCCAGGCTTGCACAAGCATTGCAATCACACAAAAACATGATGTGGTTGGGCTTCACCCCTTCCCCCATAATTTGATTATAGGTCTCCAAATCCACCATCCCACGTCCCTGCTGTGCATACCCTGCGATGTTTGTGAGTGTGCACCTGCTTTCCAGCTTCCAGACCTTTCTTGGCGTGAATCCACATCAGAGTTTGTTGGCACTAGGAAAGGGTTCAGACTGAGCTGCTCAATTACTCCCTGGTCTTAGTGGATTTACATAGTGTGCCAAACACAACATCTGGTGCCAAAGCCTCATCCAGTGCCCCTGCTGTGCATACCCTGCAAGCATCAAGTTCCACGACACCACATCTCAGCAAACTATCAAAGGTTTACTCAACCAGTAACTTGCAGAAATGAACATGAAAATTTAAGGACGATTTCGATAAGAGGGGAAAACAGGGTGAAATGTTTTGAAGAAGGTGTCTTCATTAGCAGTGCCTGATTTTATGAATTGTGTCGCTGCTGCTGAATCTGGACCCACACTTTTCCCTTTTCCAGGGCTGCCAGGCTTGCACAAGCATTGCCAACGCACACAAACGTGATGTGGTTGCACTTCACCTTTTCCCAAGCATTTGTTCATAGGTCTCCAAGGCCTCCATCCTGCGCCCCTACTGGCATATCTTGCAAGCAAGAACACTCCCTCCGCATCCTCAATGCTCCCACATTTGGCATCCATGTCCATGAGGGTATTGTTCAGAATCACATCTGGTACAATTCCAGCTTTGGCAATGCAACCATGCACCTTTTGCCCTTCTCCAGGGCTGCCAGGCTTGCACACGCACTGCAAACACACACAAACCTGATCAGCCCAAAACCAATGGCCAGCTTCTCACTGTGGTGGCAAAGAGAAAATTCCTTTTCCTCCTTCCCCACATCATGAAATACAAAGCACGTGTCAGGCACATACCCCGCCTCCTTTCATCTGCCCAAACAATCTTCTCAGCTCAGCATGATTTCCTTAATTCTGGGATGCAACCTGTCATCTACAGTGAAGGTGTGCACCCTGTTGCAAATCTCAATGCAGCAGCGACCTAACTCCTTTCTAACCCCTCTGACCTTCATCATTCTTCTCACCAACTCCTGCTTTTGCGATGCAACCATGCACCTCTTCGCTCATTTCCAGGGCTGCCAGACTTGCAAACACACAGACGTGATGTGGTCGGGCTTCACCCCTTCCCCTATCATTTGCTCATAGGTCTCCAAAGCCTCCATCCCACGCCCCTGCTATGCATACCCTGCAAGCATTGCGTTCCACGACACCACATTTCATTCAGCGATATAGGTGAACACTGCCTTCGCATCCTCGATGCTCCCACATTTGGCATACATGTCCATGAGGGCATTGTTCAGAATAACATCGGGTACAATTCCAGCTTTGACGATGTCACCATGGACCTCTTTCCCCTTTTCCAGGGCTCCCAAGCTTGCGCATCCTCAATGCACCCATATTTGGCATACATGTCCACCAGGGCAGAGTTCAGAATGACATCTGGTACAATCCCAGCTTTGACAATGTCACCATGGACCTCTTTACCCTTTTCCAGGGCTGTCAGGCTTGCACAAGCATTGGAATCACAAACAAACGTGATGTGGTTGGACTTCACCCCTTCCCCCATCAATTGATCATAGGTTTCCAAAGCCACCAACCCACGTCCCTGCTGTGCATACCCTGCAAGCATAGCGTGCAACGACACCACATCTTGTTCAGCCATAGTGTTGAAAACTCCCTTCGCATCCTTGGCATGAATCCACTTTGGATAATGTGAGTGTGCACCTGCTTTCCAGCTTCCAGACCTTTCATCTTGATGCACTTAAGCAAGAGACAAACAAACGTATCTGAATCTGCTGAAATGCCTCCAACATTAATTGACATACATGTCCACGAGGGTATTGTGGGCCAGGGAAATGTATTGAAATAAGTGAGGAAAAAATAACTTCGGAGTACAGACCATGAGGATGAGAAAGGGGACACGGGGACACCGGACGAATCGGAAGCGGAAGGAAGTGAAGTTTGAGGCAGGCACGGAGGTCTGGTTGAACATCAAGAATTTCCGACTACCTTCGGAAGTGAGTCCAAAGTTCGTACCTCCGTATGCGGGACCCTTTCGCAGTATTCCACGTCTCCCTTTTAAAGCCTTACTTCAAAGATGAAGCGCGTCCGAATCGGCATCAAGTGTTGCGTCCGCCACCTGTGCTGTTGGATCATGAAAATGAACCTGAGTACGAGGTGGAGGCAGTACTTAAGTCGAGGAGGTTCAAGAACCGAGAAACGGAGTATCTCGTCAAATGGAAGGGCTATCATCATGTGGAGGCATCTTGGGTGCGTGCCTTAGAAATGGGAAACGCATCCGAGGCGGTTGCAGTTTTGGAAGGGCGACCTCAAAAGCGGAAAAAGCGTTGATGGGGACATCAACCTTGGAGCGTGGGGGAGGAAATGCATGCTTAGCCCGGCTTAGCTAGCTTAGGAATCTGATTGCAAAAACTTGTATTGTACAAAAATTTGTTATAAAGGAAATGGGTTCCAAATGTTGTGCGTCCTATTTTGTTTGGAATGGTGATGCATGGTGTGGTTGGCTAGTGTGTAGAATGCATGCTAGCTTACAAAAGTGGGAGAGGTAAATTGGGTTAATTGTGTGTTTGCGCAGTGCCGAAATCGGGTGACTCCCATCCAAGGGGCAAGGAAACTTGCGCCTTCTTTAGGAGTTCACGTGCTAGTGCGCACCTGGCGCGTGCGCGTACTATAACTGCGCTACCGAGGGGGTTGCCTTGTAGTGTGGGCTAACGCGGAAGCTACGTGCTTCCGTTCACGTACTATAATCGTGTAGTCTCGGGACGAAGTCGTAGTGCGGCTTCGGCGTGTTCCCGTACCTCAGGCCAGCATTCCAAGGCGGACCCAATTGTAGTGATTGGGGCGCACGGTTGGTTCAAGGTTATCTTCCTAGTCAAAGAGGGTTCGAGGTGAACCCTTGCTCAAGGTGATGCCAAAAGCGGCATCATGAGTAGTCGCAAGCAATGTTGTTGAAGTAAGGCGATTCGATCCTCGGGGAGGATCGTTCCCTGGCCTTGAAATAGGCCAAGAAGAGTGCACTGGGAGGAACTTGAGAGGCTCCACCCTTGGCCGGGACTTGGAGGAAGTCGGCCGAACTAGCTAGTAGAGAGTAGAGTCAAGTGTGGGGTTTGGTTCTTTGCCATAGGACACCATGGTACGGAAACAAACTCCTTGATGTGGGACGCCACAACTTGGATGTTCGTTTCCACAAAATGGACAAGCCGATGAGGACATCGACTCCTTGTTGGTAGGGGTGTGTGCCGCGGCCCTTTGCCTTGAGGGCAGGGGGTCGGGACACAAGAGGGGCTGCCCCTGTGGTGGGGGCAGTGGCAGTGATAGGTATGGCGGGCTGAAGCACCCTTGAGTGCCCAAGGCACTCAAGGAGGCGGAGGCGCTCACTAGGTGGAGCCCCGCACACCGGGTTGCGGTGGGGGTGGCTCCACAAGGGGTGGTGGTAGCTTAGCGGGACTTAGTGGGGGTGGCATAGGACTCACCCTGGGGCGGAGACCTCGTGGTGGGAGTCGTGGGGAGTCTTGGGACTCATCACGGTCCATAGGGGCCGTGGTGGGTGGGCCAAGACTCACCGCCACTCATCACCGGGAGTCGAGGGTGTTCGTGGTGGTTCGCCATAAAATGGCATGGTTGTTTGTGAAACCCCCGCGGACAGCTACAGAAGTATATATAGGGAGTAGTAACCCCGAGAACGGTGCAAGCCCGTTGGTGACCAAAAACTAGTGAGTAAGTGAGCGAGCCGGAAAGTGACCAAAGAGTGGGGAGCTGTTCCGGACTGCCAACTACCAAAGGGAATTCCTCTGGTTCCAAACCGTTGGAGGGTTCTTTGGGAGATCAAAGGGGGACCGTTATGCCCCGGTGAGCAGCCGAAGCTCCAAGTTGGCTCGGCGGCCAGATTGGGAGTTAGGCGCGTGCATCAAGCGAGTAACTATGACTTGAGGGGGGAGCTTACTGAAGTGAGGTGCGCAACATCTTTGGCAACGTCTAAGAAATGAGGTCAAGTGCGAGGGAAGGTGTTGGATTATCCATACCTGACCTGTAGCTAGCCAGCAGTTTTACATGGTACCATCTAGTTGGTTCTAGCAGGTAGCAAGATTACCCTTGAATTACAATGACATAGAGTTGTGCCTGCAACTCCAACTGTATATAAACTCTTGAATTCAATTTCATGAACACTTAGTTTGTGAATCTTCTGTAAATGTCATGAACACCCTCTTCAAGCAATATCTCTGGTTGAAAACTATAGATTACAGATCTTTGGAAGTAATATGAAATGCAAAGTTTTCGCCACCTTCTTGTCTGGAGAGAGAACAAATGTATCAACATGATGTAAGAGAGATATAACTCCAATTAAACTGCTTGCAATAGATTATGAATCTAGTGAGCAAACAAATGCAACTGCCACATGCTACACACACAGTTCTGTTTTCTCTGCTGCACAATAGCTACAAACTTTATCGAGAAAAACAAATAAGCGCAACACAACGGAACACAGACTTGATAAGTCTATAAAATCATTTTCAACAGAGCAACTTGTTGTGGCCTGGTTGGAGTCGATTCATACTTTTAGATGCCCGTGCACAAAGATCCTTCCGTGTCGCAAACATGCCGAACTGCAATTGCGCAGCCTGGTGAGCTTTTCATTGAAAAATAATAGCATCTTCAATGCGCACACGTATGCCTGCGGCGGGGCCACCATAGCAGAGAGGGGTCCCAAAGGGTCCACTCCGGCTCAGTCAGGCAAGCAGGTCTATTGCGGCCCATAAAACATATAAAATATGTAATGGGAATGCAGATAAAACATTAGTTATTTCCAAGGTCCATAGAAGGATAGTATGGTGGTTAAGAACAACTCATAATAAACAGGAGGTTTGGTGTTCAATTCATGTCTGGTCGTAAGGAGCTAAGGTAATAAATGGTATTAATTATATATTTTGTAAAATGGTTCTTTCTGAAAATTTTCCACGGCGGACCTTCCAACGGACTGGCAGACCCTCCAGTGGACTTAGCAGGTAAACTCCAGACAATGGACCCTCCAGCGGAATGGTAGAGACTCAGTCCACTCTGCACGTAGAATGACCCTCCAGCGGACTGGACTAGACTCAGGTTACTTTCCAAGTAAACCCGTTCCCGTTACATGACATCATCCAAAAATGGGTTTGACCATGGGTCATATCCATTGACCACAGGTCACATCCACTCACACCCCTTTCCATGCACCACCATGGAACGGATGGGACGGACCCGTCCGGTGGTTTCCACGGCGCTTTTGCACGTATGTGACCAAAAAAGAAATGTGTCAAGGAAGGTGACCTACTTAGCAGGTCATGGGAGGAAAAATACTGGCTAGTGTAGGTCAACCATGGAGAAGAGGATCATGCGCCCAACAAAGGCGTAGGGCGCACGGGACCCGGCCAGGCCCATGTCTCGACATCTATGGGTGAAAGCAAGCTACGGTGGCTCAGAAAAGTCCTCATTTGTAGTCCTTGGTAAAGTTTGAAAATAGAAATGCAATGCATTGAATGAGAAAGTCAATGGACGTATAAGGCAAATTCATTTTAATAAACAAATTGTGATTAGATTAAGTTGTCGAAATCCTAAGGTCAACATTAAAATAAACCGTAAACCATAAATCGTAAACCTCTAATTACATGAAAAAATCCATATCTTTCTTGGCGGTCCTTTGTAATAGGCAAATACACATTTTCAATAAAGGGAGTTTCTTTAATTCATTCATTTTCCTCCTATAGAACAATTTGAAGATTCACTGTTTTTTAGGGTACTTAAATGTATATGAAATTTACATAATTGAATATTAATCTATTAGATTTGCCATTTTAGTTTCTTTAAGAAAAGTGTCTCTTTATAGTGAGTCATTTTTTTCATTTTGGTAATGTACCATGAAAGAAAAAAGTCCATAACGATAACATTTGTGTATTAACTTATTCTAGCGACGACCGAAGGTCGAGAGCTAATTTAGCGTAGAGCAGGAATAGGGTGCCATAGTGCCACATCATCGTCGCCACGTGTCGTAGCCACGTGTCGTCGCCACGTTTCGTACGTCGTCAATTTCTTTCTATCTGCCCGGATTGACCGAAAAATCCGAAAATAACTTCTTGAACGAAGTAACCCTACGTCGAGACTGACCCTTTTCTTCCCTGCTTCTGTTTGATGTTCAAAGGAGAGAGAGAGAGAGAGAGCACAATGGCTACATAGGTTGATAAGGCCTGGCATTTAGAACAGGTTTAGATAGGTTTGGCTTACCGAGGCGATCTATAATATACAGCCATGAAGTGTCAAGAAGGGTTAGAAAGAGCTCGACTGTGCGGAGGGCATTTCTTCAAACGGCGCATCCAGGAGAGCGTTCTCCAGTGAGAATCCCAGGGAAAAAGGTGAGCATATTTATCCTTCACAATGGTGGGACAACCTACATATCAAGGTTCACTGACCAATCCGACATTACCTAACTACAGACACAAGCAGCACACACTAGAGGTCATCTTGGGTTCATGTTCAGTCAAATCCTCCATGGGTCATGACACAAGGTCGAGGACAATGTGGTGAGGGCACCTTCTTCTTCGACCTATTTCAGCCTGTTTTGCCCTCTCATCAGACTCAGCCCTGAATTTGAATCATTGAACAGAGCTGGCATGAGCTTTTTAAAGATCCTTCACAAGGGTGCGACAACCGCAATCGCAAAGTGTGGCTTTTTCTTAATGTATGATGTGAAGAAGTTTGTCCATCCTGCAAATGTGGGTTGCTGGCTCCTGTTAGTACCATGATTTGATATTCTTCCTGATGTTTATAAGGTTCTTGGGAGAGTCAGCTTGGTCTTAGCAGGCCGTGTTTCAATGTCTGCCTGCTCAGCTGCACCGTGGTGCAGGTTCTCACTGACCAATCCGACATTACCTGACTACAGACACAAGCATCACACACAAGAGGTCCTTTTGTCGGTCAAATCCTCCATGGGTCATGACACAAGATCAAGGACAGTGTGGTGAGGGCACAGGTTCTTCTTCGACCTATTTCAGCCTGTTTTGCCCTCTCATCAGACACGGCCCTGAGATGCATATTGAATTTTGTAAGTTAGCTCATTGCTTGTTGATAGTAGGGTTGGGGGTGTTTGCTGGAACAATTCTAGGCTGTCATTGTCAGCTGCTAGCAGGAAGGCAAGGATGTATGCATGATTTTGTGCAGAGGCATAGATAGCTGAAGGAGCAGGGATAGAGTGTGGGCCCAGATTCGTCCAAGAGGGCCAGATTTCAAGCTCCATTATTTTAGTGTCATCCATTCAGCCAGGGATTTCCTGGTGACATTGCAAAGGCTTTACTCGCAACACGATGCTTGTAAAGCTTCCTTAGCTTGAATGCTGATTATGCTTGAATTATTAGGTTTGTAAAGCCAGTTTTGAAATTTTCATGGTAATCAGCTCTCTTGAAAATTTGTAGGTTGCAAGCCATTTACAACACGCCGTGGGTGGACTGGAAGACAGCCATTGAAAGTCCTGGTGCAGGTTAATACCAGTGGAGAGCAGTGTAAGCTTCATATGCCCTTTTGGTGCTAGTTATCTTCATGTATGGTACTATTGAACACCAACAATCTTTTGGTGGGATTCTGTCTTGGTGCACGTGTCTGATAAAGAAAGACGGTAATGTTTGTTCTGAAACCTGAAGGCGTGAAATGATTCAATACAACAAGAGCATTACGCGTGTCACAGTACAAGCTGTAAGAAAGCAAGAGATACATAGTTATACAGTCAAACAGACAACTATCAGTTTCTGTGGAATCTCTTGCCAATGGCAGGATGGGTTGGGAATAGCCAAGTCAGGAGGTGAATGCCTGTCAAATTACCACATGTCCTTCTGAATACTGCCCCGGCCCTGGTGGACATGTATGCCAAATGTGGGTGCATCGAGGATGCCAAGGGAGTGTTCAACACTGGTTGAACGAGATGTGGTGTCATGGAGTGCGATGCTTGCAGGGTATGCACAACTGGGGTGCGGGATGGAGGCTCCAACCTTTGAGCAAATGATGGGGGAAGGGGTGAAGGCCGCCGACATAACGTTTGTGTGCGTTTGCAGTGCGTCTGGCAGCCCTAGAAAAGGGCAAAGAGATCCCTGGTGACACCATCAAATCTGCAATTGTACCAGATGTCATCCTGAACATTGCTCTGGTGGCCATGTATGCTAAATGTGGGAGCATTGAGGATGCCAAGGGAGTGTTCAACACTATGGCTGAACCAGATGTGGTGTCGTGGAATGCGATGCTTGCAGGGTGTGCAGAGCAGGAGCGTAGGATGGGGCTTTGGACACCTGAAAGCAAATGATGGGGAAAGGGGTGAAGGTACCTTCTTCAACATATTTCACTCTGTTTTCACTGCTAGTGTTTGCTTTGACAATTCTAGGCTGTCATTGTCAGCTGCTAGCAGCAAGGCGAGGATGTATGCATGATTTGTGCAGAGGCATGGATAGCTGAAGGAGCAGGGATTTCGTGTGGGTCCAGATTCATCCAAGAGGGCAAGATTTCAAGCACAAAATTACCTGTGATTTCCTGTGGATCAAAAGCTACAAGAAACCTGCATGGGTAGATGGTCAACTGGCAGCAGCGGCACAAGTGATAAAATCAGGCACTGCTAATGAAGGCATCTTCTTCAACACATTTCACCCTGTTTTTCCCTCTTATCAGAATCGGCCCTAAATTTACATGTTCAATTCTGCAAGTTAGCTGGTTGGGTGAATCTAGTTTGGAGTGACTTTGACATGATACTCCAATGTGACAACAGAAAAGTGTCAAAAAATAATTAACAGAGATGAGGAGAAGCTGTGGAATGAATACTTACTTATCTGAGACCAGTCACTGATGGGTCAACCGGGGTAGAAAGGTGAATGCCTGCTACATTTCAGAGAGTAGCAGACGCAATTCAGCATAAGAACTAGTGTGCTACGCTGAGTTGGGTGTTTCCTAGAACAAATGTAGGCTGTCATGGTCAGCTGCTAGCAGCAAGGCAAGGATGAATGCTTGATTTGTGCAGAGGCATGGATAGCTGAAGGAGTAGAGATAGAGTGTGGGTGACGCAGTGTGCTGGGCAATGGGCAAGATGTCTTTGTATAAACGTGAGTGACCTTCCTATCCTCCCGGCTCTCATTTTTAGTGCATGTTTCTTTGTGAAGTATCTGACGACTTCGCCAACACACACCAACCTTTTTGCTTTGGTTTGTTTACGAGTCCATGGGATAAAAGTTACCATAAACAACACTGGCATTGGTTTTTCATATATGGTATTAGATAATTCTCTTAATTGTTTCCGCCGTGGCAGGTTGCTCAGTGACCTTCCCTGGACGCTTTGGAGTATAGCTGCATCTTATGCAAGAACTTGGAAAACAAACAGATGTCCTTGCCGTAGTAATTCTTAAAGCCATGCAAGCCTTAGTTTTTGATGGGTTGCAGATTGATGGAATACATGAGTAGTTAGAAGATTCTAGGTGAACACTTTTCAAAGTGTTATAGTTAGACAATATAATTCACAGGAGAACATGTGACTATTTTATGTATTTTTAGATCGCGACAAAAATGATAATGATAAATAGATTGGTAAATAGAGATGGTGCACAATCTCTTGGTTTTGCTCAGCTTGTTGCAGTTATGTCTTGCTGCCTTGTTCTCTTTGTATTATATATTATATTTCATTGTTGTAATAGACATGTACATGACTGCTATCATAGTTATAATAATGACTACATCTATTTTCACTCTTCAATAGTACTACACCACGTGGCAGAAATACAAATATATAAAAAAATAGCAATACACCCCAAAAAACAGCCATCATGACACATGTCAATCTGTTGAGGGACCACGTGTAAAAATTGCAACGCGCCACGTGTTGCAACCGGATTAGCACGCCCGTAGTCATGGAGAGCGAACATTCTGCCACGTGTCATTTCCTATATCGAGCACGTGCCACTCTTGCACAGCCGCTGACATGGACTACACTCTCTGTTCAGTCATTCAGTAAAGCCAGCGTGTATGACTACCCCACAGCTACTCAGGCGCCACGTCACAGCCAGCCTGGAGAGTCATATCTGCCATGTCACAACTGACTAGGGCTTTACGTCTTCGGAGTCAGGAAGTCGTAAATGGCTTCCATGACTGCATTTGCAGTCATAACAAAGAGACGTAAAAGCCGCAATTTGTTGTAGTGATGCAATGGATGCCCCCATTGACAATTTGGCCACGAACTGCTTGGCTCTTAGATCTTTTGCGGGTCTTTCCTTGGGATAGTGGTCTCCTGAGAACGCTATAGTTAAAAGTACTGCTGCAATCCATATCTCACCGATCATCTATAGGCACAAGGATGGCTTCCCTGCGCTATGTCTTTTGGGTGGAGATAAAGGGATAGTGGGCTCTTGGGTCTCCACAAAAGTGGCGGCGATGTTCCATGCTCGTCGAGAGGTGGACATGGTGCTATGGGTGACAGCCACTAGGTGCTTCCAATTCCATCTATCGCAAGAGGCAGTGGTACACTTCGGGGCTTTTGTGGAGAACTCCCCGGGCCATGATTTCTCGACGGTCCATGTCTTGCTCGTGTTGAAGTCTCTCTTGCAAAAGATGTCTGGTGCTTGTCAGGGATCACACATTCCTTCGGGTTTTGCCGGTTTGGTTCTTTAACAGCTTGGATCCGGAGGTAGTGGGCCATAAGCTGCAGGAGGTGGCAACGTTCCTCGGATTCATGGGTTCACTCCTGTATTATCGCACTATGTTGAAGAAGAACCGATGGGTGAAGGCCTTGGGCCTAGACAAACATCCCAGAGGCTCCATACTGGTCGCGATTTTTAGGCTGACGCACTTCCTTTGGCTCTCTGTTCTCCCTCCGGCGGACAATCGCACCCTATTTCACTTCTCTGCTTATGGGCCATCATTTCGGGACTTGCTCTCGGGCCTCTCTCTCCCCTTCTCATGAATTTCACACTCAGATCTTGGAACATTAGGGGTTTAGGGTCGGACGCGTCAGCTCCTAAGCGGTCAAGGATTAGGACTTGGGCAGCCCCTCTTATCTCGTCTAGCTCTGTGGTTTTTTTGCAAGAACACAAACTAGATGATGTTAAGATCGCAAACTTGGGTAATTCAATCTGGCCGCTTCAAGCAGCCTGGTGGAACCGTTCAGTGGCTGATGCAAGAGGGGGGACTGCAATTCTTATTTCGCCCTCTTTTCTTCCATATTTTGGTTTTCATGAAGTGTGGATTCAAGGAAGAGCTCAATTTGGTGTTTTCACAGCCCCTGGAGGCCAGAATAAGATATGGATTATAAATGTGTATGCCTCTAATCTGGTTCAGGAGAGGGTTGAATTCTGGGATTTGTTGTGCTTGAATATAAGGAGGCATCTTGAGATTGACCACTGGATTCTTGCTGGAGATTGCAACATGACTGACCGTGGAATGGATAGATTGGCATACCTCTCTTTCGGTGGAAGAACTGGTAGCTTGGGATTCCCTCTATCTGCTGATCGGCCTGGTAGATGCTTCCATTCCCCCAGATGGTTCCCTTAGATTCACTTGGTCAAATAATAGAATACCCCCCGCCCCCCTATGTATGGCCAGGCTGGACAAGATTTACTGCTCCCCTGCTATTCTCTCTTGGACCTCCATCGCCCCGTTGGGCCCTATCCTGCATGGTTTTGATCATGCTGAGATTAAATTGGCCTTCATTGGCCCCGGGGGTGCGCCCCAAAGGAAGGGGGTTCTTCAAGCTCAATCCCTCTTTCATGAAAAACCAAGAAGTTATGGAGCATTTGTCCCTCATATGGATGTCCTCTGGTAACCATTTCCTCTCTCCTACTCTGAGGTTCAATGCTCTTCTTCTAGGAACTGCTGCCGTGGCTCCCCAAAGGAAATTTCGCAACAACACCTTTATTGATTGGACTACTGCTGAGCCCGGACTCCAAACCGAAGCAAAAAACCAGATTGCAGCCAACAGTATTTGATTGAGAACCAGAGCTCTGCCAGCCAGGTCGAGCTCCAGTATGCAATGTTCTGACGGAGCTTCTGTAGCACCTGCTCAAAGAGCTAATCCTCCGAGATGTTATGCCCGAATTGAAATCCAAGAAGTGTATGGACCTGGCCATCTTCCAACCATCTTAATCCCAGGTCAGCACCCCACGGGGGGCAATGCATGGCTACAGCAGGGTCAGGGAGTTTTGAGAGGAGACCAATAGACTTTGACCAATTCACCTTGAGACCCGAGGCCAGACAAAAGGTGTCCAAGGCTGTGCATGCCCTAACCACATTCTGAGCTGAGCTATTGTCAATCAACATAACAATATCATCTGCATACATGGAGGTCTTAACCGAAGAGAAGAGGCCGTAAGACAGACGGGGGGTTTAAACCAATGAGGTCTTCTTTTCCATCCAGAAAATACCCAAGGCAGTCTGCAGCCAGCAGAAACAAATAAAGACACCCAATTTTATTTCTAAAAATATTATAAATTTTATCTTCAAAGAATATATGTTACCCTATATTTTTTTGCACGCCGTTTCCAATAAAATGGAAGAGACTTCCCCTCATTCCCTGTTCATCACAGAATGACATGAAATCCTCATAAAGGTACCTACCTCCTCGATCTTGACAGTGAGATTCTCCACAAGTGCTTTGAATTCTTAAAGTAAGAGAAAGCTTGAGACTTGTGCTTCAAGAAATAGACCCATCCCTTCCGGCTGTGGTCATCGATGAATGTCAGGAAGTACTGTGATCCACCATGTGATGCAGAATGCGGACCACATAGGTCAAAATGTACGAGTTCCAATATATGAGCATCTCTATGTATGGTGTTGCTTGTTTAGAGCCTTTTCGCGATGTTGTTTCCCCTCCATGCATCCCTGACAGATGTGTGAAGATAGATTAATCGGAGGTATGCCAGTGGCCAGGCCCTTTGTGGAAATGAAGTGTACACTTTGAGGATTAAGGTGTCCAAGTCTACGATGCCATAGCCAAGAAGGATCTTCGACTGAGCAAATCTGAGTTGGTATCCTTTGCTGCAATGCTTGTCATTAAAGATCAAGATTAAACCGGTATCTGTGAGAGACCCAACCAAAGCAAATTCTTGGTAAGATCTGGCACAAAAGAACATTATCAATTATTTCCCCATTTGTGAAGGCAAGATTCACAGTGCCTCTGCCCTCAATGACATGAGGTTCGCCTCGGCCTACAGTCTTAACATGTGACTGTGTGATTTCTGGGGGAGCTATCGAATGAAAGGCCGTTCTCTCTGCTGCTACGTGCCTAGATGCACCTGAGTCAACGTACCAATCTGTCTCCTTCTCTAAATCTAGGGCATTGATGCCACATTCAAAATCGAGAGATGTTCCTTCTTCATCGGTGAATTTTCTCTGGTCTGGTCCAACGTCCACTGCTCAACGCGAGTTTGTTCTCTTCTTGCAGCAACCTGCTCGAAACTTGAGCAAAAGTTGGTAGTTGCATGTTGCCGTTGAAGGACTATAGAACCCCACTATAGATGTTACCTAGGGAGAGTGTTGAGCATTTTCCAAGTCTCTGTCAGAGTTGCTTCCCCAATGCCCATGAGCTCAAAACTGAATTTCTTGGATCTTTGTAAGATAATCTGCAACAGCCGTACAATCACCAAGCTTGATCGTAGTTAGCTTGTCCTTTAGCATCAAACGAGTTGCATTGTTAGGAGCCATCTACAAATCGGCAAGGTACCTCCAGCTCTGTTTTGGATCCAAAAAATGTGCAATGGAAGGCATGATCAATATGGTCTTTGACAGAAAGATTCAAAGTGGTGAGAGCTTTCACTCTCATCTTTCGCATGTTCTCAATTTGATCAGCATTCTCAGGGTCGAATGCTCTAGTAGGAGTGAGGTGATCAACTATGTCCCATAAGACCTCTCGAAGGAGGATATTCTTGAGTCTGAATTTCCAGGTTGTGTAATTCAAAGGACTACTCAACTTGTTGACCTCGGAGACTGGATCTTGACTGGTCATCGGAGAAAGAAAGAAAATCAGTAAATTGAGTAAAGAAGAAGAATAACCAAACTTGAAGTGAACGAGGACAAATGAACCTGTAGGCTGCTATGTAGGCTGCTACAGCGCTGAGCTCACGCTATGCTAGACACAATGATCTTTTAAGGAGCTAAGCTCACTAACAGTATTCTTGGACAGGCAAAAGTGAGGGAACGGAGCTGTTCTCACGTTCTTGGATCTCAACAAACTACTCACTCAGTCATGCTATGCTCTGATACCACGTTGACATTTACAGAATCACCGACTAAGTGTTCATGAAATTGAATTCAAGAATATATATAGTTGGAGTTGCAGGCACAATTCTGTGTCATTATAACTCAAGGGTAATCTTGCTACGTGCTAGAACCAACTAGATGGTACCATGTAAAACTGCCGGCTAACTACAGGTCGGGTGTGGATAATCGAACGGAGGGTACATGCGATCAGTTGAAACATTGATGTGTTCTTCCTTTGGAGCAATATGTGTAGAGAGAGAAGACACTGAGCTGAAACCCCAGTCACGGCGAACGGAAAACGAGTTCACAAAATCAATGCTTGAAAACGTAAAAAACGGGCGTTCTCATAGAAGAGGAAATTAGAAAACGTAACAGAAAACGGCATGAGCAATGAACGTAGTTGCCTGATTTCGACAGAATCTGTTCTAGCAGGGCTCTAGGGTTTGTTGCCCGAGTTTTCATCCAATCAAATTTTGGATGAAAAAATTATCATCCAAATCTAAACGTTTTCCCTACGTTTCTTTTTTTTTACAGCACGAACGTCAGAAACGACGTTCTCCTAAGGCTCTCCGGACGTTCACGGTGACTGTGGCTGAAACCAACATGTAGACGATGTATGCTTATTTGAAGAAACTGTATCTTCAATATCCAGTATGAGAACCATTCTGCAGGCTCCAAATAGGTGTAATGAAGCTTTGAGATGTACAAAGCCAATGCGATTTCCCTGTTATAAGCAAGGATTAGCAAGCGGTCTACACTACTTGAATAGTCGTAGTCAAACTCTCGACTTATACGAACGAGCGTGATATATATTTATTCATATGAACAAACATTTCATTGCACTGCACTGCAATGCTACAAATGTCTCTGTGTTTGTATGGTCGATGCATATGGCAAACTCTTTTGTACTCAGAGACGACTATGTACACAGCCAACGTCTCCTAAATACACAATGCTTCATGACTTATCTGCACTAATAATGTTGCATAGAACAAGCTCAAGCGTGAGGCCCTGGGACTACAGCACGGGGGTTTTTGTAAGCTTGATCAGCGGCAGTCTGAGCGGCAGCGTGTCGTCCGTTCACATCTTGCTTCAGCTTGTTCTTCTCTTCTTGATTTTCCATCTTCTTTTGGTCTTTCATTGCCTCGGCTTCATATTCCCTCATTTGCTTACGATCTTCTGCCTCCTCCCTTCCCTCCTTATCGTGAACCTTCACCTTATCCGTCTGCAAAACAGGAGCTCGTGTCAGTTTTACAATCAACAGTTTTCAAATGTTAATTCATTGGAGCTGATGTCATTGTAGTGACACTGAATTGAAGCTACGCAGATTTTATGCAGGGCTTGGTTACTTCCATTATTTCAATGATCTACCCAGAAATCAGACTTAAGCTCCAGAAAACACTTTAGGTACATCTCAGACCTAATCTCTTAAGTAGTGGCGAATCGTGTCCTGGTATTGCTCTCCAAGTCCGTCGTAATTCAAAAACCGGAAGTAACAAAGCAATACAGGCATCCTCGCATCTGCAGGGAAAAAGAAGAAATGGACAGAGAATGGACAGCGATCAGCAGTGCTCCTGAACATCAAAGGTCTGTACACAGTTTACCTTCTCGTTTGCAGAGGCTTGCTCTTGTGAGTCTTCTCCTCCACCTTAGCAGTTACATTGCCCACCTTCTCCTTTGCGGTGGCAGCGACATTCTTGACAGCCTGCATTTTCAGCGATGTATTGCGACAAACTCAAAGCAAATTAAACAAGTGTCAAGTACCGACAGACAGCTAGCGAACACTTTCTCACAATTGGAAGAGCGCGAATCACAAGAAACAAAAGACGAGGTATGCATGTTGATGAGAGACTGCAAACGGCAGCTTATATATCCACCAGACTGCGCAATTGCAGCTTGGCATGTCTCCGACACGCGGAACGATCTTTGTGCACAATCTGTCAACGTGGTGGCCATCTGGAAGTGTGAATCGACTCCAACCACGCCACAACACGTTGCTCTGTTGAAAATTATTTCAAGAGACTTCTGAAGCCTGTGTTCCGCTGTGCAATTGCGCTTAGTTTTTCTCGATTAAGTTTGTAGTTGTGTGCAGCAGGGAAAACAGAACTGTGTGTGCAGTATTTATGGCAGTTGCATTTGTTTGCTCATTAGATCCATAATCTATTGCAAGCAGTTTACTTGTCGAGTGTATCCCTCTACATTATGTTGATACATTCCTTCTCTCTCCCGACAAGAAGGTGGCGAAGCCTTGGATTTCATATTACTCCCAAAAATCTGTAATTTATAATTTTCAACCAGAGATGAATTCATAAGATGGGTACATGCCATCAGCTGCAACATGGATCTTCCTTTGGAGCAATCTGTGTAGAGAGAGAAGACTCTCAGCTGAAATCAGCATGTAGACCCTGTATGCTAATTAGAAGAAACTATATCTTCAATATCCGGTATGAGAGAGAGATGTAGAAGAAACTGTATCTTCAATATCCAGTATGAGAAAGAAGAAACTTTATCTTCAATATCCAGTATGAGCAAGAAATGTAGAGGAAACTGTATCTTCAATATTCAGTATGAGAAAGAGATGTGTGAACCATGAGAAAGAGATGTAGAAGAAACTGTGTCTACAATATTCAGTATGAGAAAAGAGATGTAGAAGAAACTGTATCTTCAATATGCAGGATGAGAAAGAGGTGTAGAGGAAACTGGATCTTCAATATCCAGTATGAGAAAGAGATGTGTGAACCATGAGAAAGAGATGTAGAAAATTGTCTTCAATATTCAGTATGAGATAGAAGAAACTGTATCTTCAATATCCAGTATGAGAAAGATGTGTGAATCAATATCCAGTATGAGAAAGAGATGTGTGAACCATTGTCCAGGCTCTAAATAGGTATAACGAAGCTTTGAGCAACGACTAGCAAGCAGTCGACACTACTTGAAACAGTCGCAGTCAAACTCTCGACTTCAGACACGAACGAGCGTGATATATATATTCATATGAACAAACATTTCATTGCATTGCACTGCACTGATACAAATGTCTCAGTATTTGAATGGTCGCTGCATATCGCAAACTCTTTTGTACTCAGAGACGACTATGTACACAGCCAACGTTTCCTACACAGCCAACGTTTCCGAGATACACAATGCTTCATGACTTAAAATGCTGCACTAAAAATGCTGCATAGAGCAAGCTCAAACATTAGGGGCGACAGCGCTGGGGTTTTTGTAAGCTTGATCAGCGGCAGTCTGAGCGGCAGCGTGTCGTCCTTTGACATCGTGCTTCAGCTCTTTCTCTTCTTTGTTTTCCATCTTCTTTTGGTCTTTCATTGCCTCGGCTTCATGTTCCCTCATGTGCTTACGATCTTCTGCCTCCTCCCTTCCCTCCTTATCGTGAGCCATCACCTTATCCGTCTGCAAAACAGGAGCTTATCAGTTTTACAATCAACAATTTCATTGGAGTTGTTTTTAACAAGCATAATCGACCACATTTTCGTCATTGAATTGTTGCTTACGCAGATTTATGCAAGGCTTGCTTACTTCCATTACTTCAATGATCTACCCCGAAATCAGACTTAGGCTCCAGAAAATGTCACTCTCGATACATCGCAGACCTTACGTCGCATAAGTACTGGCGAATCGTGTCCTGATAATGCTAAGTAACAAAGCAATGCAGGCTTCCTCGCATCTGCAGGAAAAAGAAGAAATGGACAGCGATCTGCAGTGCTCCTGAACATCAAAGATCTGTACACAGTTTACCTTCTCGTTTGCAGAGGCCTTGCTCTTGTGCGTCTTCTCTTCCACCTTAGCAGTTGCATTGCCCACCTTCTCCTTTGCAGTGGCAGCGGCATTCTTGACAGCCTGCATTTTCAGCGATGTATGGCGACAAACTCAAAAGTGAATCAAACAAGTGTGAAGTATCTAGCGAACACTTTTTCACAGACAGCTAGCGTACACTTTTCTCACAATCAGAAGGGCGCGAATCACAAGAAACCGAAGACGAGGTATGCAGTATGCAGGTTGTTGGGAGATTGCAGACGGCAGCGTAGGGTAAAACACCCTATGACCGTTATAGTTCCTATGACCGTTCACCTCATAATTGCTTGGGTCAGGCCTGCATGAGCGACCATGGCTGGGCCCAAGACTGCTCATTTTTGCCACTTGGCAAACAGTTGTTTGATAGAACCCCCCAAGAAATATGAGTGGTCATAGGGCTCAAACTTCACACAAGCATTCGGATTGGTTCAACTTTGAAACCCCAGAACTTTGTGTGGATTTCATGAAATCATGCACTTCCAAATGTGTTGGGATGCCCCAGATGTGGGGCATCTTATCAATTTATCCGGGGTAAAAACGACAAAAATTCACCGTTAGATCTTCCGCCATCTTTAGATGAACGGTCATAGGGTGTTCTGCCCTATATATCCACCAGGCTGCGCAATTGCAGCTTGGCACGTCTCCGACACGCGGAACCATCCTTGTGCACAATCTGTCAACGTGGTGGGCATCTGGAAGTGGGCATCGACTCGAACCAGGCCACAACACGTTGCTTCGTTGAAAGGCTGCGCTAACGCTTCTTGGATGCTGTGCATGTGTCGGGAAGACCTCGGGACCCGCGTTCAGTTTGTCTAAGCATTGAAAGAGCTCTCTTGTCTCATCCATCAAAACCCTACAGATCCTGTAGAAACAACAGCAGCAAATTTCATCAGATCATACTCCAACTCACTGTTGCGAATTTCCAAATTCCAAAGGATTGATCCGGTTAGCAAAACAAGAGATGAAAGCTTTTTTCTGCGCATCCAGTGCTCGGCTTGCAGACCTCTTCAAAGAAACAACCCCAAATTTTGTGAGGGAAGGTGGGTTGTCTGTTACAGAGTCAGACTGGTGCTCGCTTGGGAAAAACCTTGTGTTTTAAGAAGTGTAATAAGAAATCAGACCTTTTGTCCTATCCATTGTAGAGCATTCTGAGATTTTTGGAGGTGCTATATGGTCAGTTTTAAGGATCTTAAAAGCTCAGAACCTTATGATGATGAGCCTTTATGTGGCTGGAGGTTCAGTTTTTCTGCAGAGTGCTTGGGACATCAAGGGTTAGCAGGGGTATCTGTGAGACTAGATTGGCACATTTGTAGATTGACATGTACAAATCAGTCTGCAGCCTCTTCCAGTGAAAATACTTAGCTATGTCCGGATCAGTTTCCCCAGGCTAAGTTGTAAGGATCTATTGAGTTTCCAACATTCTGAAGTACATACACTCTGTACATTGCAAAAGCATTCAATCTTCAGCAAGGCAGTAACATAGAGCCACAGATGCATCACTCATTGAATCCTTTGAGAGGAGGGTTTCAAAATGTTCGAATGATCGGGACATGAATCTATACGGACAATTGTGGAATTGTTATGATAACAGACAGCTTAACCCTAGCCCTTATGTCTACAACATTTAGACATCAGCATCTTCATATCCGTGCGGGGACGAGGCTGAAGAATTCTCTCTCATCAGCATCTTGCAAAATCCCCTGCAACCATCCAGAACATAGTTTGTTAACAACACAACACGTACCAGATCTAGCAGTATTGTAAGGCACTGCTACTGCTGGTGAAGGACATCAAGATCAAATGGCTTATTGAGTGGAACTCATTCTGGATCCCTGTGGAAACTTGCCATAATCTGACTTCGGATGTGTCACTTCACAAGATTATGGCCAGTTTAAGGTTCCTAAGCAAGCTCCCTGGCAGTTCGAGGAGCACTTTTCTCCAGGGACTGCCTCACACTCGAAAATACAGAAAAGGTCTCACACAAGATCAGGGGCACTGATTGCTACCTGCCCTTATCTTGCCATACACATGATCTAAGACTGCTGTTGAAGCCCAGGGCTGAAGGAGGCTGTTACCTCTGGCCTGCATCGCTGCTCATGCAGTCACCAGCAGAGTAGGAACTCAACCATCTAACCGAAGCTCAACCAAGCCCACTTTCTTGAGGTATGCAAAGTGTGCCTTCAGCGCAGCCCAAAACTGTAGCCACACATTCTTAGTCAGTCCTGACATTTCTCCACTAATCAAGCTGCCTAAGCAACTGTATAGGATGTTGTACGTGCTTTTGACAGAAGATGCCAGGTGCTGGCAGAACACATTGCAGAAACAATGATTATCACTCCTTCCGAGCAGCAACTATAGTGTCTTGACGACAACTCCAAGCTTGACACATACGATGTGCACACAACAACTGCACTAGTACACTTTCAAGACCAGGGTCCCATTCAAGCAAGAACATCAAGATTAAAGTGCGGATATGTACAGTTGGATAGGCATTGTAAGGAACATTGAACTCCGCACAAGTCGCCTTAACAATTGGTTGAATGCTTGGATAGTAAAGATGACAAACAGCCGGGAACAAATGGTGCTCAATCTGTGAATCCACCACCACAAACTCCACACAATTTAGGTCATCATGAAGTAGTGCAAGTTAGCAACCAACCTGAACTGCTATGATTAGTGCTAGGATCTCAAGAATGAAATGGAGACAGAGATCAATGACTACACACATCTAGCCCACCAAGAGGTGTGATGGTCACAGTCTAGCCTCCATGACAGGATCACATCCATTCCTAAAGTTAGCTAACTGCAGTAGTCTAAAAGGCCACATGTGGTCCCTAGAACAAAGGTGTGATGGCATGAGTATTTGCTAGCAGTTCCTCAACAGCACAGCTGCTTCAGATCTTGCGGAGAAATCACTCTCATTTCAGCCATTTACTCTGATATTTGCAAGAACAGACAATATAAGTAAAATCCATTCGATACCACTAGCATTCTGATCCACGTAAGCATGGCAGGAACAAGAGAGGCAGAGAGCAGCAAGTAGAGCACAAGTGTCGCCATGGCCCTCCCAGAAGGATGCACTAATATCACCTGGTTGTTCAGTCCGCCAGTCATGTGGGTCCAGAACATTGACCTTGGGCTGAAGTCTGTAGTGGTAGCGACCTGCAGACAACCGCAACTCATATGCATCACAGTCGAAGAACCTCTCAATCCAGAAACTGAGATACAGAAGCCGGCAACTTCCCTTTGCTTACAACATTTATGTTTATCCTACAACTTGTATCCTCCATCAGCCCAAAATTTAAGAGCCTCTAACTGAGTTTGCTGTGTGGTGGATAGCACAGACAGATGACCACAAAAAACCCCTGATGTGGGATTCCATGAACCCCTGGCAGACACTCAAGAGCAAGTCCGATGCCAGAAGTTTAACAAGCAAGCTCTATCTCGGATGCCTGGCAGGATCAAAACTTCGGTGATTTTAGATGGAGCCCGGTGCACCATCCCATGAGGCCAATGCAATCCAATTGCAGTGTCCACCAAGGCTTTATACAGACCAGGGTCCTCGTCGTTGAACTAGAACTCTTCTCCTCACAACCCGAAAGAAAAAAGGCTGACTCCAGCCTTGTGACATCCAACATACACCTATTCGACTTCGAACCCACAACCACTTATAAGGTGGAGTTGTGCCCTAACCACTGGAGCATCTGTTGGATGCTTTACAAACCCATACAAAGCTATAACAACAATGGAGACGAGGGACGCTTGGCACCTGCAAAGCAGCCCAGCCACCAGGCACTTTTGGAGTGCCACTGCTCTCATCAATTGCTGGAAATTCAGCCTCCTCCACAACATGAGCCACTTGGAACACCAATGCTAACAACCAGCCAGTCACCAGCTGTGTCATCGCCAACAGCTTTGAAGGTTAGCTAGAGGAATTTGAAGTTACAATGGTCTAAAAATCCATATCAACTCAGATATGATACAAATATAAGCACCACCTTCTTTGTGACAAGTAACCCAAAACTTGAACTCACCAATCAATCGATCTGGGTATATAAGTGCCACTTTAAAAAGAAGTGCAAAACCTCCCTTATCAAGCAATGAGAAAGAATGTGTCCAGCCTATATAGTAGAGCAAGGCCTAACATGAAGGATAATCACAAACCTGAAAAGCAGAAGCGCTAAAAAACAAAAAAGCCAGGTTCACACATTTCAAGAACAAATTGGGCTTCAAGATGTTGTGATGAATACCTGAGACACTACATACAGCGAAATGAAAGACCCCACAGTGTGATGACCATACAGAGAGGGCAACAGGAACATGTACAACACATAGAACAGTTTTCCTCCAGAGAAAACAGTTAACTCCAGAGGTGTCATTTTCGCGATCTTCACTCTACAATGCACAAAAAAAACACCACTTCCCTGCATTTAATCTCATTGCTTCCTTCAACTCAAGGATTGCTCCAAACCAGACCAGTGGGAACCAACACAATCTGTATGCCTTTTGCATAGAACCCTTTTCAACAGTGCTATTATCTCAAACATAAGTTCCTTTTCGTTGTTTTTCATTGTTGAAGTCCTGGACAACAAGAAAACTTTCAGAGAGTACAAATCTGCCCTGCATGAGCTACCAACATCACCCCATTTACTTGAGGGTTGCAGCAAACAAAAATTTCACAATGCAATGTGGACACAATTTCTCAGCACTGATGTTACTTCATTAGAAACAATTCCTTTCATCACTAGCCATGCAGTCCAGATAATTCAGTACCGAAGACATTTAAATTGCACTTGCACCACTAAGGTTGCCTCACAAACAAGGCACTGCCTTCAATGTTAAGGGCCTTGAGGTGCAGCTAATGAGACAGAATCACTCAAAATTAAGTTCTTGGGATGTCTGCAACAGACTTGTCTGGCAGTGCTGTCAGGTATGGATTCAGGTGGTTGCATCAGCATACTTGTGCCTCAAATGTTTCAAAACTTGAATAAGCATAGATCCATGTATGGCTTCAGGTGATTAATTTGCATCAGCAGCACTTTCGACTCAAATGGTACGAACTTTGTGACAAGCCAAAGCTGACATGAGAGACCTCCATCGCTGGCCTAGAGCATCAGTTATGGCCTCAGTGCAAAGTATGTAGTAAGTCTGTAGCAAGTTCTAGCGTTGGAAGTTAGAGAGATCACATCAGGCAAGGCTTAAGATGGAGAAAATTGGGTAGCAGTGCTACTGTCTCAAGCTATACAAAAAATTAACCGTCCCCATGTCATCAACTGACGCAAGCAAAAGCAAAGGAATGACAATGGAGATCAGCCTTTCTTCAATATTTCCTGACTTGCAGCAGGGGTTCCATAGCATGCATAGCCTAAACAATGGGATTATGGGCCCTGTTCTTGTCTGCATCAACCCTGGCGAAAATACGAGCAACTTATGGACCTACTGCAGATGTACTGCCGTCATCCAAACATGCCAAACACGTGAACATTGTTCCCAGAAAATAAGATGCTGCGAGAAAAGGAGGCCACTTACGGGCCAATAGATCCACTGAAGTATGCGCTGAAGTCATCAAGAAAGACACTCTTCAGTGCCAAAAGGCCATATAGAGCTCCCAGGTATACATGCTGCAATAACCAACAATAGGACAAGCCACATGACTTTCTGTGTGCAGCACAATCTCTGACAACCACCAAAACAAGTTCAGCTTTAAAGACCTAGCAAGGATGGCACTGCAATACGTCCATGTTAAAATGAACCCAACAAATTTCAACACTTGTTATATCCATATTCTAATGTGGAATAGCCAACTAGAGCAAATCAAAACTACTATCCATAGCTTAGAACTCATGTGCACTCTTCTGGCAGAAAATTGTATTCCCCAAACAAGTATGAACATTACTGAGGGTAGGAACCATGAACAAAGAGAAAAAAACCTCCATCCTCTACGAATGAGGAATGAAGGAGATCCAAAAGCTCCTGTGTTTGCATGTGGGAGAGATATAGAGAAAAAGACCTGGTAAGCATGGTACCATTGTCTGGGTTGTTGGGATGTCACTCTCCGCACATCTGGATCTTTCACTCCTGCAACATGCTTGCAAACACTATGTTGGTAAATTTCCTCTCCCACATTCCAAGAGACTCCTCATTTGAGATGTCCAGTGCTGTTCTAAGTTCCCTACCACCTAACAAGGTCCCCACCCCCATGATTATATAGCACTGTGACAGGTGCATGATGCACCCTGGAATGAGACCTCCCTGGTTGCATGTAGGCAAGCATAGCCTTACTAGGAAGGGTTGTAATACAAAGAATGTATACCCCCCCTAGTTTACTCTATGCGGCTGTTGCCCAAACATAAACCCAAAAAATCTTGTTGTCGTGAATATGTTGCTAGATGAAGGTACGCACTATAACCAACAAGAAACCGAAAGCTAGGAAGCCTCCCAAGAACTGATGAAGATTGAAAATTTGGAACAGTCCTGAATGACCCTAATACAACACAAGAGAGGACTTATAAACGCACGAATGTCAGGGTCATATTCGTCAACGTTGGTGAAGGAATGGTGTCCCACCACATGCTGCTGTCTCCACATGAAGCTGCAGTCAACAAGCCTTACCTCCATTGTGAGTATAGAGACAGAAGCAGTTACTTAAGATCTTTCATCAACTTAAGTAGACCAGCAGAGCGACATGCCTGTCATCAATCCAACCAAGTAATTCATGGGAGTGGTAAGCTAAAGATATAACCCAATGTGAGTAGCTGGTCACACAAATCTGGAAAGATGGCCATGGCTTGAATCACAGCTTCTTCCAATATTGTAAAGTTTAGCCAGTTTAGAGCCACAATCATTAACAGGTCAAGATGCTAGGTATCGTGGACGTGTGGATTACCTGCTGGCACCAATTAGATCAAGGGAGGCACCCATAATGTACCCAACACAGTGCCATTGCGAATATGCCCCTGCCACCATATGTTCCATTCACACCCAGAACTTTAGATTATAAGTGTGATAAAAGTGCCAATACATTTCTTGGTTGCACTATTAGGGTATTTATGGGAGGTGTAACATAAGCAGAGCTGGTAGATTTGTATTCAAATGTAGGGACAGGCTAAGGTATTCCCTAGGCCACTAGATAATCACCAGCACTCCCAATGTCCCCTCTTCACCATGGCAAGTGGCAGTAAATGCCATCATAGACAACTGATGGGAAGACAGATCCCCTGATCGGAAATGCACCATACAAACCCCCAGATGCTACCATTTTTCAGGGCTTCAAAAGTTGCCTTCATAGACAAGTAACAGGAAGATGAACACCCCTTCACCCCTTGCCGCAACATGCACCATGATAACACCTCAATGCTACCTTATTTCAGGGTTTATTTAGAAATTCCTGATAATTCAGCACAGTGAAAAGCTGTGGAGGGACTAAATTAGAAATTCTTAAAAAGTTGCCAGCTCACCATGGTTGCCATCATGCTGAATCGACACTCCCACTTCGGCGGCAAAGAAGCCCATTCCAATTGAAAATCCCAAGGAAACGAGGAAGCTTGTAGAACTAAAGAAAGTCAAATAGTAGCAGAGCAAATAGCCAAAAACTATGGCCAGAGACTTCAGAAACATGTGAGGGTGAAATCGCGGGTTTATCTGCAAAACACGATTATTTCACCCAATTCATATCCATCTGGAATCAGCACTTAAAATTTTGACATTGAGATCTTCTAGCGAAGAAAGGAATTGAATAAGGTATGATATTCAGGCACAAATCCACAATGTTTGACTCTCAGAAAGCAGCACTACATACCTTCGTCCTCTGAAAATAGGACTCCACGCGCTTCTTGAGAGTAAGATAAAATTCTTCATGTGCTGCATTCAAGTACTCAAGATGAGAGGACCGGAATTTCTCATCTGCCACCGATGTCTGTAGCTCTCCAATGCAATACTTCTCCAGCATCTTCCTACAGGGATTATGCCAGCTCAGTGTCCACAGAATTTGATCTCATAGATTTTCAAAAACCTCAGCTATAAGATGGAACACCAAGTGTTCCTCCATGACCTGGATCTATTTCAAGACTCCGTGGAAATTCTCCAATGACGAAACATAAAAAGTGACCTGGAGATTGCATGCACTTTCAGATTTGTAGACCTAATGTGATACTACTTCTTGAGTGTAAAAGCCATAAAAGGAGGCACAAAGAGAAGGCCAGCAAAGCACCTGACATATAGAGGGTGATACGAGTCAAATAGCTGGGTAGAATCATGGCCTGCTTTGATATGGATAAGGCTGCCTCCAGGATGCTTTGGAACCCTGCAACACAATGCATTTGCCACCCCAGGCAGCTCGTGAACACTGCTCAGCAAGGAAAAACAGGATGGATGTCTTAGATCCATCCTTCACAGTACAAAGCTCAACCAGAAGGCCCTTTAACACCCAAACCACATCTCCCTACACTTGGGCAGAAACAAGGACAACGTTGGGACCAGGTCAGAGGGATAACAGTGCTGCTTCCCCATGAGAGTTAACCATAGAAAGGAAAGAAAAGTACCGACGCTCAAAGAAAGCCTGAATGAATCCTAGAGATGAGCTAGGGATCACACAGGGCAGAGGTATACTTTCATCTGCTCATCTGGAATATCAACCAGAACCGATCCCCTACAAAACATGATCAAGAGAGCCTATCTGAAACTTCCTGCTGCGTGTTGCACTGCAGATTCTCGTGAAGTGCAGAGGCTACTAGATCAACCAGTTCAGTTACACTTCCACAAGCTGGATCAGCCTATCTGCAGCATTGACAATGAGAGGGCAGAGAGGCGCACCAGCGCGTGACATCGTAAACTTTGCCCCATATCACCAACCAACAATCACTGGGCGTATTGTGCTGGCTCACATCTTGCAGAGTGTAGCGCATCAACGGTTGGACTGCGGCTGGACCCCCATCCAGAGTACTGCGACCCATTACTCCATTTGCAGGCGCATACTCACCTACATTTGGTGCGTGGGGCGCCATTGCACACACCTTGTCCACTCTCTAGGCCTTCAGATCCTGTACCAACCCCACCATGGAAATCTGATCAGCGTCAGCTATCAAAAGAAAGTCGTTTCCATGAATGGGTCGCTGCAGCAGTTATAGAAGAAACCATTCACACCTTCTCGGCATCGCCCAGTTGTGAGTCAAGCAACTACGCAGCGGTGAAATTTTTCCAGAAACCCATCCTCATCTTCCCACCATTCAACAGCCTGATCTATTCATGGTAGCCGATACTCCCAAGAGCCTCTGTAATCGTTATATTCATTCATCTGAGATTGCTCTGACCCATGTTCTGAACTTTTCATCTTTCGCCTCCCTGCAGTACGGTCGTTGGAAGCTATAAGCTCTCATCACTCTACAGTACTTCTCAGAAACGTGAAGCGGTGATGACGGGGCCCGGCAACTGTCCAAAAGTTGAAACACACTGCGACCTCACATTTCGTCAGGTCATATCGCCATGCAATCCCAGCCACATTCATCATGTAGCCTTCATGTAACTTAGCCTTCATCAATCTTCAGCCACTGGAATTGCAACGTTTGTAAAATATCTTCTCTATCTGTAGGCTATCATGGCGTCAGCTTGTCGGTATGTATCATGTCATTAACAAGAGATGGGACATTCAATGAATAGAAAGGCGGCTGCCACGCATAGCTAACAGATATTCGGTGAAGAACATTCTTACCACTCATGACATGTCTTGAAGACGATCCAGAGAAAATTCTGGTAAATTGTCCCTTATGAACATGCACAACAATCACACGTTCCGCATATTCCAAGATTACTACTCCCCAAAAATGAAAACAGTATGTTGAATTCAGAGAGTTCGAGCATCTGTACTACTCTTTGGAAGCGGTGGGCTCTAATGGATTCAATTTTGGATGACTATGAAGCTTGCCAATTCGGAGAGTGATGGCAAATGGTGAGTGAGATATGCTTCTTTCGTTTGACAGACCCATCAACTGCATTTTTCTAAGTTAGTAACAATTATGTCCAGGACACTTAGTTTTCTCTGATTTTTGGTTAGATCACACAAAGCAAGACAATCACGTTGGTATCTCGATTCACCATGTCTTGGTCTGTATATCTCTCTCCAGTACAAATCAACCCTCCTTTGAAACCTGCTTGAAGATCCTACAGTGGAAACCTTGAGCATCAAATGATCTAAGCCTGAAACCTCCACCAATGATACTAGTCTTCTCTCTTGAGTAGATATTGCAGGCATGTAAGCCAACAAAGTTTTCATGGTGAGGTTGCATGGCGCTTGACAATCTTGGAGGTCTGAAGTATATCAATGTTTTGGACTCTCCTCTCCACATGGTAAGCTGTTTCTACATGGCTAGGACATTTAGAGTTTCTGTAGTCACCCCTCTGTCTAATCATCCACTTGGTTTAAAATCGAGCATATCGTCGAGTTTTTCAGATGATTGTGATGTGATGGCCTTCATCATACATGAACAGAAAAAAAAGTTGAAGAGGTCACAAACGACTCCTGCAAATTTTGATTCATTCGATTGTTGGGAGGAAGCTCACTTGGGGACCAAAGGCTGGAAACTCGAATAATGGGAGTCCCTTCATTAGGAACCTGCACTGCAAGCAACTTGCACCTCATCTGCAATCAGTGATATTGATGAGTAAAGAAAATTGCTGTTAGTCTATCAATGAAGAGTCTGGTAAAGCACAATTTGCGGCCATACTACCCGAATTTCGAGTTTGCAGCCTAATCCTCCATTGTACAGAGCAGATCCCAAACAAGCAGACTTAGACTTTTCTCCATACTTTGTGAAATTCCAGCCACAAATGCGCATGTGGAGAACAGTGAAGCCTGAACCTCTCTACTAAAACACTAGTGCACAATCTCCTCGATTGCTGTGAATCACATTTGTAGGGGTCTCACAGAATCACACTGACTCCTCTGGCCACCGTAACTCCTCTACCTCAATTAGATCACACAGCATACACACCAGACAAAGCACCATTTGAACTGAACTCATAAAGCTTCAAGGGATCAATGCAAAGCCCTGCATTATTACCAGACATTGATGGAGCCTCAAGAAACTCATCTCTTCAAAGGCTGGGCAGAGTCAGCTGGAAGAAAAGCGAGGAGGGGGACAGACCTAGAAAAAAGAAGTGGATATTCATCTCTGAAGCAACTTCAGCGTCCCGGGTTTCCCCAAGGTCTCCTCTGCCATTGTGCATATATAGCCAGGACCACAATACTTTCCTGTTCTCATCTAGGGTTTTGGCCCTGTAGACACACTTGCTTGCATGTCCAATTTCATTGTCAGCCACTTTGGAAAACCAAAGCTGGGCCTCCAGCCAGCATTTCATACACCTCTGTAACTTGGAACCGTCCAAGCCCTAGCCTATGTCTATTCGCATATCAACCAACTAAACTCCTCTCAAGAACAACTATTGGAGAAACCTAATCTGCTAAAAGAGCACACCTGTTGATTGAACCAATGTGTATATAACTCGTGGGATTATGCAGGCTCATCCTATTCTGCATCAAAGAAGGCAGATCTCGTACTTTACAGAGGATTCGAACTCTCTCATAGTGTCTGAAAGCAAACAGCTATGCAGGCAGTGGGTTCTGGTACCTCCACACCACTGAGAGGATCATAGTCATACACCCAAGCAAAATTGCAATCAACTGTATCTCAATAGGCAGCACCTTCTGCAGTCCCTCTATCCAAGAACCCTTCCTTTTCAACCCCATAACCTCTGTTGGAGATACCCCTGCTTGTTGAGCAGACAGTAAAGTAACCTGTTTCACAACTTTCTCCACTTTGATCCCTTCAGCCGTCTCTTCTACTTTACAGACTGAAGATACTGCACACGCTGTCACATTCAACAGCGCCTCTGCATCCTTGCCATCTTGCAGATCAACAACATCACAACTCTTGCTGCTGGGATCCTTTCCATTCCCTTTTAACAACTCCGGGTTCCAGCTTTCTACGGCATCTGTCCTCTCGCTGTCGAACTCAGTGATGACCTCTGGTCTTGAGCTCTCTGCCACAGCCTCCCTATAGTCCTCTAGCACCTCAGCAAGTGCTTGTTTCTGGGGCTTCAACCTCTGGACTCTTCCATGGATACAGACTTTGCCATCAATATAGACTTTCCCATCAATAGAATCAGTCAAAGTATCTGCTGCCCTCAAAAAATCTGTCACTGAAGTTACCATCTCATAGGGCGACACTGAACTTTTTGCTGTGCCAGAGCACTCCAGAGGACTGGGACAAATTTCAGACTGCTGCAACTGGCCTCCAACATTGAAACTTTTTCCTGGAAACCCGTTAAGTGAATCTGAATCCCCATTTTTCGATTCTGTCTTATCACTTGGAGGCTTGAAGCTGTCTGGAGAGACTGGTCGCTTCCCCTGCATTTCCCATTGAAACCCCATGTGAAACCTCAGACTACTGCAATGAGAAAAGTCGATGAAAAGGAAACCTAGGAAATAATACAAACTAACCCCAACATCCAAATTGTCATTGAGAAAAAATTGCCAGCTGCCATGGAAGTGGAACTAATCTCAGTGGCAATCAAGCACAATAAGTTGTCTTGATAAGTTATAAGTTATTACAGCTTCACCAGAAGAGCAGAATTTAAGACCTGTGGTGCATCGAAAGCTCCTTCCACACGTGGATTTTCAGGAGCAATGCTCGCTCTTGCTGGCTCTTCTGTACTTGTCCCCAAACTGTATCCAGCTTTTGCCAGTCTCTCTCTGGACACATGGTCAAAGTTATTGTAAGCATAACACCTTTCCGAATCTCTTCCCCTCTCCCTCCACTTGCTACTCAAACCAAATAGTCCTCCATCAGACTATCATCATCCTCTTCTTCTTACACAGCATTTGCAGGGCTTGATGGAATAAAAGACAACGATTTTACTATTCACAACCAAATCAACTGTCTCCATCTGTAATTGTCCACACAAACTAACAAGGGAAGATGACACCAAGGACCTGAGAAGATTTGTAGTGCAGAAAAAATACTTGCAAACATGTCACACAGGCACATATAGGGGTGTCTCTGTTGAACTGGACAGCAAATGCTGGCAGCAAGCACCTTCCTAAAAAGTGTGCTAAGAATCCATGAAACTCTGACAACCAGGAAGTTCCATCGTTGTGCACCGCATTTTCACTCAAATACCCAGACCACGGGGAAGCCTCCACTGGGGCAAGGTGGGGCTCAGGCAAACGAGAAGGCCTAGTACGTCTGAGCACAGTGGTCTGCATGGGACACTAAGGGTCCACGGATGTTTGAAGTTCATCACGTTTTTACTTAGGGATAGAAGAGCTGGAGAGAGAGGGGACGAAACATAGTACCCACCTGGAACTATTCATAAATACTGCTGGAGGTGACCTGTCTGTGGTCGCCAACTTTAGCTCACCCTCTTTCAGATCCCCATCGAATGCCACAATTTCAGGGCTTGGGCTATCAACAATCTCAATCTCAGGTGACCGCTTCTTTGGTTCGCGATGTGATTGGGCTTCTCCATTCAACCCGTTCCTGATGCCATTCAGTAAACCATTTTGACCCAGTGTCCCAGATTCAGGTGCATGCAGCTGGTCGCCATTGATCCCCTCATGATTTCTCTTTGATGATTCCCTCAAACCGAAAACATTAGCGACTTTAGTAGTTTGATGCTCGCTGCCCACACCCTCCTGAGTCCCGTGCTCAACATTCACTTTGCCATTCGTCAAATTCGCTTTTCCTTCCGCTACAACTGCTGGTCCTTGGATAGACCCACCATTGGCCTTAGCTTCCGGTGCCTCAGAGCCAGAGAAATCCTTACGCTTTCGATTCCACACATGTTTGCTCACAACACCCACACCAACGACCGCTAACATCCCAAGTGCAACGCCAGATCCAGCGAATAGCCCCCCTTTGTTACGCCACCCCCTCGCTCCTCTATTCACTCCACCGCCTTGCGACCCAGCAGACTCCATGCTTGCTCGTTTCTCTCAGAAAAACTACGGTCAGCCAGATGGAGGAAAAGCGTGCCTTGTTCTTCTTTCTCAGCACTGCAGTTTTCGTCTGCATGCAGTCAACATTACATGCTAACAGTCACCAGAGTTGAGTGCCGTATGTGAAGAAACATGTCTACGAACATTTTCTGGAAGCATTTTGCTTGAACCAAATGTGAATCCTTTCGAAGGCTCTGTTCGCCAACGCACCTCACACACACAGTACAACACAATCCGCTGATCAAGAGAGAGACACGAAGTTCAAAACTGATTCGCTGACAAAGTACGATGGGGCGATGGATCTAATGCCTGCTGTTCTCAGTAATCGAAAGCAAACCCAAAACTGCGAAGACCTGAAGACGGTACGGTGATGTACCCATAAGCCCGAATGCTATAGTAATGCCTTGGTGGGATCCACCGACTTTAGAACGACAAAGCGGAATGTGAGGAATCGGACAAAACACGGGAGTAGCAAAATTGTGAAGATTGGCCCGAATGCCCAACTTTGCATTTGTCTTCTATTTCCAGGAAAGCCTCATATGCTTTTTTGGATTCATGCTTGCAGCTGCAGTCTCCGAATAATAAAGAAAACATCTTCTGTTAAGCAAGTTGTCCGGCCCGAGTCTCATCCTTTCCAGTTGGGAATCCTCGTGGATGCTGAGAAGTGTCACGCTTGCACAGTTGCACGACAAAATGCGAGCGACTGCACTCCGCCGCTCCGGCCTCGTGAGTGCAGCAATGCCTCGTCCAACTTTAGGTCCCTACTGTCTTATCAACTCCGGTAGCGATGTTCATTAACATGAATACCTTGGATCTTCTTGACGAGATCAGGAGCCCTAGAAATCAATGATGGTATCAAGAGTAATTCTTCTACGTAGTAGTCCGTGTGATCCCAAAACGTAGTTATTTTTCTTCGAGCTATCATGCGCTGCACCACATGTGCTTTGCATCGGTCCCACCAGTGCCGCGTGACTTCCCCTCTACTGGAGGACAGTGGATATGTATCATTTCGAGTCATTCTCAAGAGGCCAGATTGAGTGGTCTCGTCACAAGCTGCATGCAAGCAGGAGCAGACCTGCTATCTGAAATGATATATGGAAGAAGACGGGTGGCGTGCAAATTGTGGGTCTGAACATTCAAGGTTCCAAGGGGGGTGAAGATGTCTTCAATGATTCACACTGGAACTCACCGTGACTGGTATCTAGAATCTTCTGATTTTGGATCACCGGCGCCTTCTTTTCAAGGTTCTATTATCATCATTCTGGTTATCTGGTGCCCTTGTGGTGCTGGTATCAATCAAATCACAATCAGCAATTTTGAAAGAATGAAGTAATCAACTCGAAGATCAGTATCATATGCGTGAAGGGAAAAGTGCAGAAACAAGAAGCACATACTGCCGTAAATCCCTGGGGCTTATGCCACCTTCCATCTCTGTCTCTGTTCCACCAATCTCAGATAAAAAGCATGCAAGCTCGATTCTTACGTACACAGATATGTAAATGCGGTAACTCAGTAGTACAGGACCTGTAGAGACGTAAGGACTTGCACATACATGTACATTCTGATCAGCTGTACACAGGACACATATATCAATTGCTGGACAGGGATTCTTTCTTCGTGCTCTAGGACGGCTTGTTGGGGATTGCGCCTTTCCAGACAGCCTCCGAACACCAGGTGCGCGAAATAATAGTGACCACATGAGCTCGGTTTGCTTTACACAGCGTTTGCTTGGTCCCTCCATGCCTGCCCGGCCTACTCCTTCTCATTCCCGTCTGTGGCAGTGCCAGTTGTTAACCCGTAGGCATGCGGCGTTCAAGTGCTCCTTTCCATGCGCGAGTGACTAGGACGGGAGGTGAATTCATCTGTGGTGATCGGAAATTGGGCAGGGGTATTGTGCTTTGCTATAGTGCTCCGACTCTTTGGGCTGCCAAGCTCGTCGTCCCTCATGTGGCTTGTGGTGGAAGATATCGTAGACTTGGGCGATCCTGGTGCCAAACTTGAATCACCAGGGGTTTGTGGAGGCCTCGTTTGGCTTTGTGCTGAACTTGAGGTGTCTGGCCTGGAGGTGGCCTGTAGTGATGTACTGGTGCCCGAGCTACCAGCTCTTGAAGGCAGGTTTGCAAGAGATATCGGCCTTGAAGTTTCAGCAGCGGACGGTGGGAAGTTAGCCGAAGATCGGCCTGCAGATGGTAGCGGAGAGTTGAGTACAGACCTGCCTGCAGATGAGGTTCGAGAGTTGGCCAGAGACCCTGTTGCAGACGGTGTGGAAATGACCGCAGACCTGGCCACGGACCCGGCTGGTGATGGCGGAGACTTGGCCGCAGACCTGGGAGCCTCGAGCACTGACTTTGGGGTCACCTCCCTAGACCTGAAAACATCCCAGAGGGCAAGAGATTTAAATCTTGATGTAAAGTTAGTGCTGCGCAGCTTCACTTCCAATTCTGTAGCTCAAATTACTTCGATGAGCATGTCGAGTAGAGAACATATGATCAAGATCTACTCTAGAGATGTAAGGGTACGAAGAATCATGTGAAGCTAACATCTCGACAGCTACCCTTGAAAAACTCACGTCAGTTCGTCATCACAGGTTGTTACCTGAGCAGGACTGTCTCTGATTTTGGGGTCCCACCACTGTGCGCCTCTGCCTGTGTTGGGTGCAAGAAAGAGTATTCGGGTTGGGGCTTCGGCTTCCTTAGCCGCCGGGGCAGAGCTGCAAAGAGATCAGTGACACTGACGTACTGCGGAGCAACAGTCAGTTGGGCGGTGGGCCGCTGTTTCCAACAACGATAGAAAGTCGTAGGTAGAGTGGGTTGGACCTTGGAATCATCTGTGGGCGCTGGCCGAATCCCAAAGTCTGGACCAAAGTTTGCTGCTGCTACAGGTTTCCATGGGGGCCTGCTTGGTGTGCAGCCTGATTCACCTACAGGGCCGTGGACGGTATTGGAGATTCTCCAGGAAACTGACTTGGGATTTAAATCTGAGTGCTCCATATTATACCTTTTTGCCTGACCACGATCCCATGATCAGTTTTCGAAGGAAAACCTACATGAGCTGTTGGAGTTTTCCATATCCAGCTCAGGGGTCTGTCCGATAGTGCGATAGCCAGCGATTTCCTGCCAGTACATGCCCACCAGTTGGCACTTGTAAGGATGCTCTGCTGGGTACCAGCTAACTATTGCTGAGCACTAGGAGATTGTGAGCTACTAGATCACTGATCAGGTACTGCAAGGATAACGTGCTCTTCAATCCAAACTCCTGGCCTGGGCACAAATAATCGTTTGAAGAACTGCATGTATATATCTATAAGACTCCCTGCAATTGATCACCTGTTCAATACTGTCCGATATCTGGCCCCTACAGTGGATTCATGATTCACTTCAAAGAAGAATTTTCAAGATCGACATTGAGGCGGAGGACAGCATCACGATCTGGGGAAAGAGAGGTCCACATGCAAACTAATGGGACTCCAAAAAACATGCCGGGGCCAATGCATGTACGTTCTCCACCTTGCACTTCAACCAAGACAACTGTGCCAGAGAAATGAAATGAAATGAAATGAAATGAAATGGTGCTTTATAACGTCCGCGGAAAGGTCATTGAGCAAGAGAGGGGAAAGGAGCTAGCTAGAGATTTGTGATACAGATAGATTTAAAAAGATAGAGAGAGGCACTCTGGCCGGAAGTTGGTGCAACCAACTTTTGAGAAATACCTGGCCCGTCTAGATACGAGTTCGTCTGTATGTATTGTTGTCGAATATATATGTGTACACTCCCGTCATCCAACATGCGCCGGGCCATGCTCTTGAGATCTCAAGAACTAGGATCCACGGGCCTTTCTGTTCGATAGCCACGAATTCTGACGCCTGCTCAAAGGCAGGAATTGCGATTGCTGCTAAAATTGGAGACACATGTGATTGTCATATATGTTACAAATTGTCCGTGTAAGATTGTCTTCCGCCCTGGAATACAGTGAACGCATGTACACACATTCTTCCAAGGAACAATTCTTGGACATCTCTGGATCCCAGGGTTGAATAGTACACAGCTAGCTCATTGATAAATGTCTACAGTTAGAGTACGCTTGTTGGTTGTTTTACGTGACTGACTTTCCATACCTCGTGTATGTGAATTAGAACTTTCCTTTCTTGAACATTTTTACCCCTTTCTACAATTTTTTGAGAAGCTGTCCACCTGCCATTCCAACAGTGATAGCACGAATTTAAGAAGATTAATTAGCACACATATGCAATTGATATCTGCGTGCATGACTGAGGATTATGTACATAGTCACTGACATATATACAGAAAATACAGCTAGACCCACATAACCAGAATGTTCACAAATTTGTATCGCTCCAGGGGTACATAGAAGATTTCATTTTATTTCGCTTTTATTTGCTCTCTGTAAGCAGCTGCCTTGAAGTATATAGAGCCTGAGTGTATTGATGTGACTGCTAGAACTAGTAACCTGGCTCTCTGAAATCTGCACTCGATCTGGTACAAGCCAGCAGCTCCTAGGATTTGTCTGGTGGACCTTATAGCTCAAGTGAGCACTCACAAAAATGCAAGCTTCTCTGTCGAGGACACACATTGAACTAGATTTCTACATCCTGCAGAGCTTGTATCGCCTTGGTACATGACTTTGATGTTTTCCTCTCGTGACTTGAATCAGTGTACTCTAGAGCTAGCTCATTCTAGGCATCAAATATACATGTTCTTGGACATCGCTTAAATTTGTCAGCTCATCGATCGCTCCCACCTCTACTGGATTTTCTCTTGGTACCATCCTTGGCTCGTTCCTTCGGATAAAGCCTTTCGCTCCACACACTGTTGGTCGCCACACTGTTCGGGCTTATCTGGCGATACACATCCAATGTGGGGTCCAAAGGGGGTAGTTTGATGGGGGGGGGAGTTTTGGTTTGGGTAGATTCAGAACGAGGGGGAGTTTTGGGAGACAACTGTGCAACAGCAGGGGAAGGGGGCGACGCCATACCAGATGGGGATTTGGGAGGAAGGGACTTCTCTTTAGAACTTGCACTCTGCGGGCTTCCGTGTGCCGAGTCATCCTTCCGAGTAAGGGGTGGAGATTCTACAGGTTTAGAAGACCCACCCGGACTCGATTTGGGGGTTTGCATTGATGATGGGGCAGTGACAGGTCTCTGGGTAGTGATTGAAACAGGTAATCTTGGGGTTACAGCTCCAGAACGTGCAGAGCTGGCAATAGATTTGACATCCCTGATATCCAGAACTGACCTTGGGGTGCCTCCCGAGGACCTGAAAATCATCATAAACCACGCATTTATGCACATTACCTTCAATACATTCCTGCACTTCTAGACCCTCATGAACCAATCTTGAACTTATCCTCTTCTGCCAGGTCCCGCCAAGGAGACTCTCCTGTTTCAGCGAGCTCAGCAGTTTTTTCAGTCACATGTATGTCTAGATGGTGTATATTTGAAATATACACACTGCACTACATGAATTCGGTCCGAACAGAAATGCAATACTTCGGGCCTAACATATCTAAGCTAGCTACCGATTACCGATTTAGCACACTGACTGAAGTGGGAATGTTGTCCAGAACTATCTAAATAAATGCACAAGGAATCTAGCCGTTTCGGAACAGTAATCATCTGTCCAAATGAATTTTCTGAAATCTAGATCTTGTTACCTGGGGGACCTTGTAGACTTGGGTGCAGGCCTTTCAAACTCTGCGGTGGAGAAAGGAATCACGGGTTGAGGAGTCTTTGATGTCCGGCGGGGCAGAGCTGCATACAGATCGGTGGCACTTACATACTGTGGAGGCACGGCCAGCCCGGCACTTTTGGGGCGATCCTCCCACCAGTGATATATAACAGAAGGCAAAGGTGGATTCCTGGGTTGGCGTTGGCAATTGGTGACAAGAGTCGACTTACTCCCGTGGTAAGGGACGGGCTTGTCCAAAGCTTTGCCGTAATGCGCGGGGGGGATAAAGCGTAGGTGTTCCGATATGTCTGTGGCTGTCCTACCATACCATGGGTCAGGGGCCGAGATCGGTCGTCTATCTGGGACAACGGTGGCATGCATTGCAGTTATTGAGGTTCTCTTCCTGTTGAAGAAGGGGACTCCCTGATTCATGATGGTAGGGTTGAAAGCATGGCTGGGCGTCACCTTCTCCAGCCATTGGGTCACGTTTGAATGCTGATGACCGTAGTAACATTGGGTGCGGTGCGGGTCATAGGGATACTCTTCACTGGGGGTTGGCTTGCGCAACCATTGCCGACGCTGATGCGCATAATCAGGCTTGGGTCTCTGATAATCAATCTTGGGCCTCCTCGTCCACTTTATAACCTTTTTCTTCTCCATGATCTCCCACTTAGAAAGCTGAGACTTTTCTGGTCGAGCAACTAGAAATTCCAGTCATAGTTATCACCAAGATAGCCACAGGCAAGGGCAGGAATCAAGTTTCTCAGTCGACCCAGGTCCCATCCGGACAAAACCTTGAAAACCAGATATGTTTTGCATGCGAGTCCGTCTGTAGAGGAGAGCTGAAGTTACTAGTTCAACCATGAATAGATGGGGACAAGAAACACGCTATACATGTCACTTCTCAGACGCAATTTCTACACATTGATATTGCCTGGTGGAAACAGAGGGAATTAAAGAGCTTCCAAAGAAGGACTCAGGCCTGATCAGCAGCTTTCACGAGAACTGTAATCTATTGAGCAGCTGCTGCAGTGATCATTGAGAAAATTCTACTGGGAGTACTTTCTATCGTGATACCCAGAAACCACCATTGGACCTAGGTAGAGAATCCAAAGATTTCCAGATTATCATAAATTCGAGATTTTTCTAACAACCCAGATCATTACTAATCTTCAGCTTGAACTCTACCTTAGCGAAGTCCTGAATACACTAGCATAGCAGCTCGGGTTCGGAGAATCTAGAAACAGCAAGCCTAAAAAATCCAATTTGCAGCATGGGAGCTAATTATGGCGAGATTAAAAGACTACTGCACAGAATCCTTCATCACGCTCTCTCACTATCAGAGTGGACTTTCCGTTGCAACTTCACATCTCCAGGGATAGTAACCCAAAAGGAGAGCTCCACAGAGAGTGGAGACTGAAGCTCTCACAAGAATGCTTCCAAGAGAGAGAGAGAGAGGAGGATAGGGGGGCGAAGAAGGCGGCGGTTAGTTGCAGTAACTGACGCCCAAATGGCCGCCGCGCGAAAACCGCGCGCTGTCTCTCTCTACTTACTCTCTACCGACTTTCTGCTGCTGACGACGCCATCACTTTTACGTCCGTCATCGTGACGGGTGATGACGGACCGTGAACGGACTCACAACGGGTCGCATCATTCATAACTCATAACTTTCTCAAATTTTCTTGAAATTGAGTGATATTTCCCTTTTTTTTGTTTTTTTTTTTTAAAAAGGGGAGGAAGCCCTGAAAGACAATAGGAATAATGTAAAAATAAATAATAATAATAATGTAAGAACTTAATGGATGCGTGTGATCTGACGATTATTTCGCCGGATTCCGGCAGCCTGGGCTCCTCCGGCGCGGTGGCTGTCAAATCCTCCCCACCCCCTCTTACCTCGATTTCACTATTAAATACTTAAGAATCGGAGTGGGTTGCAAGCTGTGGTGGGTAGCGTGATGATAAGTTGATAGCATTGAAGGTGGTGCTGAATGATTCAGCGTTCCATTCTTGATGGGAGGCTCATGTAGTGTAATCCCACTCGATGTAACCCTCCATTGGTATAACCCTTTGTAACCCCGGTTTCTCATGTAACTCTGGTTAGTCCGTTTTATATTTAGCCAAATTTGGACAGTCAAATTTCGAGACCAAAGTGTGAGTTACACCGAGTGGAGTTACACATCTCGTAGTGTAACCCTGTATTCCCAAGTGGAGTTACACACTTGGTCATATAACCCAGTGTAACCCGGACTGGAGTTGACACTCCTTCAGTTCCATGTCAGTCTCCAGAGAGGGTGGGGAAGATTTGACATGCCGGAGACCGACTTACCATCCTGTCAGAGGTTGCTCCTGTGCATTACGTTCTTACATTATTCCTATTATCTTCCCCTGTACATCATATTAAGAAGAGATTCTGGACGAATAACCAGAACAGGAACCAGAACAGGAGGCCATGAGGCTTATATCTTTTGAAGATTGGGTAACACCCAGATCAGCCAACAAGGGCAAGCTTTATGCATCTATCATACAAAGCCCTCAATGAATGAGGAAGCCATGCTTAAGGGAAAATGAAGCTAGGCCTAATAAGAGAGTGAACTTAAGTCTAAGGTGTCGTCTAACTCAAAGCCTAATTAAAACCAGAGCCTACTAAAAGCTCAGGGGAGCTGAAGCTAATCCAGCAGCAAACCATAAGGTACAGCTACCAGCACCTTAACTACCTACAACTATGAAGAAGAGGGATAACAACTGAGGATCTAATTTATAGATCCAAAATGAGAGCCTAGCAATCACAGGAGCGAGATCAACAGAAGCAAAAGTGCATGGATCACATGAACTGTCATGTCAACAATCAGAAAGACCAGAATCAGGAACATTCATAGATAATTAACAGCTCAGAAGTTCAAGTGAGCTCTAGCATTTGAATTTCGGCTTTTGCGGTGACAGGTTCCGTTACAATCATAAAGCAAGTTAAGATTAAGCTAGCCTGTTGGCTTGATCTAGGCCGCTCGTTTAATCTAGGGTGCAGATGAGGCGTCGCGTAGCAAGCCTCTTACTCCTCACCACGCGGCAAGCCTTGGCCCTTCTAGGGTTTCATGTTTAAGCTCCCCCTGACCGCTGGGGGTCTTTGTGTACAAGGGTATTTGAAGTGTATGAAGGTGGATGTGTCAGATTTCCTCGCTATGTCAGAACTCGTCAGTGTTTCCTCTACGTGTGATTCCCCTTTCATTGCTACGTCTGCTCTGTCCACTTCACACCCCTTGATCTTGAAGAGAGTCTTGTGAGGAGGAAGCATATGCCTTGGCGCTCAAAACGAGTCTTCACAGCCTCTTTGCCATATTTCTTGCCTTCTTTTCTCTCGCTGGAGTGTTAGCAGCCCTTGAGGTGGGCGACAAGTTTCTCGAGGACAAATATCCTGGCGACAAATTTTACTTAATGGATACTGAAAATTTGTTGGAGGAAGTTGAACATCTTGTAAGTAATTGGAGATAGGTTTTGAAGGAACTTCCCCTTTCTGCTGCAGAGTGGGGTAATGCCAGAATACTTCTTCTTGAATAAAAAAAGGATGACAGATTAGAGTATTTTTATGGCCGAGACTTCGAGGAAATCACATATGGGTTGAAGATGCTTATTGAGAGGAGGTGCTCAAACTCGTAAGATAAATCTTAAAATCGTACTATGCTGCAACAACTATTGAAAATAGTAAGTTGTGTATGTAGCGACAAACACCCTTATTTTCAGTGAGCGACCACCAATACGGCGGTCGCTCCTATAAGTTTTTTTTTAAAAATAAAATTTTAATATTTTTAAAAATGAGTTAACCGTCTATGCAGAACGACATTTTGTTCCCGGAAGCTGACTGGGATTCAGGGCGAGGGTATTAATGCCCACCGGAATTCGTCATACGTGTCACGGACATAGCCCAGAGGAACTTATTAGGAGTAAATACCAGAAGTTATCAAGTTATCATGTTACCAAAAGTTACCATGATTTATCATGATCTACCATGATTTATCATAAATTACCATTAATTACCAAATTATCAGGAGTTTACCAAATTATCGATAGTAACTTGGGAAACTGCTCAGGAAGTTTCTTTTGGAGGAAACTTCTCTATCAAGATACCTCATTTGTTTAAGGAAACTTCTCCATCAAGAAACCTTTGTTTAAGGAAACTTCCCCATCAAGAAACATTTGTTTAACCTTAGAAACTTCTTAATCAAGAAATCTTCATTGGGGAAGCTTCTTAGAGAACTTCCTAGTAGCCAATATATATAAGAGGCGAGACTGGACGATCTTCAGTCTCGCCAACACAAGTTCAAGCTATTCTTGTTTCCAGTCCCAGTACTCCAATTCAGCTTCCAGTACTCTAGCCTAGTTTCCAGTATCTGGCACTCTAGTCCAGTTTCCAGCATCACTACAACAGATTCCGGCTTTAACGTCTGCTACATTTGCCCAGTCGTAGCATATATGTCTACAAAATGCAAGAGGGCAGTCCTGGTTGTCATTTGTGACCAGCAGAAATCGTATATGTCACCTTGTACCTCCGCCACATCAGGATCTGCGGTCAAACGTGATTGACCAGATAGGGGAAGATGGTAGATACAACTAGGAGTCATGGCCAAAACTGCAACAGGATGACATGGGCATGGGAATGTATCACTGCCAGTATTCACAACTGCACATGGCGATTGTCGGTTGCCCGAGGAGTGTCTACGTGGACGATGCAAACATAAATGGATGAAACATATGCAGGATGTGATTGCAAATGACGACGTGTCAACATATCATTGCTCGCGGGCACTAAGCCACACCCTGTGAATGAATGAATGGATGAATGAATGATTATGATGAATTAGGATGAGTGAACTAGGATGAATGTGCTCGAATTTAGGGTTGTTAGGTCGCGTTAAATATGAGGATAATAAGTAGTAAAAATATTTAACTATTATTTCACTGACCCAGCAGATTAACAATAAAACTAATCGACTGTTGGTTAAGGTTAGTGAAACAAAACAACTGTATTATCTCAACGAATGATACACAAATGCCTTGCTGGCAACTATAGGATGAACGTATCAAACATAACTTTTGTGCACTGGATGAACGTATGAACGAATGATAATGCAAACGCTGAGCTGACAGCAATTGGATGAACTGACAGTGAAACTCATTTAAAGATTTATTTTGGATAAATGGATGAAATTAAAATGGCCAAAAAATGGAAAAACAAATGAATGGATGGATGTATTGATGGAAAACTCAAAATCCATCCATCTATCGAGGATCTAATTTACATTAGAAAAATTCTATAGATTTTTGGTCAAGTCCAAAAAACTAAAACAGGTTTGGGTAAGTAGATTTCCCCTTTCTGCAGCTATCCCCCCAAAAACTGCGTCAAACGGAGCTCATTTGACAAAGATATGACCAACCAAGCTCTTTAAACATAACACCATTTAAAAAATAAACAAATACAAGGGAAAATCTATTTTCAATAACTTGTCTTGGTTCCCTGTTCCCTGGTTCCCTAAGAATTCCCTGGACTCATGCCTGGCTCATATCTGAAAAATAACGATCTTAGAATCTTAACTCAATCGCTCCACAGTGGAATTACCATGATAAAGGTAATGTCTTCTCATCCATCCAGTCATGAGTAGAGGGGACTTAGCGTTTTTTTGTCTCCCCTACCATCTGTTTGTTTTCTTTGTGTCGAGTTTGATTGTGAGAGACGCCAATCAGGACGGAGCTGTGTTTGCTTTCTTTTAGTGTCGAGTCTGATCATGAGAGACGTCGAACAGGGCGGAGCTATGTTTGTTTTGTTTTAGGGTCGAGTCTGATCATGAGAGACGACGAGCGGAGCTGGTGGGATAGGGGGCAGACAGGGACTCAAACCCTAGAATCGGGGCACGAAGAAATCCGTCCTGTGCGAAATCATTTCCAGCTCGGCATGATGCGAGGCCTCTCGTATGAGCCAGCGAGAGGACAAGGCCTTGCGTATGGAGTGGGTGTGCAGGAGCGTATGCCTTGTGCAAATGTGTGAATTTTGCTTTGTTTGCCCCTGTTTTCTCTCACTGAAGTCGGAAGCAGGTTTGCTCGTCTTGGTTTCAGTAAAGGAGTTGGGTTGCTGATTTGTGTGACATTGAACTTGTTACATCTGCCTTTTTGTTAGCTCTCTGCAAGAAAAATCCTATGGTCTCTTCTTTTGAACCCATTGGTGCCTTCAGGGATGCCATTCAAATTAGGTGATTACACGAAACACTTCGCGGTTTCTTTTTTTGTGTTTGTATGCGCAGTCGGATCCAGGCTCGGAATTGTCTTTTGCGCAATTCAGTAGAAACAAATGTACTCAGCGCAAAGATGCAAGAAAGCGCACGGGTCGTTAGGCAAGGCCGATAATTGGTATATCTGGCGTGTAGGTCAACGCTGGAGCATGGAACAACGCTGGCAGCAGTTCTTTAAAGATACTTTACAATGGTGGAATAGTAGCCTTGACAAGGTGAGCTTTCTTCATGTAGGATGAGAAAGGGAGCTTGAGGAAAACTCTGGTATGGTTGTATGGTGTGGACTGGATCATATTGTTGTTGAGTGAAGTCAGAATCTCGCTGTGCTCTAGGAAAACTGCTTTTACTGTCCGTATCGAGGTTGTCCTTGTTGAGCAGGGCATGAAAGTAGGATGCGCAAGGTGTTTTCCCTTGAGTTTGCAAGGTACTTGGGAGGGTTGAGACTGCAGCTCCTCAGCTGCTCCCTGGTCGTTTTCATAGACCACTCCAAGATCTATAGACTACAGACATAGGCTTATTGTGTATATTTGGACATGTTCCAATGTTCCTCATTGTGTAGAATCTAATGGAGCCCAAAGTGACTTGCAATGAATGTTGTTGAAAGAGCACTAGGACTCCTACAGAAGGGAATTTGTCAAAATATTGATGTTGTCGAATTTTGGGCACAAAGGTCTACTGTAGAGCATGGAGCAGAGCTGGCACAAGTTTTCTAAAGATCCTCATCAATGGTGGGACAAAAGCAATTGCAAGGTGTGACTTTCTTAATGTACAATGCAGAGAAATTTGTCCATCCTGCAAATGTGGCCGGTTCTTACTGTTAGTATCATGATTTGGTATATTTCCTGTTGTTGACAAGTCCTTGGGAGGGTCAGGTTGGTCTTAGGAGCCTGAGTTTAAATCTATGGCTGCTCAGCTGGACCGTGGTGGTTTTTCTCGCAGACCCATCCAAGTTCACCTGACTACAGACACAAACAGCACACATAGGAGGTCCTTTTGGGTTGATGGTCGGTTGAATCCTCCATGGTTGAAAGAAAAGCTAGCTGCCATGACACGAGGTCAAGGACAAAGTGGTAACGGATCATTCTTCAGCACATTTCAGCCTGTTTTGCCCTCTTATCAGAGTCGACCTTGATTTCCATGTTGAATTCTACAAGTTAGTTTGTTGGGTTGATCTATGGCGGTCTAAATTTTTTTGGCATGTGACTGCCAATGTGGCAACAGGAAAGTATCCAAGAACATATAGGGATGAGGAGAAGTTGTGGAAGGAATATTTTTTCGACCCCAGTCAATGGTGGGACGATCGAGGAAAAAAGGTGAATGCCTGTAACAATCCAGAGAGAAGTAGACGCCATTCAGCATAGGAACTAGTGTGTTATGAGTAGGGTTGGGGTGTTTGCTAGAACAAATCTAGGCCGTCATTGTCAGTCGTTCGAAGCAAGGCGAGGATGTATGCGTGATGTGTGCAGAGGCTGGGATAGTTGAAGGAGCAAGGATAGAGTGTGGGTCCAGATTCATCCAATAGGGCAAGATATCAAGCACAAGATTACCTATGATTCCCAGTGGATCAGAGCTACAAGAAACCTGGGCACCTTCTTCTTCGACCTATTTCAGCTTGTTTTGCCCTCTCACTAGACTTGGCCCTGAGATGCATATTGAATGCTGTAAGTTACCTCGTTGCTCGTTGATAAGTAGGGTTGGGGGTGTTTGCTAGAACAATTCTAGGCTGTCATTGTCAGCTGCTAGCAGGAAGGCAAAGATGTATGCTTGTTTTTTGCAGTGTCATAGAGAGCTGAAGGAGCAGGGATAGAGTGTGTGTCCAGATTCATCCAAGAGGCCCGGATTTCAAGCTCCACATTACTTATGATTCCCTGTGGAAGGATAGATACAAGAAACCTGCATGGATAGATGGTCAACTGGAAGCCGCAGCAGCAGCGGCACAATTGATAAAATCAGGCACTGCTAATGAAGGCACCTTCTTCAATACATTTCATCATGTTTTCCCCTCTTATTAGAAGCGGCCCTCAATTTTCATGTTGAATTCTGCAAGTTAGCTGTTGAGTGAATGTAGTTGGGAGTGACTTTGACATGATACTGCCAATGTGACAAGGATATGCATTGAACTCATTGGTAGCGGGATATTGGGATAACTCTTGGCCATTTGCCATCGACAAAGCTGAAATTGTACTAGTTGTCATTCTGAACACTGCCCTGGTGGACATGTATGCCAAATGTGGGTGCAGCAAGCCTGATGCGAAGGGAGAGTTCGACAACATGGCTAAATGAGATGTGGTGTTGTGGAGTGCCATGATTGCAAGGTATGTGCAGCATGGGTGTGGGCTTAGGCTTTGGAAACCTAAGAGCAAATGATGTGGGAAAGGATGAAGCCAGACCAGGTCATGTTCATTTGTGTTTGTAATATGCATATGCGAGCCTAGAAGCCCTAGGAAGGGGCCAAGAGGTTCATGGTGACATCATCAAAGCTGGAATTGTACCTGATGTCATTCTGAACACCCTGGGTGTACATGTATGTCAAATACGAGCCTGGTAGCCCTGGAAAGGACGCAACGGTCCATGGTGTCATTGTCAAAGCTGGAATTGTACCACTAGATGTCTCTAAACATTGCCTTGGTGGATATGTATGTCAAATGCAAGCCTGGCAGCCTTGAAAAATGGTGCAGAGTTCCACAGTAATATCGTCAAAGCTAGTATTGTATCTGATGTGATTCTGAATGTTGCCATAGTGGACATGTATGCCAAGTTTGGGTACAACTACAAGGATACAAATGGCATGCAGTTTGACAATATGGCTGAATGAGATGTGGTATCAGCCTAGGCCATAATTACACTTAACTAGAGTAGGCAATGAGTGAAGACAGGGTTCGTGGTGACATCGTCCAAGCTGGAATTGAATTGATGTCGTTCTGAAATATGCCCTTGTGGTGAGGGCGTGCAGAGCAGGAGCGCGGGATGGGGCTTTGGAGACCTGAAAGCAAATGATGGGGGAAGGGATGAAGCTCAACCACATCATGTTTGTATGCGTTTGCAGTGCGTGTGCAAGCCTGGCAGCCCTGAAAAACACATGCAAAGAGGTACATGGTTGCATCATCAAAACTGGAATTGTACCAGATGTGATTTTGAACAATACCCTCATAGGCATGGATAGCTGAAGGAGCAGGGATAGAGTGTGGGCGCAGATTCATCCAAGAGGGCCGGATTTTCAAGCTCCAGATTACCTATGATTCATTGTGGAATGATAGCTAGAAGAAACCTGCATGGGTAGATAGTCAACTGGAAGCCGCAGCAGCAGCGGCACAATTGATAAAATCAGACAGTGCTAATGAAGGTAGTGGATTGCTGAAGTTCGAGAGATGTTAGTGTATGCATCTTCTGCTCAGGCATTTGGAAGTCTACATAGACTTTGCAGCTTTGTGCATTTTTGTAGCAGCACCGGATTTGATTATGGAACGGATCTTTGAACATTAAGTCACGTTGTATTTGAATTGATGTTCCAATTTCAAATGTGATTTCATGTTTCAATGCTGCTAGAGTTAGGCCCATGACTACGGTCATGTACACGACTACCTCCCATCCACAGAGCCTCCGCCACGTGCCACTTTCATCCCTCGTGTTCGCCCATACTCGTGCCACGTGCAGTATCTAGAGTGTGCCATGGAAGTCATATGCTCCAGTCATAACAACAACCCCCATCTTGCATAATCTGATTCCACGTGTCATGTCCAGTCTTCTCCACGTGTTGTCCTGAGGTTAATCTGCGGAAGTCATATATGCCAGTCGTAAAGACCTTGCCGCCTTCCATTTGACGTGACACGTGGCATATCCCTTCCGTTCCACGTGAAGCTGACATGGATTCGCAGTCATTTACTACGGTCTTATCAATGACTATGATTAGGCGTCCCCGTTGTCACGTTAACAGTGAGCTCCACGACTGGCAAATACGACTCATTATTCACAACTGACTGGGTTTATCTGACTGGGCAGTCATGCAATCATAAAAGGCTGATACGACTGGAAAATAGCAGACGTAAAAGCCGGATTTTCTACTAGTGCATTCCAGTATTCAAGTCGAGTTCCAGTATCTTGTATTCTTGTCCATTGTTATAAAGATCATCTTGATTCACATTTACCCATCATGCATTCAGCCACGCCGACCGACTTCTTGTCTAGTCTTGTACCTCTAGTTTGATCTCTTATTTGTGTTCAGTCATATTCTCGACCTTGACAGTTTGGCGAGACTAAAGTTTGTTCTTTAGTTAGTCGAGATGGAAGGCACATTTGCGGAAATGGTCGCCACCTTGCAGAATCTTCAACTCCAGATGCAAGAACTTCGTACCTCTACCGCCCAATTACAAGCTGATCAGTCTCAAGATCTTGGCAACGCTCTCCACAATTTGCAACAACAAATTTCAGAGTTAAAGGAATCGAACAATGGATCTACAACCATACGAGCCCTTACTGCAACAGCTCCTACTGCAACGGTTCATCTTCAACAGATTACTTCAACATGCCTGCTCAAGAAATTTAATGAGACGAGGTCAAGATTTCACGGTTTTGTTCAACAAGTACGATTATTCCTACGACTACATCCATAACGCTACCCCACTGAAGGTATTCAAGTGGGATTCGTAGGCCCTTCTATCAGGCACTGCCCTATCTTGGTTTGCACCGCTATTGGAAAAAAAATTCGCATTTACTATACAATTTTGAAGCGTTCATGTCCGAGTTCACTGCAACATTTGGAGAGAATGATAGAGAAAGAGTTCCAGAGACAAAGATGCGAAATCTTCAACAACCCTGGTTTGTACTTCATCTTGATATCGACTGGCGATCGCAAATAAATTCTGCAAGACAAAAATGTAGAAATATAAAAGGTATTCAACCCATGTTCCTTGGAGCTAGAGCTTTCATGAGAGCTATTAAAAAAGATGCGGCATTTGCACTTTATGCAACTCCGATCAAGACCACAACAGACAAATGTACTTCAACATTACCCAATCAATATCAAGATTGCAAGGATGTCTTCGAGAAGAAAAATGCAGACATATTGCCAAAACATCGACCTTATGATTGTGCAATTGAGTTACAAGAATGAGCCCAACCACCATTCGGCCCAATCTATAACTTATCCCAGATAGAGTTGGCTGCATTACGTGAATACATTGATGAAAATTTGTCGAAGAACTTCATCCGACATTCAAAATCACATGCGGGGACGCATATCTTGTTTGTGAAGAAGAAGGACGGATCATTACGCATGTGTGTAGACTGTCGCAGTCTCAACAAAGTCACAATTAAGAATCGTTATCCATTGATTTCTGGGCTTCTCGACCAGCTGGGACGAACGAAGATTTTCACCAAAATTCACTATAGCGAATGGGGGGGGGGGGGGTTGCAACGCTAGCCGCGCCCCCACGCCCCGCGCGGCGCTGAGGCCGCGACGCCGAGCCCACGACGTTTTTTTACGATGCCTCGGCGTCACAATCTCCCGCTGCGACACAATTACAACGCCGAGCCGTCGTAAGGTAGCATGAAGGGGGAAAGAGGGCCCTCGCTGTGACGGATTTTTTTTTCTTGCAACGCCCCGGGCGTCGGAAATCCAAAAAACAAAACCCGTTGCGACGCCCAAAGCGTCACTAAGGGCGCCCCAGCGCCTCTGCGATGTCAGGTCGTCGCAACAGCATCACCACAGTGGAAGTTTTTTTTTTTTTTTTTTTTTTGGGGCTTTATAGCTCTCAACTGCACAAAAGCGTCGTTCGGACGCCCAACGTTGCAACGTCAGGGGGTCGCAACGGCGTCGCAACAAGGGGTCGCAATGATGTTGTGGTCAGCTTAGGTCATCACAAGGACGTCGCTTGGGGCGCCTGGCGATGGAATTCTTCTCTTCACCGGCCGGCTGCGGACATCGTCCTCCAGGCAGTTCCCCCGACTGTGTAACGGCGTTGACCTTATAGTTTCCCGCAATGCAGCAGTCCATTTTTTGGGATCGGTCGAACGATGCGCCGCCCTCATCAGCATCTCCTGCCTGTCTGGTCCGATACCCCATTGCTTTCCTCCCAGAAACTGGTAGTAATGAGATTGTTGCATGATGGCCCTCACAATATCTTCTGTTGTTGCTGTCAACATGTCAACGAGATGTGCTGCAGAGGAAGCACGCCAGGAAGAGTGCACCGATTCCGCCATGTTCGTCGTCGGCATATCCGTGTCATCCTCCAAGCTCATGTCTTGTTGAAGGAAATTAGATATGTCACTGATTGTGGAGAATGTCCAAGCACAAAACAGAACAATTGTCAAGTACAGAAATGTGTTACCTGTCTCATGTAGTCTCCAAACTGGCGGAATCTATAATGCCACCACGCAAGCCACGTTTGCAGTTCTGGCTGATCTTTCACATCCACTGCCCCTGAAGACACCCACCAGGCGCGTATGGTTGCAAACTCGGTCTCCGCCTCGTCGATGGAATTCGCATTTTCCACGCTAGGCACATACTGATATGATCCTGCCGGTGGCGTGACGCCACGAACCTTTTCGTGTTTTGCGTCAAACTCTGCATGAAGTGGAACCCGCAAGATCTCTCCTTTTCTTCCATTGGAGTCTTTGGGTCGTCCCCATATACCCTCCTAACTGCAGCCCAGTTTGCCTGGGCATTGTCTGCCATGAAGCCCCTAAAATCGGGAGGGGGCAACTTGGCGCTCGCCATTTGCTCATTAATTCCGCGCCACATATGCAACTCCGAATCTGTGTCTTCTCCCTTCATTTCGCAGATAGCAATGGTCATCAACTTTCTGCAATGTGGGTCGTATACATGTGCCCCATTGTCACCCAATCGTGGTTGGTAATTCGCCGGATGTGGTCAAACATGACCCAACAATTTGAGAGGTCTCCACTGGTCATCCACTTCACCAAATTGACGCCGCTCCCCGGTCCGCACGTTGACATCTTAAATATGAAGCACCTGTCCATCTCCGAGCCTTGACCAGGAAAGAAGCTGCCTTGGATGAAGTCGTAGCCGCATGTGCGTTTCACTTCCAAGATGGAGTGCATGTCTGATCCTCTTCCGATTCGTTTCTTGCAGCTGACAATGTGGTTCCTGACATTGGGGCTGCACACATGGGAGACAGCTTCTAGCACGTCCTTCATGTCCCCCTCGCCCAGCTTCTCTCTTGTGCTTCCGTCCTCCGACATTATTCTGCCAATTGCAATCCTATGTGCCGATGCGAGCTGTATCTGCTTTGGTTTTGCACCCGGCCTCAACCTCACCTCCTCCTTGATAATATCATGGGCTTGTTGAAAAGCGACTCTGCAATTGCCTCTGGCGAGGGGGTGCTCATGCTTTCCGATGTGAATGCATGCTCTGGTGCACGCTGGGCCGATGGTCCCGACGTAGTACTGCTTGGCGTTGCACACTGCCATGCACGTAGGGGCTGCGTTGCAATGGGCACACTTGAACGTCCCTGCAGGAACTCTACCTTGAGGCCAAAATGGGGTCGACGAATTGCCAATCCAGTCAGTCTCATTCCTGGTGCCTTTGCTAGTGTAATGGTAACATGTGCTCGAGAAACATTTAAGATACCCAGCACACAATACATATCTCACTCGAACTCCATCACCCAGGTTGGACGATGAAGTTTTGGTGACACACCAAGGGTGGCCGTCATGTTTCCTGTTCATTCCTGCGAGCATGCCGTCTGGGCCTGCGCCTGCCGGCACTGGAGGGAACTCGTAGATAGCATTCCCATCCACAACATCAGGCAAAGTTTCCACAGAATGGATTGGAGTTTTGTCGTAATCAAGCCTAAGAAGGTCACTGGAGCGGGAACCCGTTGTCTTCATCCTCCGCAATATGTCGATTACTGAGCGGACGGAAGTTGAGTCGGACGGTGTATGCTGAACACTCCTAGTGACGGACGACTTCGAAACATACGATGGAAGGACCATATAGTCTTCATCGTCACTGGATAAGTCGTGGACGACTGTTTCCCTGTTTTCCTGGATTTCCCTTTTCACATGTTTGGGCTTCTCTGCTTGTGAAGAGGTGCCCACATCCTTCACATCTTGCACGCCAGACCCTCTTGTGGAAGGAGGATCAACCAAGTTCCAGCGTGGGAACTCTTTAGGCACGATTTCACCAATGGCACTGTACCGGATGGATTCAGAAGCTGGGAGCCGCCACTCTTTGCCTTTTCCGAAATCTGCATGCAGAATGACGGCACTTTCCACAAAATTTCCATAAGCATCCTTCGTCTCCTCTTCCAAAAACACCGTTCCAGGGCGGAGCCCGAACTTCACACACAAGTACTGCTCAGTGACAATCGCAAATCCTTGGTCGCAGGGTATTTTAGCTTTCAGAGAATCAGGATGGAAGTACATGTTGACCCAAACACGGGAGTCCATTTTGAAGACGGGACCTTTCGGTACGCTCCGCAGCGAAGTCCTGCAATGAGAAGAGTGTGTCCTACCTAATAACACAAATGATTTTCTGGAGGATTCCGTATCCAACATGATGGGTGATCAGTGCACGTAAAGATGAAGGTGTGTAACGTACGTTAAAAAAACGGACGAAAACAGCAAGTTCACATCGGATATTTGGTGCCTGAATTGTAATGTACAACCACTTGGGGTACAATAAATCAGGCCTTCCCATGAATTTCGGCACCGAAATCTGGATGAACATCTCTGTCATGTAACAGCTTTGGAAGCCAAGGGATGAATTCTGGCAACAGAAATCGTAATTTGTTTACCTCATTAAACTGACCAAGCACCCAACGGATGGATTTCGGTGCCGAAATTCGGATGAACTTCTTCTTCATTAAATTGTATCTGCACATATGGGTTGAATTTAGATGCCAAAATACGGATAAATGTGTTCCTGATTACAGTCGTGATTGACCACGTGTCCGGATATCGGTGCCGACTTCCGAATGACAGTAATCCTGATTCGGCAGAATGGATGTATTTCGGCGCCGAAATTCATTCTTCATCTCCTTTTCCGACCCTAATTCTGCTGCCCTGCGTATAGATTTCGGTGCCAGAATTCATCGGAAGTCCTTTCTGTTTTTATTTTTCTTTGCGACAGATGAACTTTGGCGCCGAATCTCATCCAACTGCGACCACCACCATTTGGAGGTCGCACCAATTTAGCAATAATGATTTTAAAATGACCTCAAATATTGGCGGATAGAGTAATTTATAAAACAATTCATTCATTTGCCAAGGTGTCGCTTGGAATACAACGTGTCCACCTACGTGACATATTTTTTACCTAACTCATATTTTACTGAATTTTCGGCAAAACTGACGTGACGTGACGTCAATGACGTGTGCAACCCTGACTCTGCCATGTTCAAGGGCGCGAGTTGCATGATGACCCGTACAAGCCTGGCTTTGACATCCACATCGTCTCTCAAATTTGTATTGTCCAGCAAGAATTCAGCAAGGCCCCCGCATAATGCAAGTCCGTGCGAACCATCCGTTTGTGGTCGTAAAATGCATCCTCGGTCCTTGCCGCCAAATAATCGTCCATAGAAAATGGAGGACGCCTCAAGGATTACGCGTGCTTTTCAAGGTTTTCCAATATCAACCATGTTTTATCCATTATTGGTTGTTTTCCATCAAACTCCCGCAAAGCAATCAACACCGACTCCACCATGTACACAAAATTTGCATATTTCGCTCAGAAATCGTCGGAGCGAATGATTGCGCGGACCCTTCGACTTTTGTTCAAAGACTTGGACTTACGAGAGTCGCGTAAGGTGCCCACATACGCATCCCATTGAGGGTCAATGATCACCTGCTCCAGACCCGCCCTCACAGTCACCAGTCGATTCACTATCAAAAAGTTTGTGGCAAAGCGGGTTTCACCCGGGTTCTTAAGGCTGTATTTGGGTTCATGCTTTCAAAACAATGCCAGAGGGATGTGATGTGTACGAATGAACATCACAACCGACTTTGCCCTTTTTACTAGTTGTTTCATCCATGATTCTTTTCCCCAATCCTCCAAAAGGAGATCAAAGATATGTTGAGTTTATTGGAAGTCCATGGAAAAAAATAAATTGAGTCTATTGCTTTCAGTTTCTTCTTAAAAAAAATAGATAGTAGTATATATAACATTTTTAGTAAAGAGTTCTTCATCAAATATTGATAATATTTTTTACTAGATATTTTAATTGTTAATATGAAAAAACATTTAGATGTCAAAATCTAGAGTTTACAACCACTTGTCCATATATCAGCTGGCACCTCTAGATTATAGGTTTGTGTATCTTTTTAGTAAAAGACGACACCTCAAAAACCCAAAACATATGCTATGGACTAGAGCAAATCAACTTGTTTTTAGGTGCAAAATAGTCCATAGCTCTCAATCCCTAAGATAACTAGTCCATATAAAAATGGATTTGGGTTGGATTTAAAAATGGCACCCCTAGTGTGTTTTTCTTTGTACCATTGTATGAATGTACATGATGTTTTCAGTCCATAAGATTTTATGTGTAACATCTGTACTCCACAGTAATCAACTTTAAAAGTCCATGGCTTTCTGGTACATGATTGTTTTTGCAATCTAACAATTGGTACACATACCTATTACAGTTAGAAACCCCACACCACATAAATTTAGATGAAATATTGAGTTGTTGGACAAATTGAAATATGGGTAAAATCATGGAGGGAGGTCACTGCAGAAACTGTCATGTTACGCAAAAACTGAGACACCCAATCTTGCAAATACCCAAGAACCAGAGATGCGAAGTCCAAAACGCACTTGAAGTTCTAGCTTCAATCCTACCGCCTGCCAAGCCTTCTGCTGCTCATGCTGCTCACACTTGTTGACCTGCAGCTCTTCTTGGCCGCTTAAAACCCCCCTTAAGTGGCTAAGGCCCTCACTGGCAGCAATCCCCTTCTAAATCATGTCTACATATCTCATTTCTATCCTACAGTGCATCCTCTTAGTCCCCTCCCTCACTGACCTGCCTCTACTCTTCTCTCGTTTTGCTCAGCTAGTTGGTATGCTAGAGTCACGGAGAAGTTTCCCCTAGTTAGCCTTCACGGCCCCAAAAACAGTGGTTATGTTTTCCACGGATGTCTCTATCCTTTATTAATTTGATTAAAAGGGCCTCCATCCCCTTTCTCTATTAATTAAAAAAAAAAAAAAAACCATGTTGAAGTCAATGGAGAAAATGTGGTCAAAGGACCTTACACCGTGTCAAAGCACCCATTGGTGTGTTGTGCTGAGTCATGCCCCTTACTCTGACCTTCCTCTTATGTTTTGCCAAAGCAAGAGAGCCCATCGCCGTTTTAGGCTTGTTTTTTTTTTTTTTTGGGATAAACAGGGGACAAAGGCCGTGGAACCTTATTTGGATTTGTTTAGGGAAAAAAAAATTAAAGTGTACACACACTGCACCCATGTTTGTTTGTTTGTTTGTTGGTCACACATATATATATATATATATATTTGAATCTAAAGGGAGGGCGGAGCATCCAGAGCTGTAGTTGGAGTTAGTTGAGGGGGAAAATAGGCGGACGCATAGAAACAACGACAAGGAACCCTTTAAAACTTACTCTTACTCACATACTGGTTGTACCTATGTATATGGCATCCTAGCTAGACAACACAGAGTAGGACAAATCCCCTCAATAATTCCAAATAAAGTGTCCTCCAGGGCCTCTGCCCCCTTCTTTATTTTAATTTTTGAAAAGTAGGACAATTGTTTTTTTAAAGGACAATTTTTGTTTTTGAACTTATGCCCATATTTATTTGCAAAACGACGAAAATAAAGGGATGAGAAAAAATGATGAGCTACTTTGGACTTCAAACCCATCATGCAATGTGGTGGTATCCAAGATTTGAACCCTAGCTCTATCCCGCAGACCACTTTCTTGTTGCCATCCTCAATCCCCGTCGCCTCAACTCCACAAGCAGCTCTTACTTGGTTGTGGGTGTGGAGATGCTTGGATCTGCATACTCAAACCTGTCGAGATCTTGGTGCAAAATTGTTTTTTCAGCCATTGATCTCACAGCGAGTTTGGCGCAAGCTTAACTTGGTGATTGGCTGATTCTTCCACAGAGTTATTAATGAATTGAATTGCAATCGCGACAGGTAAGAAATCGCAGCGTAAATTAGGAGTTCGGATAGTTCATTCGTGATCTTCTCAGTCTATATTGGAATGGGTTGGTGTGGCATTGACATGTTTGTTGCATACATTTTTGGTATAGAAAGATTGGAAGATAACTATCAAGGCATGATTGATCAATTTCAAATTAATAATCTTTTGCTTTGGCAGTCGTGTGGTTAACTACCTCCCTTCTGCTGTCCTAATCGTCTATATTTCTAAATGAGATCAGGACTGGCCTGATCTACACACTGTTCGGGTGCATCTCTAGGGTTGAAATATTTTCTTCTGAAATATCTTGGCAACGGCAATAATTTGTTTTCGAGTTTTCTTTATAGATATCAGTAGCTAGAAAATTACTAGATGCAAAGCTGCACCTTCTTCAACCTGCCTGTGCACATGGAAATCCACTAAATCTATCTAATTGCAATGGAGTAGCTGCTACATATTGATCTCCATCTTGTTGTCTATCTAAATTTGTTAACTGGATTACAGTACAAACTAGATCGGAAGCATATCCAATTTCGGAATATGATTGGAGGCCAGTAGGCTTAGGCCATTTGAGCTCACGAATTATTCTCATGAGATACAGTGGCCGATCACAAGCTACAAGACGATAAGCCTATTTTAGATGCAAGCCTAGCTAGCCACGGTGATTAGAATTAATGAATTATGTTGTTTGTAGGGGTGTTATCCTCTGGTAATTCTATTTACTAGATGTAGGTTAAATTATGAGATTGGTGATGGGCGGAAAGTGGTCAACAATTTGAGGTGACCTACATCTCAGGAAGGCTGCAATATTGAATCTGGGATAGGAACGTTGTGATTGCCAGAAGCAATATAGGTGGGGAGAGAGGCCGAGGTGAACGGAGAATGACTCCATCAAAGTATGTGGTTGTGCTCCTCACCTTCATGACAATCGGGATGCTTGCTGGTAAGCTGATCGGCTGTTTATACTATATTGGCTAGTTTTAAGTGAAGCAATGGGAACTCATGAAAGGTCCTTTGTCTCATTTCCACGCATGTGAAAGGGTAGGAAGAGGCAAAAGGGATCTCGGGATGAGGAGGAAAAAGATGAATTTAGATACCTACTGTTCATAAATTTGGTTGTGGGTGCGGCATGTAGGGGCTTTACTGCAATTTACTTTGCTCAAGCGCTTGGAAGAAACAAGTGGTACGTTATGGCTAATGGACCCCTCATGTTGTTGTGACCAGCCAGTTTGTGATTGTGGTTGAATTCTGTCGTGTCATTCTACACGTATTAAGGTTCTTGCAGTCGATGTACATTACTTGCAGGGGGAGTGGATGATTATGCCCCAGCATGTCTCATTTGATCTTGAGGGATCAGGAGTAGTATGACACTTTGCCATTTGGTGCCTCAGAGTAGGTAATCTTTACCTATTGGATTGAGCCCAAGAATTGCTGCTTAGGAACCAATTTAGAAAGTGATTGCAGCTCGATTGCAGAAGAGCGTTGATCACACCTGCAGTAGTAGCCAATTCCGATGCGAACATCTTGACATCAAGTTTTTGTTTGTACTTCTTACCTACCTTGTATTCAAGACTGGATTGAATTCCAATGCATGGACCACTTCCTAAACATTCATGGAAACACATGGCCCTTTGATTCTGCCAATCACCACAGTTTCGTCTTTGTGATCATGTGTGGACAGGTGTAGGGCTGCACAATGTGTTTGGAAGATTTAAGGTTCAAGAGAAATGTGATAATCAATCCCTACATTTGCCCAATGGTGAGCTAGCTAGTAGTGCAATTGCTGTGGTATAGTTTCACATTTGTAGGTACAAAAATTCTGCTCTAGGTAGTTGAGTGTGGGAGGTTGTACTTCAGCAATCATGGGGAAATTTAGCGGACAATTTTGATTGTGAAAGAAGAGACATACATGAGTCGGAGAGGAGGCAGGGAAATCGGTTGCACCTGAAATTCATGTTTGGCAAGGGATCTTAGTCTCTCCTTTTTCTGTGTTTCAAGCTCCACATATTATAATGCGTAAAGTCCTGACTGAAGTGCGGTGGTGTGTATCCTACAGGATATTCTCTGTGGGATAAGGACGAAGAGGCGAGGATACTTCGAATTGGTCTGGTACGTGCTCAAATCTCTGGCCAGCTACTTCAAGCGCAACTGTACAGGAAGCAGGTTCTGATCATGTGCTGACAGATTAACACTTCACCAGTCTAGGTTTTGCACAGTATCTGGAAATGGTTACAGTCTTACTCATATTACCTGTACAGTTGTTCTCACACTCTAGTTATTACGCCATTTGTGTGCCCCGCTACCCTTGCTCTATCTCTCGCACCCTGTTTGTTGTTTGTTTCTCTCTAGCCCTCCTGTGGGCGCCGTGATAAATTTCTTCGTTTCTTTCTTCTATGAATTAGGCATGTTAGCTAATGTTGGTGGCTTTGATTTGGTTTTCTTGTGCTATACATCGGCCATGGGCCCTCATGGTCCCGGGTGGTCGTCGTCAAATTTCCTTAATCCATTCTTATTTCTTTGTTTCTTTCCGTACTCATTTTCTTGTTTGTAGTATAACTGGGTGTAGTCTAACGCATACATCCAGCGAAGTGAAAACAAATAATATGGCTTTTTCTTCCTGAATTATAGAGACTCTTAGGCAGTTAGTCTATGTGGGCCTCTCTGGTACCTTTGTAGATCCGTGTGCCAAATCATTTCTCTGGGTGCAGGTGAAACAAGAGATACTGAATTGGACACCAAGGATGCTCCTCCTCCACAACTTTTTGAGTGATGAGGTATTCCGCTCACTGTGCTGTAAGGCTATGTCAAGCCAAAGTTCGCAAGGAAAGCATGAGTACATTCTGTTGAATGAAGAACATGTTTTTGCTTATCCCACCACAAGACCACTTCTCGTTGTACATAAGTTGTACATGAGCCCCCCCCGGACGTTTTTAAGTATCATTTCGTTCATGATCTCTCTTCCACCTGCCTACCCCAAGTTCTTCTATCTATGTGGTCAGTAGGTATGATACATACTGAAGGTGACAAGAAAATGCCAGACTCTGGGTTCGGCATTCCTCTCATTCTTTTTCTCTTGTTTTGTCTTGTTATTTGAGAGGCTATTGAAGCTTTCCGTGGACCTCATAACGTTTCTGTCTCTATTTCTTTTTTTTCCCTCCTTCCAGGGGTCCCTTTTTATTTTTCTTTCCATGTCTCTCCCGAGTTGTTTCTGCTGTTCTACTCGTATCCTTTGCAGGGCTGTTTGGGCCTTTTGCTCTGTCAGATATACTTCTATATCATCAGGCAATTAGCTATGACCAGGCTGTTTCTGACTCTTGTCAAATGTTGAATTATTCAGTCCCTTTCCTTCATATTCTCTGAGGATTCTCTGTTTCCGTTCTAGCCTATGTGATCCCTTGGGCCTTTAATGAGCCTCCTGCAGACCTAATAAATCCTCATTTCTTTCTTCTCCTGACTCTCTCTCCCTCTTCTCTATGTAATGTGTCCAAGATTCATGGATGCAGGAGTGTGATCATCTCATCAATGTGGCACGGCCTGAGTTGCAGAAGTCAACTGTAGTGGATCTAGAAACAGGCAAGGCACGTGTCCCAATGTTTGCAGATTTATTTTATAGTCTTTGTCCTCATCCTCTGCTGCAATTTTCCCTAGAGTTGTATAATGAGAAAATTTACCTCCGCCCTCACCCAATACAAAACTCTCCTACTCACCGTCTTCCTGGGGTCAGCAGAAGGGTGTTTGGCTTTAGAAATACTGCATCGTAAATAGGAGAGGAGACCATCATTTTCTGTTGGAACTCTATGTGACTATAATGCACATCTTGCCCTTGAGCAACTACGGTCATGTTTCTATCGAATTCCAAGTTATATTCTGCAGTACTATGTGGTTATAATATACTATATTCAGTGTATGTTGCACAGCTTGTCTTGGGGTTTGAGATTGGATCTGGACCTTAAAATAGAGACCTGCTCTTATAAAGAGCATATCTGCACCTATCAATATGCTGCCATGCAGGATGCGAAGCCTCTAAGTTGCAGGCTTGCAATTTCAGAAAGGCTCCAAATAGCTAGTAACACAAAATTTCATGAAACTAGCTCACAAACTGTGGACTTGTCAAATAAATTATTATAACTATCACAAAGCATGAAAACCTCAATCCAGGGGTATGAACTGCAATGGGAGTTGTGTGGATGTACTAAATTGGCTATGAAATGCACCAAAGAATCAGATAGTATAGAGACTCGTAGCTCAGCAACTTGGGAGACTTGGGAGCAGGTGCCACTGTGGGTAGTCACAAGAAGCCTTGGGGTTTGTGCACAGTTAAACCAACTGCCAGGGAGTATTTTCGTACTAGATTGCGAGAGTAGTGAGGATTGATCTCATTAAACAGATCTAGTTAAACACATAGATTCCATGTATGATGAACATGCTTAAATTGTCTAGGGAAGTTATTAATTGATACTGGGTATTGACATATATGTGTGTGGCATGGCAAGTATAGGGCATTGAGAGCGATGTGCGGACGAGCTCTGGCATGTTTCTGTCTTTCAGTGACCAAGAAGATCCTTTAATTGTGGTACTTGTGGCAATATAAATTAGTGTCATTGCATTTCAATTCTATCTCTCTATTTAATGTTGTTCTACTTTGTCCCATGGGCTTAACCCGGGTTCCATGCGACCTTATAAGCTGGTTTTGTCTATTTGTTCTTAATCTGGTCTTTGAACTGGTGGTTGCAGGCAATAGAGAAACGTATATCAGTGTTTTCCATGATACCAGAGGAAAATGGAGAGGTTCTTCAGGTTTTACGGTATTCCCCATACTTGGCATGCTTACCTGATTTCACAGATAGTCAACCTAAATTTATAATTAACTGAACTGTTTTGGGTGCAATTAATTCAGAATGAGGTGCAAAGAGTATAATGATTGGGGAAACAGAACTTCTATAGGCATTCACCATTCCTATGGCCATTCAATGTTCCTCACTGGGTCCTGAGTTCTAGAGGGCTGCCTTTAGTGTTTACTGGAGACGTTGATTTCATATTAGAAACCGTATTGTTATCCTCTATAGAATATGTTGCAATGGTCGCACCACCACTCCACCCATTGGAGACAAGGACAGATTCCCAGAAAATAGGTTGGGGCCTGCATAGATTCTACACATGTTACCATGTTACACTCCTAGTTACACTGTACTGTCCATAGAGCCAGGAGAGTGAAGGTTGAGGGGGGGGGGGGATGAAGACACGGGGAAAATATAGATTGCCCTGCATTTTATATGATAGTCCTTGGTGAGGTTTGTGGTGTTTAAACTGCAGAAATTAACTGTTGGATGTACTAGATCATACTCTATGTCTAGCCCTACTTTTGGTGTGAAGATGCACTGATTGTTTGATGTAGGACCTTTGAAGCGAAGTTTCAAGTGTCTAATCAGATCTTTACTTGCATGTCTGGGAAGGTATGAGCAGGGACAGTTTTATAAGCGGCATCATGATTATTTTTCGGAAACGGTAATTTCTACTACTAACAGTATTCTTGCTGATGATTAACGGGGGAGGATCTTGTCATGAGAGGGTTGAGCGTGAGCCAGCTATCATGAACGCTGGGAGGGCTGGACACGTAACAGGGAACAATTGTGCTAGAATGTGGGCTAGCACCACTGATCACATGTAATCTAGAGCCTAACTGTACTGTACTTCCCGAAGTTTTATGTCTCCATAGTCAAGTAGTTCCACGAGGTGAAACAAACATGTTTTTCTTTGCTCGAGGTAACAGAAGTTGGATTATGTTTCAGTTCAATTTGAAGAGGGGTGGGCAGCGGGTGGCTACAGTGCTGATGTATCTGACAAATGAGGTCGAGGGTGGCGAAACCCTCTTTCCAATGGTACAAGTTGCAGCTTGCTTAAAATGCTACATTTGTCTTATACACTTCCATTAGAGGTTATAAAGCACTACATTTCTTATTGAAAGCTGAGGGTAACTTGTTGAACACAGCAGGTTCTCGACTGTCAAATGACAGTTGGGAAAAAATGTCTGTAACCTGAAGCAAAGGTGTTTGGAAGAACTTTCTGGTGCGATAACTTGCTTATGTTTCGAGGGTTGTCAAACCCGCGGTTTCTGTGCACCACAGGCTGGAAAGTCCGAGTGCAGCTGTGGTGGTGAAATGGCACAAGGCATTTGCATTAAGCCCAAAAGAGGCAACGCTATTCTCTTTTGGAGCACGGTGTGCAACTTTTCTCTCTCTTGCTGGTTGTTCTGTGATCACATAAAGATTTTCTCTGTTCGTTTCTCTCTCTACCTGGATGAGACATTCCACCCTTTATGCCAAGCTCGTAGATTTGAGTATATTCTGGCTTCTGTAATTCGACGGTTTGTTTGTTCTGTGGTTCTTTGCTGACCTACTCACTTGGGCCCTTGGGGCATACCATTCATGAACCTCATCTGTTTTTTTCTCTCTGACGTTATGAAGTATCATTTCATTTCTCTTCTTCCTCTCTCTATGTAAGAGAGAATGTATTCATAAGACGTTGTTCGCCGTAGCCTGTGGCCATTGACCCCGCGGCCAGTTTGAGTGGAACACATGAATAAACTACCTTTTGTCTAGTAGTATGACTTACCTTGGAACACTAGTTAGACAATTGATCCGAGTTTTCCACATATCCTCTAGAAGTGCCTTTACACAAGCATCAATCTGCTGTGTGTGATTTGCCCAATAACTAGGCCCTAAGCTTTTGGCTAAGCCTCGAGCGAGGTTTAAAGGTACAGGAACAAATCCCTTGATGGATTTGAAGAGGGCGTCTCTTGAAGAGGGTGAAATTACCTAGGACAATGATTCGATCAGAAAGTGAGATTGTCAGTGCCCATTGTAACCTGAAAACAAAATCCACATTCTGATTTTCTCATGGGTACTCTCATCAGAGAGAAACCCTCGTCATTCCGTCAATGGAATTGTTCATGTACCTATGTTTACCAACTGTTTACCATGGGCGGCTGAGCTAAAAGCCCATGTCTTTTGGGGTCTAGTTATTGGGAAAATCACACACAGCAGATTGATGCTTGTGTGAAGAGGATATCTGGAAAACTCTGATCAATTGCATGTTTCACTTGGGGTAAGTCATACTACCGGCGCCGTCAGCCCCTAACAAAGGTAGTTTCTGTCCCTTTTTATTCCACTCATTAAACTGGGCGCAGGGTCAATGGCCACAAGGCTACGGCAAACAACGTCTTATGAGTACATTCTCTCTTGCATACAAGAGAAGAATTAGGCAGGAAGAACTAACCCTGCTAGACGAAGCTGACTTGGAGGCTAAGGCCATGTCGGAAGCACTAAAATCCTCCGAACAAAACAAAGTTAAGAATAAACTTCCCTGAACTTGTTTCAAGTTTGGGTGAGGCCCTTGAGGATGATCTGAAGGGCCTACCGATCCTCGAGCGGCACTAGACTGAAATCTAAACTCGTGGCGGGGAGGGGGCGGGGAGCCTTCCTTTGAACAATAAACAGATGCACGCAGAAAGGAAATAGAGATCATTGTCAATGCCCAATTTGTGCACGTAGGCTGAAAACAATATCCATTTCATGATACAATGTCCAGGGTGAGGTTGACCTGCTTGAGGACCATCAAAAACATAGTTCCTGCACCTCTGTTCACCAACCTTCAAATTTTTGAGGCTGAGCCAGCTAATTAAGCCCTGGCCCCGTTGGGGTCTAATTGCACACACAGCAGATCGGTGCTAGTGTGGAGGGCTTTCCAGAGGAATCTGGTTCAATTTTAAAAAGCCCAAACTAATTGTTTATACCAAGGTAATTAGTCTACTGTAACTGAGTGAGCCCGGGCCTCACAAAGGTAGTTTTGTTCCCTCTTATTCGCCTGGGGACTATGGCAACGATGCTACAGGAAACAACATCCCCACAACATCTTAGTACATTCTTTAACAGACAGATCTGTCAAAATTGAATTGTAGTTTTATGGTGGCTGGTTGCAGTTGGGGACCACACTTTTCTGGCTTGTTTCCCTTTTTGTATCAGCTTTGAGCTTCCTGCATGCACATTATTATAAAGTTTCATTCTTTTTTCTCTCTTATTCTACATTGTCTCCAGGGGACGTTGGGTACCCGGGTGGAGGTTATACAGTTTCTTTATGGCAATCTCATGCTCAGTTCCATACTTGTCTGAGTGAAAAGTGGTTAGTACTCATGTGAGCCAATGTGGTTTTGTGGTACATGCAGACACTGGATGGATCAGTAGACCCTACAAGTATGCATGTTGGGTGCAAGGTTCTAGGGGGCGAAAAATGGTCAGCAACTAAATGGTTGAGACAGCACAAATATGAGTGATACTCTGTGTGAGAGAGCAGTATATTCATTCAAGAAAAGGCTTGAAAGGTCTACAAGGTACAGGGAGTTGTCCACCAGGCCCAACGGATTTCAACCCCACATCCAAAATAGATCTACAAAAACATGTTGTTTTCTAGTTTATTTTTGAGAAATGCCAAAAACAGGGCCCCACATGCAACGGTAGGGTTTTGGCAGGTCTTTTCTGATTGGCCCCACATTTGGACAGGGTGTGCAGAGGGTAGGGTGGCTGGGTATTCTCTGGTTGTTTGTTTGTTTTTTTTTTTTTTTTCCTCTGGTATTCCCTGGTTGAATTATCAAACTGACAATTTTTTTTTTCCCCCAAGTTACACGATTTTTACTAGGCGGGGATTTTTACTGGGCGTTTAGGGGTTAAGCATCCCAAGCCTACAACTAAAAAATCTGATTTTTTTCTAAGAATATGTACCCCAATCGCTCAATAAAACAAAATTAAGCATAGAAAACTGGACATCTAGCAAGCTGGAGGCTATAGCATGGGCCAATAAAAAGAAATGTGCGAATGCTGGAACTTTGTCTTTTGTGCGTCCTTCAATAATCCTTGGTAAAACCTTCCAGGGCTGCCTCCCCTTTCAAAAAAGAAAAAGAAAACATATCGTTCTAATCTTTTCTGTTCTTACAGAGGTGCATATGGTAGGCATGTTTTCCAAAGTTCAATTTGGGAGATTCGTATTTCATGATCACAAAAAGACAAGCAATTAGGCATGTATTTCATACACTATCAACTAGAGCATCTTGCTTGTATTCTGCCCACGAATTAAATCCTTAGGTACCAGACAATCCCCGGATGCCAAATCCACCAAGGGTGATTTCGTATGTGAACCCATTCCCATTCTTGATATCATCCACGAATGGGTTTGACATAAGAACCCATTGTATGGCTACCCTTTCCTTGTAAACCCATTCTAGTGTAAGTAATTCATTGAGTTGGATTGACTTCTTTTGCCATAACCCTTTCTTGAGCAAAATTATAACCTGGGATGAGTAAATTGTGAGCCGTCCTTTTTACAAACAAAACAACGAGTAAATAATTGCTTCACTCTACAAAATGTGTCTGAAGCAACAACCCATTTCCTTCTCTGCCGCAAGTGAACGCTGCTGCTTCAATAACAAGAGCCATGCCTTCACTTTCATTGCCCGTCTATTCAATTCCTTGACGCGCCAGTCGACTTGCATTACGCGTTCTTCGACTAATTCCTTCAGCTGCTCATCGACTTCCTTCACCACTCTATTGATATTTTTGAGCACCTTATCTCTGTGTTCTTCTTCAACAGCCTCGAGCTCTTCCAACATATCCCAACACTGTATGCTGTCCTCCGAAATCTTGTCCAAGGATACGCCTGCAACGCCGGAAATTCCAACCATAAAATATTGCAAGAGCGTCATCCAATCCCCGTAGTTCACTGCAAACCAACCCATAACTTTGACAGGAATCGCAACCGCTGAATCAATGTAAACTTTGTGGGAGATCCTCTGAGCGCTCAACAACACGAGACATATGCTTAGAGATGCTTAGAGATTTTTCAATATATAGCTCCTGCAGTGGGCACCAAGCCCTATTGAGCACTAATTTTACTCATCTTTTTTGTACTCTTTTAGTCCCTCATATTTGGAAAAAGGACATCCATTGATTAGACATCAGCAGCACATACTTCTGTTAGTACCTGAGCTTTTCCACCAAATTTTCCTCTAAATTTCATCCATGGTAGAAGAGCTCAGGGGCAAACTAAAAAGGGGTTGGAAAAATAAAACACTAAAAGCTACCTAATCCTGAAAAAATCTCTCCACAACTTTTTGATGCATTGAAGACTTTAGATTTTCTTAGTCCCTACCCTACCCATCTGAAGGACTAAAGAGAAAATAGAAGAAGGCAGTACATACTTCCAATAGTACTACCAAATTCTGGTGTATTTTCATCCTAATGGATGACAAAAGGCAAACTAAAAAGAGTTGGAAAAGGAAAACACCACTTTTTTTCTTTATTTTGGAGGGAAAAGGGACAAAAAAAAATGTGGGGACAGAAGCCCTGAGTGCATTAAAAAAGAAAAAAAGAAAAAAAATTGTTTTATAAAAAAAACCATGCAAAGCTATTCCTGAGAAAAGCTCTCCATAACTTTTGGGCTTGAATATATATACACTGAAGACTTTACAGTGGCCCACAGCAAAGGAATAATGTCAGAAGTCCCACCACCCCACGCATGCTTCCTATCCATGTCCCTCATGTGAGCCAAACTTTGGTTCCCCGAAGGAATGGAAATGGTACATAAGAAAAGAAACAAAGATCCTTTGCAAGTCAGACTGCAGACCTTGACTTGACCGGATGGATGACAGTTCGTTATTTCCACGGCACGCCGTCCACTGTCATGCCAGGCCGCACGGCCCCCACGTATACCATACGGTTATGTACATACTCACCTACCTATCGTATCGTATCGGACAAACCTAGGTCCGTATCTAGCTGGTACACAAACGTACGTTCTCAACTCAAATTATTTACGCCAACTTGTTTAATTTTTTCTGAAGGTGGTTTAATTTTATTTATTTATTTATTCGAACGTGTATATAGACGTGTCACGTGGTTGGCTTCTTTTTATTTGATATTTCCTTGGTGTCTAGTTTTGGGCGGACAGATTGCAGATGAATGATTTTGTCGGTAATTACAGAGTTCGTCTGCAGTTGTCGTTTTCATCCACTGTGGCAGGAGAGCGAGACCTAGTTGGTGGGGGTACTATAGAGCAGCGATGGTGGGGCCGCAGGAGCACATGGCCCGTGAGTGAATGGCAGGCCAGAGCGTTGAGAAGGAGAATGTGCGAGACAGATCTAAGTTATTCGAGTTCGGGGATCGGCCTGAAGAGAAACAGCCAACAGAGTTGCATCGGATGCGGCCTCAAATAGGGCGTCGGAGTCCACGATGGTGGGCCCGCTAAATTAGCCAAGCTTTACGACGCCAAGTTCGTCTCTTCCGGTGAAAACCTGCTGTCTGCTGATGCATTCCCTGCTCTGTGAAGTGACATCGACCGTGATCATTGTTAAGCAGCTTCTCCATCTGCTTGAATGGTACGTGCAGAGCATGGAAGCACTTTTGTCCCTAATTGTGGCGATCTGTAGCTGAGACAGGCATGTGTTTTCATGAGAGTTATCTGGGGGAGAGAGATGCTCTGCCAGATTGCGCTCTCAGCTGTGATGGATTTGTTATCGTACGACAGCGAGATTGTTTCTTTTTGAAGTTTTGGTGCATTCCGGAGCCTAGTCCTAGCCTTTGGATGCAAATGGCCAGGCTGTGTGGAGAGCCTGCGGGGTAGGAGAGATAGGGCGGGGGCTGAGAGCTGCCTGGTTTCCCTTGGCTCTTCTGTTTCTGCTCCTGCTCATGGATGTTGTCTTGCCGGCGGTCAGAGTTTTTGGACTTCAAGTACTCCATAGCTGATGCCGAGGTTTTGAAGTTTGATTTCGAGACATAGCAGAATAGGAATTACCCTGGGATACGAAACTTATCTTCCGGGTATGTCGGATATACGAGATGATTGGAAGGCCTTCTGCCATCAGTTGACAGGGCTTCTCACTGCGTGGTTCACTGTCTGGTTCGAACTTTGGATAGTACTTAGGACGACAGTCGATTGGTCAATGACCAAGTCAGCAAAATTCTGAGAGTCGACGTGGAATTACACGACGGGCCCCTGTGATTTTTACTCGATGTCAGCTCAGTTGCCATTGTCTTTCCATGGGCTTATGTTTCTACACTTTCTGTTGTTAAGTTTCTGAAATGTAGCAAGAATTCGAGGAATTCTTTTCTTAAGGAATAATACTGAAGTGGTCCAGACTGTGTTGAACCTTTGTTTCAGTGGCCCTGATATGTGGCATCACATTTGCCCACCATGGCACCACTTGTGCAATCTCCAAGCGAAGAATATCGGGCTCTAGTGGATAAGGCGTATAACAAGTTTGCACGATTACGGGAATTCCCACCCTATGGGCGCAACAAATGGGACTTTTATTTCCATAAAGCCTTCCAGGTGAGTGGTTGCCAACCTCTGGAAACCTCAGGAGTTGTTTTGAGTATGCAGATCAACTGTGATGGCAACTATCAGGCCGCGTATCAGTGTGTTCTGGAGCAAGGGTGGGGAAGAGAGGGGCAGGGGAGGGGGGAGGAATCAACAATGTTGCAACTGTGTGCAAATGTAGGCAATGTTTTTCGAGCTACATGCCTATGTCATACTTTTCATATGGTGATTGGAGTACGATTAGACCTCAACTTAGCAACTTTCCTTTGCTGTAGTTATTTTCGTTTTGTTTTAATTTGTAGCACCATGCACCAGGTCTACTCGAAGCTATGGAAATTCCAGCAAGAGAATCGCCAAAAACTGGTCGAGATGGGGCTGAAAAGGTGGGAGATAGGAGAGATTGCATCCCGTATTGGACAGTTGTACTACAACTATTATCTGCGCACCAGCGATGCTAAGTTCCTGTCTGAATCTTTCATCTTTTATGAGGCCATCATGAGTCGTGAGTATTTTAAGGACAATGACAAGGATGTATCGCTGGCCAACAAGCAGCTGAGGTACACTGCACGGTTCATTGTAATTTGCCTGCTCCTTAATCGAAGGGAGATGGTTCAGCTACTTGTGCGCCAGCTCCGCACTCTTGTGGAAGAATATAGCCGCACATTCCAGGTTTGCTTGGTCCTTCTGTACATGGCTTCTAAGACTGTCTTACTGATAAGTTTTATCCGATTCCAGATAATATGCCTTCAGCTTGAATTTAACCAAACTCTATAGAAGGAAATTGTAATTTTTTGCTGGTAGCTGGGATGGCTAAGCTATTTTGGTGTACCTGAGGAAATCATTCGGCAAGTTCATGTCTGAATGTTTAAAGAGCTCCCACGGTACTTCAGGTTTCTCATAATCTTGTGTAGATGTAGGATAATACCTTGTTCTGTAGCCCTAATCTGCTATTTCCAATGAGCCAATTGATAGCTCATGTACAAATCTGGAAGCCCCTTGCTCAATCCTCACACCCAGATAGAATTATGCACCTGGGGCACAGTTGCACATTCTATTTTTCCTTCTCAAACCTTTCTTCAAACACTCATTTAGATTTGAAGAGCAGGACTATGTTGAGATCTGTGATCCAAGAGATGAGGGAAGGTTGGTTTTGTGCTAAGGAACATCCATCAACACATTGAGAAGTAAATCGCACCATCTTACAAAGCATTCACTCAACAAATAAGGAATGCTTTTTTTTGTCCAGGGCAATGATTCAAAGGAGTGGAAGCTAGTTGTGCAAGAAATTGTTCGCTTCATGAAAGCTGACACTGGGTGTGACACCAGCAGGCCACTAAGATACAGTGTGCTTCTTGATCCTCATCCATCACTGCTCCCCACCATAGGCAAGCTGGAGGGAAAGAAGCCTCTGCGGTTGGAAGATGCAGTTCTTGCCAGTTACTACCATAATGAGGTCAGCATTCTGCAATGTCTGAAGTTCTTCTTCCTTAATCCGTTGTGTGGGGAGTGAGGTGTCAACTAGACTAGAGTAAGCAATAGTGTTCACAGTGAATAAGAGCCAGATGAGAGGGGCTGGTCAACACGCCTCTCCATCGGGTTTCTTGTCATGATGAAGAGGGAATTGCCACCAAATTGGCCAAGCAACAGCTGATGTTTCCAAAAAATAATTTATGGACAATGTGAGGGAATAATCCAAACAGAATGCTAACCTGTGTTTTACCCTGTGACAGGTGAAATTCAGTGAGCTGACACTCGACACATTCAGAATGCTGCAGGCTCTTGAGTGGGAGCCAAGTGGGGCCCTGTATCGCACACGGTCTGGAGAAACCAGCAGTCGGACACCAGGGGCATCAGGGCGCATAGGAGCTGTTGAGGAGATTGCTGACCCAAGTTTGCCACCCAATCCCCACAAATACATCTTGTATCGACCCACAGTTCAGCAGTTGCTTCTTGTGCGTGAAGCTGCATCTTTCCTTTTAGCACCCACGTCTTTCCATGGTTAGAGCAATACCATGAGTTGCATGATGCTGGTTTTGTACCTTGGTGTATGAAATGAGATCACCAATGGAGTGTTGGGAGATTATGTTTGTGTCAATCTTTTGCATATCCATAGAGCTGGATATTATGAATTGGAATCTAGATATTTGAAGTTGCTAAGGAGTCTACCTTATTGCTGACTAGGTCAAGTAAAGGCAGGACTGAAAATGCACACCTTTGTTTCTGCTTGGACAATCTCCTTAGATTGGTCAATCACTACAATCATTAATAGTTTAGTAAGATTATTCCTGATGCTTGTGGTGGTTGCACAGGTATTGGCTACGGCTTGTGAGGAGCTTTCCTCCTTGGACTCTATTGTTCTTCTCTACATTTCTGCCTCAGGTATTTAGCTGTTTCCGTTGATCCTTGTTTCGAGTTTGTACCTCCATTGGGTCTATGTTTGGCATTCCCTTAAAAGACTCCTTCTGTGACTTATGCTGTCTTCTGACTAGTCTGAAAGAAAAGGAAAGCATTATTGATGGTATGATCTAGGATTTTCTGGCTGTGCCTGCACCCTTCCATTTTTAGATTTTGAGAGTTTGGGATTTGTCAGGTTTCACGATGTCCAGAGAGGTGATTCACTGTACTAGTCTTCCCATGCTGCAGGGAAGCCATCTCGTAGTATCTCTGCAAGTGCATCCTCTGCAAGCATGACTGCGGGATTATCATGCGGGAATGAGATCGTATCCCTTACTCCCACTCTAAGCATGAACCGTCTAATCTTAAACCAAATACCAGCTGAGACAAATTCCCACGGTGAGGGGCAAGTGGAAGTGGAACAAAGTGATCTTTCAGCAGCAAGCATGCCCGACAGCCCTGTAAAACAGTCCAACCATGTGGTTCCTATATCCCAAATAGAGCCATCTGGTAGCTCCCTCCCTGGGCTTTGGCTGGGATCAAAACGCAGTACAGGTGTGTACGTATCACGCCTCTTCTTTTCTGTTACTATGTCTGGTTTTGTCTTCTGCATTTGTGGCTATCAATCTTTGCTATAGATATTTTAGTGGCGTTTGTTGTTTGATCAAGTTAAGAAATACTAGGTCAACCTGTGAGTTTGATTGATGAACTGAACTGACCGAACCTTTCTAATCTTCATAAAACAAGAGCTCAAGTCATGAAGGGCTTCTTTTCCTAATAACTCATGTCTTCTTCTGCTTATTGTGTAGTAAGTTCTATCACTTTTTCCTTTTACAGCCGGAAACTAGTGTGACCATGATTAACAGCTTCTCATCCCATTATATATTGAATGAATGATTGATAGCCTACAATAATACAATAATACATCTCACCTATTTACATAATTTTTCTGAATGGACCTCGTGGCAATGTTCACACAACAGGCTACAATTTCCTCTATCCCAGTGATATTCTTCCCTTCACCAGACGGCCCCTGTTTATCATCATTGACAGTGACAACAGTTCCATATTTGAGGTGATTTTCCATGAGTTGTGTTTGGGTTTTGGTACTGGTTGCAGGTTTCATCTAGCATTCAAAACCTTGTTGGTTCTGTATGCTGCTTTTAAGCTATGTGATTTATGGGGAGTACGGCCTACATTGTATTTTACCTTGTGTCTTTCCAAGTAACAAGGTTTTAGCATCAGGAATGCAGGCTGTGTACTCTTGAATCTTCTTAAAGTGTGACAAGAATAATTATAATCTGTTATGCCTTTGATATGTGCATACATCTATCTGCAGACCATCAGTGGGGAGGAAAGAGGAGAACCAGCAGTCCTATTCCTGTCACCAAGCATGCAGCCTGTGGATGAAAGGGGTGTAGGGACCACTCCTTCATCTCCTTCAAGCAGCAGTGGGAACTTATTCACCTTTTTTCTAACTGCTCCGTTGCTTGCATTTTGTCGGGTGGTGGGTGTAAACATCACAAATTTGCAGAAGGTATGTATTGGGCCTCTTTCACTGTATGTATAGTGTCTTTCTTTTCTATGTTTCTCTTAGATATGGCGTATCAGGGACCATTTCTCTCACCTTATAGCATGGTTTTTTAATGCTAGGAGAAAAAGCGGGGAATATCAGTCAACCCGTAGAGGTCTTGTTGGATTGAAACATACCAGGGATTGAATCATTTGGCCACCAGAGGTGGAACCCTTGGATTCCTGTATGCCACGAACAACTGAATGAATTGGATAATCATAGAGAGGAATCTTCTAGCCCTATGACTTTAAGCATTTCTTATTCTTTCCCAGCTCCCAACAGATAGCCCAGTGGTTCGGGTATTGGGGCTCCACAGTAGGTGGTTCTGACATATAATATAATAGGTTCATGTTTGAGGGGTAGTGTTGAGTGGACAACTTAAGTGCCTATTTCACGAGGCTTCAGGAGATGGGGAGAGTAATCCACGGTAAGTGTCCATTGAAAAGCACCTACCTTCTGGAAAGAGATCACACACTTACAACGGAACTGTATTTACCTTGAGTTCCCAAACCTGTGCCACATCATTTACGTTCAAAAGCATGGGTGTTGGCAGGGAGTTTACGACCAAACGGAGAAATTGCTGGCAACACTACTTGCTGAATGGGGAAACACTCTTGCCTCATCAACATCAATCAGTCTGGTCTGGGCACGTGTGTTGGGTGATCCGTTCCTTCGCCAGCTCATGTTCAGGTATAGTCCAGATGCCCCTCGAAAGGTATTGCTGATTTGTGTCAATAGAAAAGAGTGATAGCATTTCAGCAATTCCAGTTTCATTCTCTCACTGTAAAGTTTCATTCTCCAGAGGCAATCGTCTGAAGTGGCTTCAAATGTTCACATGCTGGAAGCACCACAGCAAGGGCTATTAAAAATCATCTGTTTGAGAAAGTCTTATTTGATACCTTGTTTGAGGAAAGTATTGCAGTTACTATGGAGGTGGATGGTGCTTTACACAGTAGGTCTCAACATAGAGGACCTCCTTTTCCAGAGAAGGGAAAATGGGTCCATTCTTCTTTCAGCTTTCTTGTATTTTTCACTGTCTGGCTTCTTCTTAGTCAGCTACAAATGTGCCAACATGGCTGTTATTTGTTTGACCTCTTGATCTTTCTTCGATCTTGTCTGCAGATTTATTTTCTGTCGTGCATGCTTTGCACTTCATGGGAGGTATGGAGACAAGCCTGAGTATGCTCCCAGCTGCTGTCCACCTCTGCCTGATGAGGTGCTTCCTGGATCAAAAATGGTGGAAGCCGTGGTGGTCCTGCTTTCAAGTAGCCTTGGAGTTGCTAATCAGTTTGACTTCTCACAATCAGCAATGCGGAAGTCTGTGTTACAATCCAACGGGTCTTTCCAGCCTGGTTACTATGGTGCACCCAAGTCAGACTGTACTGGTGAAATATCAGCAATGGACGAATTGAGTGAAGAGTCTTTTGGCGAGTGAGCCATGTGATGATACTTTCGAGGGCATGGCAAGCTGGCCGTGCCGAAGCCATTCACAGCAATGGTTGAGTACCTTAGCTTTCTAGTGCATGCCTACATTCTTTGGTTGTTTGAGGGTTGAAAGTATGAAATGGGTCGCCTGATCTGCTGAAGGCCGTTTATTCCTTTGGCTAGGCGGCAGCCATGATGCATTTCAGTTGTGCTCTTCAGCATCCCTTCTAGTGCTGCAGTTCAAGTGTATCTTATGTCCCTTCATGGCAAAGAGCTAAGCTCCATGAAGATATTCCAAGTATACTCGTCTCCATGTTGTACCTCTTCGCCCCATATCTGCCAGCTAGATTTCTTCAACCAAAACTCCCCTTGGAACCCTTTTTCATGTGCACAGGGAATGGATGCTGGACACCAGACTGGACACTCTCACGAGGACGGTCCTGGCTGAGTTGTACGAAATCAGGCAATGTGGTGTCTGAGCTCAACTGTGGAGAGAGGGTTCTCTTTGGTACCCCAGCAATATTGGTTAGAATGGCTCTAGCTCCCTAATGATATAGTGTCAAAATCTATGTATTTTGTGTGTTCAGAGTAGTTATCTGTAATGTGACCGGGATTTTTGACGTTTCAAAAACAACCGAAATTGAGAACTGCTTTTGGCTAGAAGCCTTTCTAGACTACCCCTGAAGTATAACACACTGCAGCCTATTTTGGCAAACTGAGAGAGGGTTGTCATTTTTCATGCAATGACTCCACATATTTTTCAATTAATGAGCTTGGAGGTTATGCCTTTCAAGTCTCGTGGCCTGGTAATATATCTATAATCTCTTACATCAGAATTGGTGAGTGGCTGGTTGAAGTGTTTGGTCGAAAAGACTGCAGAGTCATGTGTATGTCCGACCAAGTATGGAGCAAACATTGACAGATTTGAAGATGATTGCCTGCTTCTACAACTCTGTAGAGAACTAGGAATTTACTGCAAATGTAGGTACTAGGTACCAGCTTCTCACAGACATCCCTTCAACTTGTTTGGGTGTGGTGGTGTGTACATGCATATAATTTGGATGCGAAGAAGAGTTCACAATTGCGTCCAAGTACTTCACTACCAGCTGATCAATGAATCAAAGGATAGTCATGGTTGCGAAGATTGCGATCCCTAAGAAATCAGTGTATGTGCAATGTGAGGTAGACTCAACTTCCCCACTGCGCACCACACAGGTTCTGGTCAAGTTTTGCTCATAAAACAATCAGAAGAATCTCTACTATTGTGAGGAAAACGTGGTCATTTGTTGTATGTGGATGCTTTACTTCAGTTATTATACCTCTCTTCAAATGTACATTGTAGCTCTATGACCGTATGGCCCAATGGATAAGGCGCTGGTCTACGGAACCAGAGATTCTGGGTTCGATCCCCAGTATGGTCGCACAGAGAGTTGAAAATTAACATATGTGGAAGAAAAGCATGGTGGTGGTTTTTTTTTTCGGTCCTTCGAATGACAACATTTTTTGTTATAGGATTAGAAGATAAGAACTTAGTATAATGCTATGTTGCCCTGCTGCCCTGCCTGGTGTGTTGTTCGTGGCCGGTTGGTCTGGTGGTGACGTTTCCCACCTGTGTGCCTAATGGCTAGGGGCTTAATTTTTCCCCCTCCTCAAGGGCCTGAATGCTCCCAGGTTTCCTTTTTCTTTTCTTTAAAAAAAAAATGCTATGTTGTTTTTTCATTAAAATCTAGCAAATTATATATATACATGGTCACTTTCTCATGTATTGTGTTTCATCAGTGGGTGTAGAAAAACTCATGAGTAACAGCTATTTCAATATTACGTCTTGTGTCTCTCGGTTCGGCCTCACCTTGGCATGTTTGCTTTATGGCCCCTTGGTGTTTTTTTTTTTGTTTTGCCCCTCATTGATAAAAATTTCTTCTTACGCTTTCCGTCTCAGGGTCATAGTCTCCCAGCTCCTGTTCCATTGGTATCTCCTACACGGTCTCCGTGTGCTTAGGCATCATGGCAGCCTACGGGCATGCAAGGGTTTAATTTTTTCCCTTCAATAATCTTCAATAAAATTTCCAGGGCCTCTATCCCCTGTTTAAATAATAATAATAATAGAAAAATTCGAGGGCTCCAACATGATCAAACTGGTTTTGGCGTTGATGCCCAGTCTCCCCTTACAAGGAGGAGCTGCAAATTGCTTTGGTTTCCTCTAAGTAAAAGGTAGACTAAAACTCCAATCAAATATATGAAGCAAAGGTAGTTTGTTTAATTTAGAAGAAATCACCCTTCCAAAACACGAGGGGGCCGTTCCATGGGGACCCTTATAATCGCTATTCAGTGGGCCGCCCTTCAATAATATCATTTTTAGACCAACGAGGTTGCAAACGTGGGGGTGGTTGATTGGGAGTGCCCCTGGAACCTGGTACACTGAAAGAATTTGTTAGATCTCATTGAGTTTAAAACGATACATAACTCCAATTTTAGTGCCTTCAGGCTATCTCTGTACTTTGTACAAAAATTTGCTCTAATAAAAGCAGAAAAGTCGTCCTTACAAACAAGTGGACAGTTCAAAATTTTGACTTGGAAATTTGTGCTAAAAAACTTTTGACTATTCATACTATATATGGTCTCTTGTTTCATACATGCGACAACTGCCACCATGCTTGTGTGTACTTAGAGGTGATGTAATAATACATTTGATCTCAAATTCCCTTTTTATTATTTTAAAAATTATATATATTACTCCAATATCCCAAGAAGGGGGACCTTGATTGGTCCAGTTCCTAGGGCAAAGGTGAGCTTATCTGCTCCCGCTTATCATACTCACATGGACTCACGCATCCAATGGCATGATTCTATTCGCGTGGAAATGGGAGATCCCCAATAAGACGCCCAGGTTTGAAGGGGGGTGTGAGGATTAGAGAGTGGTCCAGGAATTAAAAAGCGGGTGATAGTGTAAGCTACACCACGACTTGAATTAGTAACCGTCATGTAAGGGGTTTAAGAAAAAAATAAGGCATGAAGCTGACAGCTATTAAATGGGGGAGGGTTCAAGCTGCAAATTGGGTAAGAAGGTGTGGCATGCCGATTTCTAGGGCTCACACGTTTCATAGGGCGACCTTCTAGAAGGGTCCCACCGCCATGAGAGGGTGTATAAACAAGAGCCCATGCCTAGTACTTACTAAGTTACCACTTACTAGTTAATAAGTGGTGGGCTTTGCAGGCGTAGGGCCCCAAAAAAAAACATAAACACGAACCAAATAAGCACCCGGAGATGAATTGGAGGCCCACTGGAAGAACGGACCAAAGCTCCTATGGACTTCGGCAACATGAGCTGCTCTAGTTTAGTTTAGTCTGTATTTATAGAGGCCGCCCCCAAAAGAGGGCAGGACTGCTTTCTTGGGAAAGAGGCTCTTATTTACGCTAACTTCGGTTGGCATCTTATATATATATAGTCTGTGTGATTAAAAATATATGTTTTTATTTGTGTGACTATCTGTTTTGTTGCCTTTTCTGCCCGTCAAAGTCGGGCTGCCCATTCTAGGCTTCTTTTTGCTATTGTCTCTCTATTGCATTGGTTTCTTTGGCTTCCAGTCTTTTCCTTCTGATCCCCCTTGTGTTGGGTAGTTTCCGTGGGGGTTGGTAGAATGTGAGTACATCGCCTCTTGTGGGAGTGCAGAAAAATGGAGGCGTGAGCACACACAGCGGCAATTGGATACCCATGTTTCCATGGAAAGTAGAATATGAAGGACAGACATAGGGTTCATACACGAGAATAAGCTCTTTTACTATGTATTTACAAGTTCCAAGTTCTATATATTTACAAATTAGTATTCTGCAAAAGAATAACACAATAGGGAAAACAAAGTCACAAATACCAACACCATCCAAAACACACAAATATCCAAAATAGTTAATTCAACAATTTAATGTAGTAAAGCACACCATGGGTTTCGTCAGCAAAATAAATAAATAAAAAATCCAGGATTGTATTAAGGAAAACTAGATGACTTTCCTTGTTGGTGAGGTGTCACTTGACATCAGTTTGATTTAGTTTGCTAATGAAATTTTATGTGATTGTTGCAGTAGATCATTCTTGGCCAACAATTTCGTGGGCGATACAAAATGAAATGTGACTACTTTCACATATTAGCATAGAGACTACTACGAATGACAATACAAAAATTATTCACCAAGAAAAAATTGGCACTATAGACACAAGCAGCACACACAAGAGGTCCTTTTGGGTTGATGGTCGGTCAAATCTTCCATGGGTCATGACACAAGGTCATGGACAATATTGTGGTGAGGGCACCTTCTTCTTTGACCTATTTCAGCCTGTTTTTCCCTCTCATCAGACTCGGCCCTGAGATGCATATTGAATTCTGTAAGTTAGTTTGTTGGGTGGATTTGTGGTGGTTTGGAGTGACTTTGACAAGTTACTGCGGATGTGGCAGCAGGAAAGTATCCAAAAACAGATAACAGAGATGAGAAGAAGCTCTAGAATGAACACTTCCGACCCCAGTCAATCACGGGACATTGGAGGCAAAGAGGTGAGTGTCTGTTGGACTACAGAGAAGCATATGCAATTCTGAATTGGAACTACTGTAATAATTATGGTTGGGGTGTTTGTTGGAAGACCTTCACGCCATCAATGTCAGCTGCTAGCAGCAAGTATTCATGAGGTGTACACAGGCAGGGATAGGGATAGAAGTCTAGATTCATCCAAGAGGGCCGGATTTCAAACACAAGATTACTTCTTATTCTCTGTGGATCAATGGGTACAAGAAATATGTGGGGTAGATGGTCAGCTAGAAACAGCAGCGGTAATAGAACAAGGCGTGACTGCTAATGAAGGCACCTTCTTCAACACATTTCAGCCTGTTTTTCCCTGTCATCAGAGTCGTCCCTAAATTTTCATGATGAATTATGCTGCAAGTTAGCTCATTGGTGGATCTATGGTGGTGTTGGAGTGATTTTGACCAAATATTGTGGCATTGCTTGGTGTCTGCATTCTCAATGTTGATCAAGAGCTGATAGTTAGTTAAATCCTCCATGGGCCATGACACAAAGTCAAGGACAATGTGGCGAGGGCACCTTCTTCCATTACCTATTTTCAGTCTGTTTTACCCTCTCAGCATTAATTACGGTTGGGTTGTTTGCTGGAAGAACTTCAGGCCGTCAGTGTCAGCTGCTAGCAGCAAGGCTGAGGATGTATTCATGATTTGTACTCGGGGTAGGGGGGGCACTTCCAAATATTCCGAAACTATGTGCAAAAAAAATATGGTACAATATATTCGTTGTAGATAAAATTTAGAAAACATCTGCAAATAAAAAAGTATACCAATATATCATGGTTTTGGAATTTAAATGAATATAGGGTATATATATATATATACAACTACCAATAGGGTCCTCATAAATATTTGGGACATGTATTGTCTAGCTACTCGTTTATCATGTAGGCTAGATTTGGATTTGGGGACTTTAACTATTGATGACACTTGGTTCACAAGGGAGTTTGAGTTTAGGATGGAGGATATTTCTGCAGCCGGTATATCTTTTCAATAAACCAACGACAACAGTAATGGTCATCTTAAATTATTTCTTGAAATCTAGAGGGCACCTTAAATTCAAGTATGATGTAACAGATAGTAAATGGATAGACATAGATTCAATCATTAGTTCAGTTAATATGACTTTTGACCAAGTTCAGAATGGCACTTACAGCTTGAATGCTAGTTTGTTTCAACCAAGTAATGAACTATTTTCTACTGTAATTTTTTTTTAAATTGTATTGTTACCATAGCGTGCCTGAAATTTGCTAATAACAGTAAAATATAGTTAACATAGCCTGTCAAAAAATCCAGCATTTTACAAAATTATGTAAGTATAGGGTGGCCGATAAAGACCAAAATTAAAATAATACCCCCATACAAAGTACCATTTTTTTGCACATGATATATAAAAAATATAGGGAGTGGCCCCCCCGAGGATTTGTACACAGGCAGGGATAGCTGAAGGACCAGGATAGAGGTCTAGATTCATCCAAGAAGGCCGGATTTGAAACACAAGATTACTTCTGATTCCTTGTGGATCAATAGCTACAAAAAATCTGCGTGGGTAGATGGTCAAGGGTAAGTGTCAACTACACTGCTCAAAAGCGGCAGATGTGCCCTCCACTGAAAGTCCATGAAAAAAATATAATTAAAGATATTTGTTCAGATATATTTTTATCTTTATAGGTAATGGTATACTAGAGAGAAGACTCCGGCCGAGGTTGTGGGGTTCTACTAGGGGTTTGCAGGCCCCTAGTTGGGCAAGGAGGTTAGCCTCGTTCCCGTTGATTCCGGTATGTGAGCGTACTTTAAGAAATTGAATGGGTTGGTTGATTGAGATGGCTAAAGTGATGATTGCTAAGATAAGATTACGATCTGGGTGGTGATGGTGGGAGGATGCGCTGGCTATGTGGTTTCGCAGGAGAAAGAACGAAGTTAAGCTATCTGTAAAAATATAGTATGGTGAGGGGAATGCGTGTAGCTGGGAGAGGGCTCCGTAGATGGCCATAAGTTCGGCACGTAGTATGGTTGCGGGGCCCGGAAGTCGGTGGGCTGTACCAGTGTTAGTGGCCACGTGATAGACTCTATATCTGGCCTAGGAGCCAGCTTGGGAGCCATTTGTGTAGTGTGCATGTGCTGAGGGGTATTTTAAAGCGGTAGGGCCTAGATGAATTGAGGTGCTCCAACATGGGTGATATTGAATGATGGGATAGGGCGAGCAGGGGTCGGAATCCATGTTGTTTGTTTTTGGTCTGTAGGGGGATCGAGATGGGGCGTGTAAAGGTGGCGTTGGAAAGGATGCGATAGCCATGCTGTGAGTGTCAGACCGTAACAGTTTAAGGTGGGAAGAGAAGTCTATAGGTATATGGGTGTGGGAAGCGTTGTGGACTAACAGGATTAGGATTAGAGTGGGTTCTTTGTGCCGTAGGTATTTAGGGAAGGGTGGGTTGCGTATGTATCGAAGTTGTTTGGGTTCAATGGCCACCAAAGGAGTAATGTCAGGAGGGAGTTGTAGAAGGGGGTGGTGATGGTTAGGCATTTTTTGTTGAGTTAGGATGAGGATGGTTTAGGTGGAAGGGGAGGAGTGTGTAGCCTGGCGGCCCATTGAAGGGCATCATGTGCAAGTGGCCCTACGGGCAGGTGAGCGAGGCCTCCTCCTGTCCATGTGTGTTGGGTAGCAGTTCCTAAAGCACCGAATATACGATCACGTGGATGTGGGCTGTTGTATGTGGAGAGCTCCATGGGGCAGGTTAGTGGGCTGGAGAAATGAGGCGATGAGGAGTTTGAGGATGTCTGAGGGGAGGGTAGTATGGGAGTAGGTTTGTGCCAGTTTGTTGAGGTTACGGGGCTTCTTAGTTGGGGTATCGCCTAGGTATCAGTTAAGAAGCCAGCTGACCTCTGTGGCAAAGTCTTGTTTTGGAGGCTGTAGCTGGTTATTATGTGTGTCAGAGGTGGAATATTTATACCAAAGCCAGGCAAGCCGGACATTGGGAATGGATCCGGCAAAACTACCATTGATTGTGTAAATGTTGGATCGTGAGGTGCTGGGGCATATTAATGGGTGGCCGGGCATAATATCTTTGTTTGGATTGCATTCGGTGATATGTACTTGTATATTAGGAGTGGCTAGTGGTTGGCTGATGTAGCGAGTGTCAATGGGTTGGGTTTGCGAGACATGATGTTGGTGGGTGTGCCTTAGATAGGTGGTGTCTGTGGTTTTGTGGAATCTGATGAGGAAAGTGCGGTTATGAACTGGGTCGCAGTCGTCATATGATCCAAAGAGGTCGTCTTCAATTTGCCATGTATTATTTTCTGCTAGGAATCCCTCCCATTTACACAAATAGTATGTATCAACACATATCGCTTCGAAGGCGTCAAGTGATGTTTGGGTTTTGATGCTGAGGATAGCTTCAATGACGAAGGCCTCGGGGTGGTTTGGGTCTGGTAGGTGGGGGTACGGTGGTGGAGTGGGCGACAATTGGGATATAGGGGGTGATTGTTGATGTGTGTTAGGTGATGTCGGTAACATACAGGGAGGTGCGGTGAGGGGGGTGGGAGGGGGAGCCCGGGGGGTATAGACTGGGGGGTTTTGAGATGCTTTAAGTAGTTGTAGTATTGATGGGGGTGGTGCTGTTCTGTATTCCGGGAGGAGGTCTTGGATATTGTGCGGGTAGAGCTTGCATGGCATATCACATTGTAAGGTGTAGGAGGCAGATGGGTGACAAAAGAGGAGACACAAATGGAGTAGGTAGCGACGTGTCTTCATCGTGGCCCGTGAGTGTTTTAATGTGAATTGACTTGAGGTTAGGAGCCGGTGTCCATCCGCAGTGGTGAGTTGGGCAAGGTTAGTGATATGTCGAGCTTTGAAATAGGCGAGGATGTGTTTTTTCTGTTTAGGATGTGATTTTTCAAGGGCGACAACCAGTGATTGTGAGGAAGAGGGGCTATTGTTCCATGTGCGTTCAAGTGGTGATATGGAGGTGGGATAGCCAGGAAGATCAATTTGGATGCTTATTTTCATTTGGCGCAACAAAGAGAGGGTGCGGGCGGTGGGTGAGTGGAGGCAGGATTGGGGGTGGAGGGTGGGGAGGGAGTATAGCCCGTTGTATTTGGAGGCAAGGTGCTTGAGTAGTCCTTGAAAAATGAGCCCTAGACGACCCGGGCCGTTGAGAGCTTCTAGGAGTTGTGTACCAAGTGTGCGGGCATATATTGAAACACACTCCATCAAAGGTCGCCTTCTGTCCGCCATAAGCCGCTCCACCCGCTTTTCCTTTCAAAGCATCGGGTGCCGCCTTGACTTGTGAAGGCCCTCCCTTCGATTTCCATGTGCCATTGTCGCCGCGTGGCCTATCCCACTTCTTTTCCGGTCGAAAGGAATCACCTTCCCGCCGGGTCTTCTTGTGGTTCAGCTCCGTACGGCCTTGTCTTTCACCCTTAGGGACATCCGAGAAACATTCAGCCCTCTCAATTGCCTCGTTCAAAGTCTTAGGTGGCTTCTCCTCCAACTTCCGTCTGGCCCATGGGGCCAGTCCCGCCACAAAGTTGAAGACCATTTCTAGTTCTGCTATGTCCGCGACTTCGAGCAACAGCACGTTGAAAACCTGGACATATCCCCGAATGTCATCTGTTTGCTTCAAATTCCTCATCTTGTCCAGGGCGAGCCAGGACGCGTTGAGGGGCACAAACTGCCTCTTCATCAATTCCTTGAACCCACTCCAGTTCAAGGTTTCCGGGCTTGGACCTCGGTCGTGAAGGCGTTTCTGCCACCATTGTTGAGCATAGCCCCTCAAATAGGTGGGAGCCACTTCCACCCGATCCTCGTCACTCAACTTGGCCGCCCGGAAGTACTGCTCCAGCTCCAAGAGCAAGGTGTTGAGTGCCTTCCGATTTCGGACGCCCTCGAAGGTGTCGGATTCCTTCGGCTTCACCTTAAACTTTGCCTTAGTGGAAGCGGTATTAGCCGCCTTCAACACGTCTTTCAACGTCCCGCCAAATTGCGCCAACAACCCTTCCCAAAAGGCTGCCGGCATGGGAGGCATCTGTTGGTCAATCGGAGCTCTCAAGGATTCCTCAGGCTCCGACTCCTCAAATTCCTCCCGCTCTTGAGCGGCCTCATTTTCAGAAACATGCATCGCTTCCTCAAACGGCCGCCTCGGTGACACGTCGCCCCCATCGGGCTCACCAGAATCATCATCTTTTGGGCCGTTCCGCTTTCGCTTTGGCTTGTCCGACCCCATGATGAGGCCAATCCCAAGGACGATCGCGTACTGAACTCTAAGCTCTGATACCAAGTGTCGCGCACCTCACTTCGGTAAGCCCCCCCCTCAAGTCATAGCTACTCGCTTGATGCGCGCGCCTAACTCCCAACCTGGCCGACGGGCCAACTTGGAGCTTCGGCTGCTCACCGGGACATAACGGTCCCCCCCCTGATCTCCCAAAGAACCCTCCAACGATTTAGAACCAGCGGAATTCCCTTTGGTAGTTGGCAGTCCGGAACAGCTCCCCACTCTTTGGTCGCTTTCCGGCTCGCTCGCTTACTCACTAGCTTTTGGTCACCAACGGGCTTGCACCGTTCTCGGGGTTACTACTCCCTATATATACTTCTGTAGCCGTCCGCGGGGGTTTCACAAACAACCATGCCATTTTATGGCGAACCACCACGAACACCCTCGACTCCCGGTGATGAGTTGTGGTGAGTGTTGGTCCACCCACCACGGCCCCTATGGACCGTGATGAGTCCCAAGACTCCCCACGACTCCCACCATGAGGTCTCCGCCCCAGGGTGAGTCCTATGCCACCCCCACTAAGTCCCGCTAAGCTACCACCACCCCTTGTGGAGCCACCCCCACCGCAACCCGGTGTGCGGGGCTCCACCTAGTGAGCGCCTCCGCCTCCTTGAGTGCTTTGGGCACTCAAGGGTGCTTCAGCCCCCCATACCTATCGCTGCCACTGCCCCCACCACAGGGGCAGCCCCTCTTGTGTCCCGACCCCCTGCCCTCAAGGCAAAGGGCCGCGACATATAGTTGCACCAATAATTGGTCATGCTTCAGATGGTGACAATCGAAGGAGGAAGCTAATGTTGAAAGACTATGACAATGGTGCTGGAGAAATGTTCATCCCTTGGGAACGGTTGGTTATTGTCAGCAAAGGTATTAGGGAATGGTGGAGATATCTATAGGCTACACGACCAAAACTTCATTCACAATGGAAAAAAATTGGTGAATCCATTGGACAATCTTTCACGATAACTAGTCTTGGGTGATGAGCTTGCAACCTTGAACCAGGTGTTTTTGGTTTATGAAATGTTTTCAAGTGATAAACATGGACTCTAAGAAGTTGATGTCAAGAGGGAAGACCGGCAAAATTGAGGGGCACCTCAATGCATAGCTTCTCGCAAGGTGCAAGCATGCTTGAAGGAGTTGCAATCAAGTCCTAACCATTGCAAGGAGAGGACCAAAAAGACTGAAATATATCTACATGTTGTTTAATGCTATGTAGATATTTTTCTTTTTCTTCACCTATCTTTGGGTGGAAGGGTACGATCTGCAGCCATTTTTTTTCAAATTATGGAAGCTATGGATACATCATCATGGACTCTATAATTTGAAAGCTTTATTCATCGGCAGGGAGGCATACTTGGACTTGCAAGTTTTATGTCATTATGTGGTTCTCCTCATCGAGCTCTTCAAAGATAAGTTCAGCCATTTGCATGTTCCTTTGAGTATTGTCGGATCTGATGTTTGTGAGATTTTTTTAAAGTTGGAGGCATATTGCAAAATGAGAGGACGTATGATAGCTGCGATCTCATTGAAAATATTATGGTGGAATTAGCCATGGAATATCGAAAAGAAGATAGCAGTTCAACTTTTCAAATGCATGCAAGAGAATGGTGATATTGTTCTTGTGGTCTTTGTTTGGAAGTTGATGGAGAAACCCATGCCGAACCTGAAACTATGTAGGATCATTCTTTAAGTGCAATAGAAGATATTTCGGACCCTTGCAGGTGCATACAGAGGATATTACTGTTCAAAGCGAATTTTGACATACCTTGGATGCACTTATTGATGAGCAAGAAGGAGATAAAGAAGATGAGAAGGCTATTGTTGAGACCGTCGGCAATTACCTTGGTTGGGTCAATTAGCGACCCCACTCTTTCCAAAGATAGGTTAACACGAGTTCGAAGTGGAATTTCACTTCGCAAAGAGAAAAATTATAGCCACATTAATCCAAAAACAATGTTAGGATTATGATCTGATTGTGTTTTTTTTTTGTTGAGACCGTCGGCAACCAAGCCCCAGTTGTAAAGAGGAGAGGCAGACCAACAAAAACCACTAAGGCATCAACCAAAGGTGTTTGGTATTTGGGTAGAGTTCAGAAAATGCGTCGAAATGTCAATAATTGATGAATTGAGTATAAAGATCCAATTGATTTGTTGAATCGACCTTCCCATGTAGAAATAGGTTTAGCTTGGTACCAAAGAATATAAGGATTATTTTACTCATATGATTTGACGGACAATATGATGACTGAGTATTATAGCATTAATTTGCTTAAAATATGATGCAGCCTCTAATAGGTATGAGCTTGATCCAAACGATAAAAAAGTTTTTGATAATTTGATCAATGCAATATATTTACACTAATTTTTATTAGTTATACAAGTTATTTTATATATTTTTTAAATATGATCTATAATTTATCCATAATTTTGTATTAAAAATTATACATAAATAATATATTATGAATGAACACTTGAATACATACAGCAGGGTGTTGTTATTTATTAAAATATTTCTATATATAATACTTTAGGGGATTTAATAAAATTATATATATATGATAAATTCATGAATTAAGCTATATACAAGGGTATTTTTTATTGACTGATGCACGCATGTGATATGGTCTTTTTATGAAGAGTGCACCCCCTAGGACCCGTACACCACGGTTCAATCAAGTGGAAAATGGGGGAAGACTCAAGAAGTGTGACATTGGGATGAGAAAAATAGCCCGAGGAAAAAGGAGGCTAGGAGTAACTCCGAGCCCCCGCTGCTCAACTGGAGCCACCACCTCATCTCACTCAATCAAAGGACTCTCCTCACGTGTTTTCACACATGATGTCCATTAGATATGTGCGAAACTGATTTGGTTTTAATTTGTGAGTGACTTGTATTTGAAGCGGCGAACCCTGACTTAGGTGGGGGGAGTGAGCATCTTTGTGAGCTTTGGGTAATGAAGATGAACTGTTGCTTCAACCTACAAGCCAACGAGTTAGAAACTTTACCGATGATTTTGTCGGAAGGATTCCCACTAAGCACCACCGCACGAACGGCCAGTAGGGTCCCTCTTTTTCTTCTTCTTTGTCTTTCATTCACTTGGTCGCATCCCATCCCCACCTGTAAAATAACAGAGGGGTGTGATCAAATGAATAAAAGAACGGGAAGGAAAAAAATAAAGAACGAGAGGCGAACTTGGATTGGAAGGCGGACCTAGCACAAAACGAGGATGACGCCCCCCGCAGCAAACTCGCTTCCAAGGTTGCTCCAAGTTCTTTGCCCTCAATGTACTGGTGCAAAGTGGGAACAAAAGACAAGCCGCATGGTCTGTCTTTCAGGTTTTTATTTCCGTGCTTTAAGTCGAGGGTCCATAATTTCCGGATCACCGTCCAAATTTGGATGGCTGAGATCTCTCAATTATTGGGAACAGACTACCACTCGAGGAATAAAATTGTCAAGGCTGACTTAAACATTTTTCGGGATGTTCTACCTCCTCGAGCATTTGGCCAAGTCATGGGCACCCCCACGCCCGCCAACTCCCCTTCCGAGGCACCTCAGCCTTCAGTTATTCGAAAAGATGAAGGTTAAACGTGACTCGAGGATAGTGGCCCGCCAAGGATTGGGGCGCTTCGTGTCATTGGGAATCTCGAACGCCTCTGCCGGCCCTGAGTCGCTCCAAGGCTGAGTAGCTCTTACTCACCTCAGCCCTCATTTGCTTGAAAAATGAAGGCTGACAATTTGGACACACATACGATTTCCGGGAGACGGATGGCTCCCGTGCATTTCGGGGCTTGCTAATTGTAAGCTCTCCAAGCTTACGTGCAGTTGTCTATGCTACTATGTACTAATCACACATCCATTCTCTACACATTGTACAACATCCTGCAACTATTCAGTACGCAGCCTCCTTGCCAAATTTTCATGAAACCGATGGAAGAGATATAACGTCGATGCTCATATCTAAAGGTCAAGAGCAATGTCGCTATGCAAAGAAATAACACAATTATAATTAAATCCGGACAAAACTTGCATATATACGACAAAATTTAATTAAATTGAATTAATCAAATAAATAACATTTAATATAATAATTATATTTAATCATATTTAATTGTTAACTTAGAAACAAAGTCAAAAGGCTTAAAAATTTATTGATGATTGAAATTTTGTAGTAAGACTTTTAAGAAATTATCATTAGATAAATTGGATAACATATTAGTTGTAGTCAATTTAATTGTCAAGGGGATCCATGATACAATTGAGATACCATTATATTTGTAACATGGTTGATGTTATAGTTCGAGTCGAAGTGTCAAGACTCAATATTGGCAAGTTTGATCATTCAATTGAAATTTCATCAAGTCAGACACTTAGCACTTTAAATGATCACTTTAAATTTCAGTCTAATAAAATATTGTCTTGTTGTTCTGTATGTAACTCTTTAACAGACAGAATTAATATGTCAACACACAATTAACAATGTTGTCGACCTCTACGAAGTGACCACCTAATACCTAATAAAATGATAATATCATGTTGTTTATGTAATTAAATAACACTTAGGATTAAATCTTAATTCACTATTAATCCTTAACACTTAAGGTTAGACTCTAAACCCTTGACACTTAAATCTAAACTTTGATTCGTGATATGACATTCTAGATAGACTTGAATGATATCAATACAATATGTCACACTTAGAGAATTTGCTATTAAACCTGCACATAGTGACCAACTAAATATGCCCAATAATAACCTCTCATGTTGTGACCTCTATGAAATATAATTAACACATGGTGTTATTGATAGACATTGTGAACACCTTCAGCAACCTAACCCGCACAGAGTGACCACCTAAATATGCATAAGCTACAAAGTTTTTGTTGTTCCTGCAATTAATTAGTTAATACACCTAAATGTATTCTTATGAGTGACGGTGTTCTTACTAGACATTGTCAACACACAAATTTTAGTAACCTAGTAATCCAGTGCCTCAATTTGCATAATCATAAATAATTTTCTATTGTTCATGTAATTAATTAGTTAATACACTTGATAGACATTGTCAACCCACATACACTGACCACCTAAATATGCATAAATTATGAAGCTAAAAAACCAAATTTTTGCAGTTCATGTAATTAACTAGTTAATGCACCTTTTTTGTGAGTTCTTGACACACATTGTCAACACCCTTGGTACTGAATCTAATCCACACACAATGACCACCTAAATGTGCATAAGCTAGTAAGTAACGGTACTTATTGTCACTTTGGACCCTAGTTCGAAGTCGTGTATTATAAATTATAAAGCTATCACCCTCTTTACATATACATTGGTATCAGCACCACTGCATTGAAATGGAGTTTGTAAAAGGTAGGAGTCAATCTTGTCATACTATGCACATGCACTTTGATTCAACCCATATACTATTTTATTGAGTTTACAATAAATTAGTCTTTCCGGGCTGAATAAATCCCTCGTTTGATGGGGACGTGTAATGTACGGATTTGAGGTTGATTTGTGGGTGTGGCTGGTCTAACAATATAGCCATCCACATGACCATTGCTCTTTGAAATCCGTCACCAAGTGTACGGATGTCCCATTGTCAAACTAAATTCACTTCAAGTTCGTTTGGCTCTTGCGGCCGAACACGATTACGACGTCCATCAAATGGATGTTAAGACAACATTTGTAAATGGTGAGGTTAATGAATAACTCTACATGAGACAGCCCGAGGAATTTGTTCAACCTAGAAAGGCTAATTTAGTATGCAAACTTAATAAAACAATATATGGGTTGGAACAAAGTCCTTCTACATGGTATGCCCAGATTGACTTATACCTTTTACAAACTGAATTTCAACGCACTGGTGCTAATACCAATGTCTATGTAAAGAGGGTGAGGCCATAGCTCTCTATGTAGATGATTCAATTATAGTCACTAATGATAATCAAGGTTTGTTACGCCCAAAGGGCAGTTGCAGGATATGGTGTCTCAGTATGGACGTTGTCGTCATTGGGCGGTTTTTCAATGACTGTGCTTCATGTTATCTTTTCTTTGTTTACAATAGTTCATATTTATTATAAATGACATTGGTTTGTGTATACCGCCTACAAGACCTATATAATGTAACAATTTTTTCGCAAATTGGATGAAATCTACGATGGCTGGTGGCACCTGTAATATCTCCGAAAGCAGCATTAGCTGAAAACAAAATAATTATATAGGCTATATTTCCCAAACGGATAGAGGCCGAAGTAAGGGAAGGTCGCGGATCTCTGCCGAGGCCTAGTGATTGTACAACTTCCAAGTTCTGACTTGTACGGATAGAGGGACTCAAACCCCCACGAACATCATGGTCACTAGAACCTAAACCTGGCATGTCTAGCAATTCCATCGTATCCGCCAAAACTTGGTTCAATCTGCGGATTTGTTTAAAAAAAATTATCATATCTTTATGGCCCAAATAATATTTCAAATGATGATGATGGCTGGCCCAGTTTTTTAAGAATGCTATGGACTTTTGAATCTCAAAACACTGTTTTTTTGTGCTATGGGCTCTAAAAATTATATGTAAATGTAACCAATTGTGATAAGGACAAAAAGTCATGTATAGAAATTGTGCAATGTTTCAATAGGTGAAAGTAGTTTGGAAATCTATCAAATTTTTACCAAGCTATGGATTTTTTTATACACCAAAAAACATGTGTTTTTCATTAGTCCATAGCATATTGTCTTTTGGGTTTTTGGGTATCATATTTTACTAATAAATATACAAACATATAATCTAGGATGCCCAGGTAATATATGGACAAATGGTCATACGCTCTAAGATTTGACTCCTAAGAGTTTTTTTCAATTAAATATTAAAATTTATAATAAATAATATCTATAGTATCTGGGTTAGACCCTTTACTAAGGATGTTAAATATACTATTGTCTATATATATATATATATATATATATATATATATATAAGAATCAAACTGAAAAAATATGCAATGGACTTCCATGAACGTCACCATCTGTAAAAAAGTGAGACACCATATCCTACAACTACCCCAAACCAAAGCCTTACTATGTGCGGAGTTTTATATGACCGAAATGGGTGAGATCAACTTTCAAGTATTGCCTCAAGATTCATATTAAGAAAAATCGATAATTACGTAATGTCACGTTAACACAATCTAAATATATTAATGAAATACTAAAAAGATTTGGGAACAGTGTAAACCTCTTGGTACTCCAATTGCATCAGACTTCAAACAAACCAAAGAACAATCTCCACGTATAGAAGAAAATGGGCACAAAATGCTTGCTATTCCCTATCAGTCAAAGCGTTGGCAGCTTGAGCAGCTTGAAATACGTGATGGTTGGTACCCACCCCGACATTGCTTATGCCGTGGGAGTGGTATTACAATATTTGTCAAATCCTGCCCGTTGCTATCTGCCGTTGCTCATTGGTCTGCCGTCAAACAGCGATTTCAATATCGCAAGAGTACCTCTGATCATGGCCTATTTTATCAAGGGAGTTTGACTTTCAATTTTCCACTTCTCCAATCCATGGCTTGTCATAGTTTTGCCGGCGCCGATTGGGGCGGTGATGTGGATATCCGCAAATCAACTTTTGGATGTGTTTCTTTTAAGCTCCGTACCAGGGAGTTGGATGAGCAAACGGTGGTTGCTATTTCTTCCATCGAAGCTGAATAAGCCCCCCAAGTTTGGGTGGCCCCGGTTGATTCTAGAGTGGTCCAGGAATTAGCGTGGTCCAGTAATTAGAAAGGGGGGCTAATCTAATAAGGCCACGTGTATTAAGTAATGGAATGGAAAAAGATGGCAGGAAGGGGAAAGCTATTAAATAGGGGATGGTAGCCGCTTGGTAAGGGTAAGGGGGTTTGTAGGGGTGACACAGGTCCAGGGCCTTCTAGAAGGGTCCCACCACTTGCGGGCTTCTAGAAACGTCCCACCGCCTCCAGAGGGTATATAAAGGGGAGCCCCCCCCCCCCTCTTACTACTTACTAATTATTACTTACTAAGTTAGTAAGTAGTGGGCTCTGCAAACGCAGGCCCCCCCAAGAAAAAAAGCAAACATCAATGTATAAATTAATAGATAGAGTAAGCTCAATAACCCCCTAACTCCTAGCAAAAAGCAAGCAAAAGGAGGGGCGACTACATTGGCTGTTAAAGAAGCCATGTAGCTACTATCTGATTTGGGAAAAAATTTGTATTTGGAAAATCCAAGTTTTTACTGATAAGGGAAAAAACATAAGGACTTGGGACAGACCTTACTTCTACCATAAGGCGTGAAGGACACACCAAGGGACTAAAACCATGTATTAGTTGCAATAAATATGTTCTTGCTTTGCAGGAAACAAAAACAACGGTATGTGTACGCTTCAGGCAGCGTCTTAATTTTCAGAGCTATTCAAACCATACTAAATATAATCTCATAATGAAGGGGAAGAGGCGCTATGCTAACTTGGGTTGGTGTCTTATATGTATATAATATCATAATTAAATTAACAATTAATAAAAATACTAAAAATTGTAAGTTTATTAAAGAATTGACTTGACAAAGATTCTATGACCAACAGTCGTAGCTGGGTTGGATAGTGCACTCAGTGCCACCCATGAGTGTTTTTTGTTTTTTTTTAAATTTGGAAAATAATAGGAGTGACCAACAATCAGTAGCTCAATTGGTTAGTGCACTGACTCCTGAGTGCCACCCAGATGATTCTGGGGTCAAATCCTGCTACTTGACGGTTGTGGTATACTCTTCTCCCCGTTCCCTTGGGCGGTGTCCATTTCTACGCCTTCATGGCGATGTTTTTTATTTTATTTAAAAAAAATTAAAATATAATAATTTAAAATCTATATGAACAGGGGGTAGAGGCCCTGGACAAGTTTATTGAAAATAGGGGAAAACAAGAGAACGGAGGAAAAAATAACCTCCAGGGTTGCCATAAAGGCATATCACATGAGGAACACCCAACACTAATAGGAATGGGGGTGAATAGCAGGAACAAGCCGGATCGTGGCTAAACTATGGTGCCTTAGGGATGATGATGAAAGAGCCCAAAGTCTTGAGATGAGCCAAAAGAAGAAGCTCCAGGATGATGAAGGAGCCCCAAGTCATGAAAAGAACCAAAAGAAGGGGCAGAGGGCTGTAGTATGCTACCAATCCTAGGGGAAGGGTAACAGTATGACAAGTCCTGAAAACAAAGAGACTATCAACGACCGAAATCTAGACGCACTTTAGATTTAGAACTGTGGGTCTTGCTGTGCTTCCAGTTGATGTCTGGTGCATCCGACTCAGCCGGTGACTTGCCAAGAGACGGGGAGGTGGTCGTGCCATGTAATTCGAGAGTCATCGATTCTGGAGCAGAGGATGTCGTCTTTGGCCCAGGTGGTGTCGAAATCCGCAAGCAGCTGCCGGCTCCTGCCTTCACTGCATCTGCTGATGGCTGTTTGTAAGGACACCCAAACCTTACGCCCCTCAATCATTAGATCCGAATACAGTTTGCAGAGTATCAGTCTGATGCTGGGGCGTTTTCCCTCAAAGATCAAAACACATCTGGCCTTCCATATTGCCCATAGCGTGTGTGTCTCTAAGACAGGCCCAGATCGGGCATCCGTTCCAAGCAGCGCTTCTATGTAAATTAAACAACAGGAGAGGAGCTGATAGGGGTGGGAGGGCTTGCCAATGGGAATAGAAGCCTGCCACTATAGTCCAAATCCTAGCAGGAAGGTGGCAGGTGAGCAAAACATGCTCTAAAGTTTCATTGTAACCACAATTGCACATCAGGCAGGCAGGGTTCTGGCCCTGAAGGTTGGCTGCCACAGGGAGGATTTTATTGGCTATCTTCCATAAGAAAGCGCTGATTTTGGTAGAACGGTGCTTTGCCCAAATATCCTTCCAGATTGCTTCCATCCCTTTTCCTGCAAGCTGAGGTTCCATTTTCCATTCCACTTAGCCGTGAAATTAGCGTTGCCCAACAACAGTTTATAGCCAATCTTGACTTTGTACCCGAGGAGAGGTGTTTTCTTGACGTCCATCCAGGTCCATTCTCCCGGGTCAAGTTGAAGTCTGCTAAGGGGATAACGCAAGAACCATGTTAAGGGTGTCCTTTCGGCCCAGCAGAACTCTCCTCCAGGGGGTGGTTTGGGATCTGGTATCCCAGTCAGAGTTTCAAAAACTCTAATTCTAAAGGAGGATTTCTGGCACATGTGCCCTTGCCCGATATGCAGTAGGGTCCCTTCAGAGTCGGCTAGAAATCTTGGGCCTTCCCAGTGCAATGCAGAATTGGAGATAGCTAGCAAGGCAAAGAATCTATCACCTTCATAGTTGCCGAACCAGCAGGGGAGGCTATTCTGTGAGTTGTCCCCCCGGTCAGTAAAGGCAGAACGTATGACACTCCTTGCTTAATGTGCTCCCATCCGTGTTTGATAGAACTCGCGGAAATGAGCATGGACAGGATGTTGGGAAGCATAAAGCCTCCATTTTCCCAGATATCGGCTATGTGTGAGAGTCCTTTGGATTCCCAAGTAGCCCATATTTTGTGAAGAGAGATTAGGGGGGCATAGGCCAGATTGTTGTTTCCGAACAATGGCTGGCGAATTGCCTCCTCAAAGCAAAGCGCCCTTCTTTGAAACAAGTGCGGTCTGATCGACAGCCAGGCAGCCCAGATAGACCTCCAAGCGGCACTCCCCGTGCATCTAGATTCTGCTGAACCATGGGTCAACCACCTCAGAGAAGGAGCCCAAAAGGGAGAGGTAAGAGGAGTAGAATCCACCAAGTGGGCTCTCACCAAGTTGCACCAGGGACTGTCACCATGCACAAGAACTCTTGGTATCCATTTGACAAGGAGGGCTTTAATCTGTAGGGAGGGATCAATGATGCCTAACCCTCCTTCTATTTTGGGCCTACATAGCTGCGCCCAGGAGACCAGAGCCCTCTTAGTTGGTGCTTGAGAGGAGGCACCCCAGAGAAAATTACGCATCAGAGTTTTGATTTTACTAACCAGCTTATAGCCCGGGGACCAAACAGAGGTAGAAAACCAGATGGAAGCCAGCAAGATTTGATTGAGAACTAAAGCTCTGCCAGCTAGGGAGAGCATGGCTAAACTCCAAAAGGCCAACTTTTTACGCAGCTTTTGTAGAATTGGCTCATACCTTTGATCCTCGGAGAGCCCGATTCCAACTTGGAAACCCACGAGAGTATGCCCCATGCCTGGCTGGAGCCACTTGAGACCTAACTCTTGTCCCCAAGGCGCTCCATGGTATCTTGTGGCACTGGGGGGAAGCTCCGTAAGGAGACCCACCGATTTATTCCAATTCACCTTCAGTCCAGAAGCAGAGCAGAATACCTGGAGAGCTTCAACTGCTCTGATACTATTGGAGGCATCCTCGTTACTCAACAAGAGGGTAATGTTGTCTACATACATAGACAGCTTAACAGGCGGGCCATGCAGTAGATTCATGCCTACAATATCTTGCCTAGCAGTTAGGTAGTGCCCAAGAGCGTCTGCTGCTATCAAAAAGAGGTATGGGGCCAATGGGCAACCCTGCCTGAAGGATCTGTGAAGAGGGAAGGATTTAGATATGGTGCCATTAATCGTCACTTTGCTAGAGGCAGATGTAAGGAGCAACTTCACCCATCTAGAAAAGGAGGTTGGCAGGCCCATCTTTTCCATGACTCTATGTAGGAAGGTCCAATCAATATTATCAAACGCTTTCTCAAAGTCCAGCATGAGGATAGCCAGGGGCTGCTCAGACCTCTTGGCTTCATGCATAACCTCATTTATAAGAAGCAGGTTGTCGAGAATCATTCTACCTTTAAGAAAACCTGTTTGTTCCGGTCTGATGACCCGGGATAGCATAGGCTGAAGTCTCGATGCCAATGCTTTGGCAATAATTTTGTAGGTGGTATTAAGAAGCGTGATAGGGCAGTAATTGGATATCAGGCTCCTGTCTCCTTTCTTAAAGATTAGCGTAATGAGACCTTCAGAGAGCTGAGAGGGCATGATTCCCTTGGAGAGGATGTCCTTAGTTAATGCCACGAAATCATCCACTATCACAGACCATAAGGCTTTGAATAGTTCTACTGGCATACCGTCCAATCCTGGCATTTTGTCTGCCTTGAGAGATTGCAGGGCCTCTGCTAATTCCGTGTCCTTGAGGGGGGCATCTAGGTCATCTTTTTCTTTTGCAGAGAGGAGAGCCGGGACATGCATGAGATTGCGGCAGAGGGGAGTCTCTTGGAGAAGAGAGCGGCATAATGCTTTTCAGCAATGGTAGCCATTTCTTTTGGAGAAGAGCAAGAAATCCCTTATGGATTTTTAAGAGTGGCAATTGCCGAGGCCATTCTTCTCTGCTTGGCCTTAATGAAAAAATACTTGGACATCTTTTCCCCTTTAAGGAACCAGTTAATCCCCGCTTTGAGCTTCAAGGCCTTCTCTTTTTCCTGCCTAAAGCTCCAGAGGTTGGTCTTTGCTCTGTCGTAGTTCAACATTGTGCAAGGACCTTCATTATTGTGCTTGGGTTCTAGCAAGGGCATAGGCCCGAGATAGCTCTTGAGACTGAGCCTGGATAGCTTCTAGCTTAGAAAGGAATCTAAGAGTTGGGGACTCATAATCATTACCAGAGGAAGACCACTCCTGCACTAGAGCATTAACCATAGCCTAAGATTTAAGGAGAGCGGGGTTTAGCTTAAGACACATGCGCCCCTTAGACCTTGAGCCTGGGATGACAAAACATGATGTGATCTCAGCATGGTCATAATCTGGCAGTACAAGGCCCAACGGGCACGGCTGTGCCCACGGAATTATGCCACTGGTGCAGTAGATGCAGTCTAGCCTAGCCATGACTAGATCCGGGGGGGTTCTGCAGTTAGACCAAGAGAAGCGCAGGTTCATATTCTCAGGAATGGAGATATCAATGAAACCAACAGAAAGACATAGAATTTCCCAGGCGTTAAGCACATCCGGGGTGAGGGAGAAAGAGCCAGGATCTAGCCTATCCTGCGTTCTATCCGTCATATTGAAATCTCCTGCTAAAATCCATTGATCAACATCAGATCGCTGAAGAATCTTTGAATGCAAAAACTGCCAGAAGGAGATTCTTTCAGCAACAGAGTTAGGAGCATAAACATTAATAAAGCCAATTTTGCACCCAAGGGTAGGCAAAGAAAGGATGCTGAATTGTGCCCTGCCGACCATCCAAGTGCACACTTCCGAGACCTGACTGGCAAGGGTAGGAGAGACCAAAACTGTTGTGCCCCCTCTGGAATCCATTACAGTTCTGTTCCACCAGCCACGTTAGCAGGCCAGAGCAGTTGTCCAAGGGATGCAATTTTTGGAGTCATTTAGTTTGTGCTCCTGTAAGAAGATGATAGAGTTATCCGATAACAAGGAGCCAGCCCATCTTTTAAGTCTAGATCTCTTAGGGGCAATAGCATCTGATCCTAATATGCCCCTAATATTCCAAGACCTAATGTTAAAGGACATCAAAGTGGGTGCAAAGGCCCGAGAGAACCTCTCGAAATGATGGCCCAGGAGAAGAGTGGAGAGTGATAAGTCCCTTATCTCTGGGAGAGGAGGAGAGGGTCCAACTTATTCCATTGGGGGGAGGAGCGGTAGAGAGGGTAGAAATTTGGGAGGGAGTTACGCTGGTCTGGTGGACTTTAGCGTTACGCAACCAAGCATGCAAGAGACACAATAATCTGCGACTAAGCCTAAAAAATAGACAGATCTGAGAAGGATGTAGATTAACTTTCTGTAGGCAAGGAAGAAAACCACGTGGCATAGTCAAAGCAGGTTTAAAGGAGGGGGCTGGAGGGGGTTTGCCCAGAGGGTTCCACCAACTTGAAACATGCCACCTACAAGGTATAGGCAGGCAGAGGGATGGAGCGATGGGGAAGCTTGCACAGTAAGCGAGGCTTACCAGAGAAGGCAGACCCGCGAAGGTTGTCACGCAAGGGAGCAGAGGGGGATCTGAGAGGAGCCTTCTTTCCTGCGCTAGTGTATGGCTGAAAGCCAACTTCCATAGACTTGCATGCAGCTGGTGATGGTGCAGGCAACGCCCCAGAGCCGAAGATGGCGTTGACAAGGGTGAAGCCTGCTTGCACGACCTTAACGCTTCTGGCAAAACCTCCTGCTGACGGGAAGACCCCAGAGGGATCGTCCTTGCTGTTGGGGCGGGATCCCCCGGGTCCTTCTTCTAGAGACTGAAGCGTAGCCCAGGAGTAGAGCTTGCACTTAGGTCTGTCAGCGACAATGTCCTCCCATCGGAAAGCTAGCATAGTGTGCACCGTGGAGGCAGAGTCAAACTCATCTGTGTTCTCCCATAAGGCACCAAAGTGCACAGTAGTCTCGTTTGACAGTTGGAATTGGAAAGGCTCCTCGGCGAAAATATTTCCCACCAATTTGAGAGAAAGCTCAATAGCCTTGTTGTCTTTGTAATAATTGGCGTGGTGGGTGGTCACCCAAGATCCTGCCAGTCCTTCAGAGCCATTGGTCAGCATATGGATGGGGGCTGATTGGGGCCATCCAGAAGAGCGTAAATGATAGGAGTGACCTTGATGACCGCAGAGTTCCTTCTTACTGCATTCTCGGGAGACCATTCGCAGAGCTTTAGATTATCAAAAGATCTGAGCTCTAGGCATCTTGTGGCTAAATTGATGTACGGGTCCTCAAGAGAGCAAGAGTAGGGGCAAAAGTCAAAAGTTGCAGGGGGATGATGAGGGGGAGGGCTTCCCTGAGCCGGAGCCAGCAGAATGATGCGTGGACGAGGGGGTGGGGATGAGACCGAGGGCGAGCCCGTCCGTTTTCGTTTTGCAAGGCGTCCTTCCGAGAGCATTGGGAGAGATGCTGCAACTGCACTAGCATCTCGTGAGCATGAGGGCGATGACATGGGTTCCGGTGCACTTTGCGTTTTGGCATGAAGAAGCGGAGGTAGACCGCTCACAGTCCTTTGGTCGGAGATTGCCTTGCGCGGGCAGTCTGCAACGACGTGCCCTTCCCCATTGCATCCAAAGCATGTGATGCTTAGCTGCTCCTCTTTGATCTGTACTAAAATGAAAGAGCCGTCTAGAGTAGGAAGTTTGATTGCATTCCCAATTTTCTTACTTTCCGGCATCATTACCACGATCTTTGGGGACCCCGAATCCTTGCTGGAGTCGAACAGGGAGGGATCCTAATCAACGCTTAGCACTGCATCGTCAATGGGGTCGAATACATTCAAGCTGCCAATGTATGAGCTAAAGTGAGCTCCGATCTCCGGTAGAGAAGCCAGGTAGTTATCCGGAAGAAACAGCAGGGCGATTATCCAGGGCTTGCATGTAGCTCCATCCTTGTGGCCCCATGCCAGCGACCAGGGGAAGATGTTCACCTTGAATCTCGATTTGCGCGTGTTGAACGCAAGCGCACGATCTGCATCCTCCTTAGTGCCAAATTTGACAAAGTAAAAGCCCCTTCCCATTGGGTGACAGTAGTGGTGCGTCAGACCACCTTCGGACCCCAGATGCTCGACAATCCACTTACGAGCCGAATCCGTATCCTTGGGCCTACCTGGGAAATACACCAAAAGTCCGTGCTGCATCATCTTTGTGGAATGATCTCTCAGGCATTCAAGGTCCAGGGAGATAACTTCATGTGAGTCAGAGTCAGGGGCAACTGATTCTACCCAAGGGGCTATCTCCTGAGGGGTGAAGGTCCAAGGGCATCAGGGCCTTTTCCTAGAATAGAAGGGGTCTGGGCAGAAGAAGATGATCGAGGCATCCAGGAGCCTCTCCCACGGGAGCTCAAACCGGAGCCTGACCTTTTCTTGCGGGGGGAACCGCTGGAAGACATGAGGAAATAACAAAAAAGAGGCGTACAGATAAAGCACTTCACTTGGGAAATTAAAACATACAAGCAGCAGCAACAGGGACTACAGGGAGCGACGAAGGAGAGGAGAGAGGAGCGGAAAGCGATGGAGCGATGGCACCTTAATATAAGGAGCTAGGGGCAGCCCACAGCGGAGGCCAATCTCAAAACTGTCAGCAAAGCAAGGTCCCAAGTCGGCCAGAGGGGCTTGGAGCGATGATGCACCAAGAGGTCCACAATCAATGTGTAGTGAAGGGTATAGCGGCGCAGTAAGGGCGTTGGTACACAAGAAGAGCTTCGAGAGAAGACCAGGTGAGACTGCTATCAAGGGGAACTCTGACAGAGGCCGAGGGGGGGGGAAGACAGCAAAGGGAGTCTAGTTGGGGGGAAGGTTCAGCATGCCAGATCGAAGACGGTGGAGTGAAAGCGAGGTGGTGGGGCTGAGAGGGCGCCAAAAGGAGGTCTAGGCATGCACACGGGAGATCTTCTCAGCAGCGGCAGGGCGATTAGAAGGGAGTGTGGGCGTTGAGAAAAGGTGGCAAGACTGCAGTCCCGGAGGGCGACACAACATAATGAGCCGCCAAGAGTTGGAGCGGGGAGGCACGGGGATCAAGCATGCAAATTTAATTAGGATATGCATGCAGAGGGCCAGCAAAGCGTGGTTAGGCCGCTTGATGATTACTTAGAAAGCACAATGGCATGATTAAGACTTAGGTTAGGGGAGATAGGGTTAGAGAGGCCGGAGATTGCTCAAATCTAGCCTCCAAGATTTTTCAGCACACCGGCTGGGAAAGGAGATAGGCAGCACTCCGGCCGGAGAGGAGATGCTGTGTGAGGAAGAAATACAGCGGGAGAGGGAGAGAGGGCTGTTGGGGGAAAGGGCGAGGTCGACGCGAGCCTGGAGAGGGCAGAAAAAACTAAGTCCCAGGCTCGCCTCTCACCGCAAAACGCGGAGCGCCTTGCCCTCTCATTCCCCCCCTTTTTGTCCACCCAAAGTTATGACTCCTTACTACTAAGAGGGGGCGATGTTACAGTGAAAGAGGGTTATTTTCTCCTCTCACTATCAAGGGGCCTGATTTGTGAGCTGTCGCTCCCAGGTGTTTCCCTTTATAATAATTAAAAAAGAAACAGGAGTGGCTACTGCAATGAGTTTTGCAAGAAATAGCCATATCTTCTATTTATCCACTGAATTTGGATAGAATCATCCTCCTCTAACTTTCATCCACATATGTCATCCATATTCGGTAAATTTTTCCATAATTTATATTTTATTTGGAGAAGTTTGGCTCATCCGTCAGAAAATAGGGATTTTGTGACAAAATATTCCATTTTATTTGTTGAGGTCGAAATATTGCGAAAATTCCTCTGGAAAATTGTTTTCCTCTGGAAAATTGGCATATCTGACAATTCTAAGATCTCAAGCTTGCTCGACTTGTTACATTTGGTTATGATTTGTGGGGCAGTCCGCATCGTATTTCGTGTACATTGCCATGGCGAGCGTTGTGACTAACTATCTTGGTATGTATTCTGCACCCGCTTCCCTAAGAATACATGTCATGTACACGTAGTTTCAAGTTTCTCAGTCTCAACGATGATCTGTATTCTTGGTCAAATGACATTGCACAGCTCGGGTTTGAAATATTGGCATTGAAACCACGTATATGTCTCGACGCTCTGAATCTTTCCCTTTTGAAAGTCCTGATCATGTCTATTATGTTTCAGACATATGTCACATCTGAACACTAGTAACCTGGAGTACCCATCGACACTTAAATATGTTATGTAGCTGAAATGTGTACATACCAGCTTGCACTTGTTTACAATGTCCTTAACTTCTGATGACTGAAACTCGCAGAAATAAGTTGCTGGATGCACACTGGGAATCGGCAGTCAACACGAATCCGTTCAAAGTATTTGCGAGCCATCTTGCGCCAGAATGTGGGCTACTTTGACAGTAAAGGCACTGGCACTGCTCAAGTCGTGGAGATTGTCTCGGCCGACACTTTACTTGTTCAGCAGGCCATGGCTGAAAAGGTTGGTTTTGGTTCTGCTTGAGAACTTACGACATCCACATGGAAGGTTCCCAGAAGAGTTTAGCTATGTAGTGCCGTAGGAGTTGGGCTCGAGTTGGATTCAATGCAATCTTAGTTGACTTAAAATTAGAACTGATGGGAGACTTTATGAATTCAAGAATTACAATTCAGAGTTCATCATGTGCATGTTTGTGCCATGCGAACTGAGTCTGAGGTCACATGTTGGACCGGCTGCAGGTGGGAAACACTGTGAATTGTATTTTCCAATTTGTGGGTGGTTATTGTCTGGGGTTCTTTGAGTCGTGGCAACTGGCCCTGGCCACCACTCCCTTCATCCCCATATTGTTGATACCATCGGCCCTCTACAAGAACGCAATCGTTAGTCTGGCAGTGCAGATGCAAGTGGCGTATAACAAGGCTGGAGGCATAGCCGAGGAATCCATCTCATCAGTACGCACGGTTTATTCATTTGTGGGGGAGATCAACTCCGTGAAATCATATTCGCAGTCCCTGGACAGCACGGTGGAGCTGGGATTAAAGCAAGGATTTGCGAAGGGTCTAGCAACAGGCTCTGCTGGTCTTATTTTTGCGGTTTGGGCATACATGTCTTGGTTTGGCAGCACACAAGTCATCAAAGGGAATGCTTCTGGCGCCAATGTGGTGACGGCCGGTTTTGCTCTACTCGTTGGTGGCATGTAAGAAATTCTCTCTCGTCTATTTAGAAGAATTGGCACTGTGCGGTTGGTTTTACTGTGACTAGCTTTTGAACCGAGTTATTATGATCAGTATACAGAGGACGGCAGCAGAGGTAGACGTCTCGTCTACATCTTTGAGCTAGTGAAGTTCATAATGCACTTTCTAACTGTATCCAGTTTGCAGTCTTGTGTAAGGTATGCCTAAAGCCAACAGATATACGAGACCTGAACTTCAATGAGTTAATAATCCACATGCTTGGACGGATTGTGCACCTCATGGCCTCTTCAATTGCTTACCCATCATGATCGTCGAACATCACAGTTTACGAGTTCAATTATGAATGTGGCTCAAGTGACAATGAGCAGCCATGATCTAGTCAGCCTTTATGTGTAACAGGGCGTTAGGGGGTGCTACTCCAAACTTCAAAGCTTTCTCAGAAGGGTGTGCAGCTGCATCTCGCATCTTTGAGCTAATAGATCGAGTTCCACCGATTGATGCCGATGACGATACTGGATAAAGTGAAAGGCGATTTGGAATTACGCAACATCGACTTTGCCTATCCATCAAGGATGGAAGCACCTATCTTCCAACAATTCAGTCTGCGAATACCGGCAGGTAAGCGGTTGAAATTCTTTCGTAGGCACTTCTTCGACGTCAGAAAGTAGAATATTTTGTCCAAACGAAGCTCAATGAATTGGACTTCGTTTTGGAATGGAAGAGCAGAGATACAGAGCAGAGATCATCAAGAACGTTGGAAAATCGTACATGTATAAATTTGCTAGAATGCTTGGTGAAGAAGTTTAGATGTATCCCACCAGTAATCTACTCAGAATCTCATCTTTTGGCTCATCTTTGGATGATCGACATGCAGGAACTACCTTGGCGCTAGTGGGGAGCAGTGGGTCAGGGAAGTCTACAGTGATAGCATTACTTGAACGATTCTATGATCCATTGGCGGGAGAAGTACTCATTGACGGTGTAAACATCAAGGATTTACAGCTGAAGTGGCTGCGCCGGCAGATTGGGCTCGTGAGCCAAGAGCCTGCCCTGTTTTCAACGTCCATAAAGGAGAACATTCTATACGGCAAAGATGGTGCCTCCATGGAGGAAGTGATTGAGGCTGCCAAGTGCGCAAATGCTTACACATTCCCAACTGCCCAATGGATTTGATACTCAGGTAAATCTGCGACCTGGTTAAACAACATTTGCATTGATTCACTGATCTTAGTCCCCAGCGAAATTACTGAGATTGGTTGGTCATTCATTTGGTGCAGGTGGGAGAGAGAGGAGTACAAATGTCGGGAGGACAAAAGCAACGCATTGCCATTGCCCGTGCAATGCTCAAAAAACCGCCCGTGCTGCTGCTGGATGAGGCAACCAGTGCTCTGGATGCTGAGTCAGAAAAAGTGGTCCCGGAAGCCCTTGAGAAAGCTGCAGTCGGCCGCACGACAGTTGTAGTTGCCCACAGGCTGTCGACAATCCGCCATGCTGACCTCATCGCAGTTGTACAATCTGGCAGAGTAAGGCTAGACAAGCTCTCTGCTTAAATTGAAGTTTCATGAATTGGCAGGATCTGACGTCTACAAATCTCATGGGTGTGTTGAAGCCTCTGGGTGCATCATCGTTGCTACTAATCTGTCTACAAATGTGTTTATAGTCCCTCGGAGATGTGACAGGACAGAATGTTTATGTTGACCTGGCAGGCTAGGGCAGTTCTTGGCTTGTCATACCTAGCCCTTCACCAGATTTGGCTGGACTTTTGCTCCACTGATCCATTCTTTGCATCCCCTCTAGACGCTTTGTTAGAGCTCTAAACTTATGAAGTACCATCAGGTGTTGGAAATGGGAGACCATGAGGAGCTTCTGGCCAAAGGGGAAGAAGGAGCATATGCAGCACTGGTCCACTTGCAACAGGCTCGCCAGGAAATTGATGTCCCTTCAGCTTCAATTAATGAGCCTGAACTTCACAGTATGAGAATAACTGATGATCACACTGGGACCCGCACGTCATCAACACTTTCTAGCAGGCAGTCTACTCTTAATGCTCAATCCTCTACTGAAAGTATACAGGCCGCTCTATCTCCAGTAGGGGATTCTATTCTGGCTCCGGGTCCATCTCAGCAAGTAAGCAAAGTTGAGAAGCCACAAGTGCCCTCATTTCGCCGCCTGATATCAACAAGCCTGAATGGAAGCAGGGACTTTTGGGAATTGCGGGGGCAATCGGATTTGGGTTTGTGCAAGCCTTCTATGGTTACGTTTTGGGAGCTATGGTAGCCGTGTTTTACCTCAAAGATTCTCATAAGATGTTGCGTGAGATCAAGAATTTCGCAGCAGTGCTTATGGCGCTCGCGGTAGGATCGTTTGTGGTCAATATTGTACTGCATTACTATTTTGCCGCTCTTGGTGAGAATTTAACCAAGCGCATACGGGTGAGAATGTTGGCCAAGATCCTACAGTTCGAGGTTGGGTGGTACGATCGCGATGAAAATGCCAGTGGGGCTGTCTGCTCGCGTCTTTCTTCTGACGCTAACGTGGTAAATCCTTCTCTGCCACGTGGGGTTGTCACATTACAAACCAGCAAAATCTCACATTGGATTTTCCGGGTTACCGATTTCTCTTCTGTGATTTTCGTTTGCAGCTGACGTTTGGGTGAGAGATTTGGATTCTCGAGGCGTCCCCTCTTCTGGTGACCGAGAGGTTTAATTCTCTCACCCACCAGTGAACAAAATTTGTTTTCCGCGGCATCGAGAACAATCGGACAAGCGTTGCGCTAGACTGGATAGCTGAAGTGCGACTTCTGATTTATAGTGGGCCTTTGCTTTAGCACGGTGGTGGCTGATGGATGCCCCACAATGTTCGATGAAATCTTTGTGAAATAAAACCAGAAACAGTCTCAGTTTCAATCTCAAATGTTACTCAAATGTCTGGGTGATTCCTGACAGGTGAGGTCACTGGTTGGGGATCGGATTTCACTCCTGGTACGAACAGCAAGCGCGATCATTTCGAGCTGTCTCATAGGCCTCATTATCTCATGGAGGATGGCAGTGGTGGTCATTGCTATCCAACCAATCGTCATTGTCTGTCTCTACTACAAAAAGATTCTGCTGACAAATCTTTCCAAGGAGACTGCCAAAGCCCAGCAGAAGGCTTCCCAAGTGGCAAGTGGCAGTGGCACAATACCGCACCATCACTGCTTTCTCATCACAAGACAAGGTGAAACAATAATTTCAGTAGTTCTGTTGTGTAATTTAGAACAAGCACCCACCTTCAAATCGTACCATGCCATCCACAGGTTCCTTGCTGCTTTTGCAGTGACTAGGTCTCTGTGGTTCTGAACAGAGGCAGTAACATATATATGTCCTTGAGTTTTCAACCTTGCTCCAAGCTGTGTGTGTCAAGACAACAACCTAAGGAATAGAAGTTTGTGATGGTGATCTAGTTCTGTTGGAAAATTGGAGGACTCAAGGTCAAGCTTCAGTTGGCTGTTTGGCACAGACTTCTCTGAGAGTATTCCCTGAGTTCAATGTCTCTGATGGCATAGTCAACGAGCTTATCAAGCATGGTGGCGCCCATGATAGAGGCCCTTGCACTTCTCTTTAACCTTATCTGGAGGACTGAAATGATCCCTTTTCGCTGGCGACAGGGGGTCATTGTCAACCTATACAAGAAAGGTGACAAAGAAGAGCCGGGGAACTATGGAGGCATCACTCTTCTCAATGCAGTTGGCAAGATAGTTGCATAGTTATAAGTACTCGTCTCGAGGTTGGTCTGGAATCTAGAGGTTGTTTCCACGAAGGCCAAGCTGGCTTTCGGAGAAACAGGGGCTGTGTGGATTTTGTCTAGGATGTGAAAAGGGCTTATGACACAGTGTGGAGAGATGGTCTGTGGCTCCGACTCTGGTCATCTGGGATCAAGCGAAAGATGTGGAGAGTGGTCCATAACTTGTATGCTCACACCAAAATCTGTGTCACTGTTAATAGACACTTCTTTGACATAGACCAAGGTGTAGCTCAAGGATGTACCCTCTCCCCTCTGCTCTTCAATGTTTTCATCAATCAACTCCTCGAGGATGTGGAAAGTGACGGATTTGGTTTGAGGTGGGTGATGACACCATACCAGCCCTTATGTTTGCGGATGACTTCGCAGCCATTGGGAGACTCCTTCCAATCTTCAGGAGTTGATTGATTGCGCAAAAAGATACTTTGAACTTTGGGGGCTAGAGGGAACGTCAGTAAATGCGCAGTGGTGGCATTCAATGACCGAGGGGAGGGAGGAGGTGATCTCAAGTGGCAGTGGGGAAGCCAACAGATTCTGGTCTTCCCTTCCTACACATACCTTGGCGTTGAGTTTTCCTCCAACTGTAATTGGGATGCACATATTCAAAAAGTCATTCAATCTGGCAAGCGCAAAGCGCTGGGTCACTAAATTTTTCCACTGCAGAGGGAACAACTCTGAAGTAAAAAAAACCATGCTTTGCCGCGTTATTGCCTGCCTTGGAGTATGGTTGATAACTCCAACCAGGCGAAGTCTCTAGAATCCATTCAAGTGGGGGTGCTTAAGGAGTGCATGTCAGCATGCTCCAAAACAGCCAATGTGACTGTTCGGGGTGAGTTTGGCATCCTTTCCTTAAGCTCCCGACGAGATGAATTCAAGGTCAGATGGTTGGGTCAGCTGCAACATGTCTAATATCAGATATCCTAAGTTAATCGACTCTATACCTTGGAAGCAAGATCACCCTGTCAAGCAGGCTTGGACGAGAGTAGAAGAGATTCTCAAGGATCTGAATATAAGCCCACAAGTCTTGACCCTGCCGGATAAATCTGACTTAGAGGCTGTAGTGTCCAAAGCCATGTCTGTTGCCAGGAAATTGTCTGATGAAAATGAAGTTAGGCAGAAAACTTCCTTAAACTTGTTTCCAGTCTGTGACATGGGAGAGGCCATCATGGATGGCCTCAAGGGTTTACCCACCCTCCGCACTAGACTGAAATTGAAACTCAGGGCGGGAAGCCTACCTTTGAACAGCAAACAGATGCAAAGAGGAAAGAGGGATTGCAATTGCCCGTTGTGTGGGCAACCTGAAGACAATATTCATTTTCTGATTCATTTCCTGGGTACTCTCACGAGAGAGATGCCATCTTCAAATCCATCCAGGGAATTGTGCCTGAACCTCTGTTTACCAACTTTGAAAGTCTCGAGGCTGAACCAAAAGCCCAGGCCCTTTTGGGGCCTAGTTATTGGGCAAACCACACACAGCAGATTGAGGCTTGTGTGAAGGGATTTCCAGAGGATATGTGGAAAACTTGGATTAATTGTCTGTTTCAAGGTAAGTCATACTACCAGAGTCAGCCCCCTGAGAAAGGTAGTTTATGTCCCTTGGTGTTCCGCTCAAAGTGAGCACTGGGTCAATGGCCACAAGGCTACGGCAAACAACGTCTTATGAGTACATTCAATGTCTCTGGTTGACTACTGGGTCTCTGTATAGCTGTTTGGGGTGATTACCAATGACTTTGACACTCCAATGTTGGTGAATTGGCAGGTCCTGACCCTTTTTGAGAAAAAACTGGAGGGTCCCAGAAGAGAGGCCATGAACAGGGCACATGTGGCGGGGGTTGGTCTTGGGGTAGCCCAATTCTGTTTATATGCATCATGGGGGCTGGATTTCTGGTATGGAGGTTTGCTAGCCAGCAAAAGTCTGGCCACTTTTGGTGACGTATTCAAAGTCTTCTTTGTGCTAGTGGGCAGTGGACAGACCCTGGCAGAGGCTGCGGCTCTGACACCTGACCTCGCCAAGGGGACAACCGCTATTGCATCAGTCTTTGACATTCTTGATCGAGATACTCTAATTGATGCAGACAGCAAAGTAGCAGAGAAACTTGATATAGTGGAAGGACATGTAGAGCTCTGTAATGTTCACTTTGCTTATCCTTCACGGCCTGAAGTCGTGATTTTCAAGAATTTCTCCTTAAAAGTGGAAGCAGGGAGAACCGTGGCTATGGTTGGTCAGAGTGGATCAGGAAAGTCCACCATAATTGGACTTCTGGAGAGGTTCTATGACCCCCTACAGGGCACAATAACGATTGATGGGAAGGACATAAAGAACCTTAATGTAAGCTGTATCTATGGGCCCTTGCTCCCATTTTCTTGCAGCTTGGGATCGGAAACTGGGCACAGAGTAGGTGGCCGAACTGTAGAGCGCATGACCGTTATGTGTATGTCTTTGTTTTTGTTTTCAAAAAATTTGCACACTTTTGCAGTGCATTGCCAAATGGATATGCTACTTCTGCTGGTGAGCGCGGTCTGCAGCTCTCAGGAGGGCAGAAGCAGCGGATTGCCATTGCACGCGCTGTGCTCAAAAGCCCTGCAATATTACTGCTGGATGAGGCTACCAGTGCCTTGGATGCCGAATCTGAGCGTGCGGTGCAGGATGCATTGGACCGTGTGATGGTTGGAAGAACCACTATTGTGGTTGCCCACAGGTTAGATTCTACATTTATGACAGGATTTGACACCCTCTGCTTCATCTTGTATGGAACAATTTCAGTCCTTGCTGATATGTAGGAGAGGTGGTAATGTTGGGCATGTTGTTCAACCAGTGATCCTAAGTTCGGGTAAGTTTGTTTCTACAATCTGTGCAGGTTGTCAACTATTCAGAATGCTGATAACATAGCCGTGCTTCAAGATGGGGCTATCTTGGAGGAGGGCAGACACGAGGAGCTCCTGGCCAAGGGTGAAGGAGGTGCCTACTACTCTCTCGTCCACCTCCAGACCAGGGACAGCTGAATCTGTCACCTCTCTCCTCCTCATGATTAAAGATTTGGAAGAAAACTTGATCCACAGTGATCTGAATACATTGCAAAATCTATGAGAGACTTGGCGTGAAGAGGGAGGGTGGGCTGGAGGCTGTCTGTCTGTGACTGGCTCAGATCCACGTCTCCAGTCTCTTGCATGTCCGTTGGGATTTCAAATTCGACATCTCCTACACGACGTACCAATGAAGATTCCTGGACACATCATCTTGTTGAGACAGCCCTCTTTACTCCAATGCAAAGGATATCATCTGATTACAGCTCCACGCCTTTCAGTAAAGTTTGGGAAACCATTTCGAGAACTCGATTTCCTCAACCAAAAAAGAGAGAGATGACCCGACCCAAGTCAGCACAATCAAAGAAAGCAAGAAGGAGGAAATTAGTACATCAAAATTGCTAGTCTTTAGAGGATGGGTATCATTCAATCCTGCTCAGAGGTCTAAAACTCCTTTTCTCTTAACTTTTGAGGGTGCGAGAGACGGACTCGAACGTTCCCAAGTTACTTTCCTTATACAAGGGGACCCACAGAGTTCCCAATTCGTCTTCAGCGCTTGTTGTTTCACACTCTTTGTGTACAGTCACTTCATTTGGGTCCTTCATATAAGGGTTTGTGTCCCTTCTAATGTAAGCATTCAAGGCTTCACAACCCTTGCGCCTCCACCTAACCATACAGCTGTAGCAACGGAATGCATTCACGTACAACACCTCATCAAACACGCAGCTACCTCACCTTCCAGGAAAGCGCACAGACGCAGAGCCACCTTAGTCAAACAATGACCAGCGATCTGGGCTTCCCTACGAAACTGAAAGGAATGATTTGCTGTCGAATGCTTGTTGGGGGAGTGACAATCTCGGGCACCCCTTGTTTTTATTTCATGCACCGAAGAAATCCTTCGGCTGTTAAATGCTCAATATTACTGAGGAAATCGTTTGTAGTATGCGGGATTCTTTAACTAACCGACAACTGATAACCTAGGATTATCTGAGAAGGGACACGGAAGTTCGTTGGTTCATGGAAGCTGTGTTTCCTTCCTCTCTGGAGCTTCATCTCGCTCGTCCCCTTCTGTTGTTTTTGGGGGTTTTTTGTGTGTCACTCTGAACCCAAGAATGTCCACCTGCCGTATTTCTGTCATTTGAGAGCGCCCACCTCTGTGTGCTGGGTTGGGTTGTGAAGCTTGTAGGCGTCTGGTCGTGTGTATCGGGAGACAGGTCGCTGAATTGGGTGTAGACTATCTTGATTGTACAGCAAGGGAAACAAAGCATCGGCAGTGGTGGCCCTGGCGTAAATTGGTGCTGTGTGCTGGACCTCAGAATTGCAGCATCTCAGCGTAAGGATCTTGACTAGCTTTTAGAGGACGTTGTTGCTATCCTGACGATAAAGGCTGTGGAGCTTTATGGGTATGTAAGCTGGAACTGTGGAATGTCAGATACTAGAGAATCGGCAATTGCATGCTCGTTTGCTTGGTGTCTTTTTCTTCCCTTGAATTGCACCAACTTAGTGTTTCGTCGGTGCAGGCAATGGCGCCAGGCAATCTGCGAAACGCGTTGGGAGTTGTGAAGGACCAAACTAGCATTACTCTTGCAAAAGTGGGGAGCAAAAATGCTCCTGATCTGGATGTAGCCTTGGTGAAAGCCACAAGCCACGATGAGCTTCCAGCGAATGACAAACATATACAGGAAATTCTGCATCTGACTTCCTACTCTCGGGGTTACATCAACGTCTGCGTGGCAGGGCTGGCGAAGAGGCTGGGAAAGACACATAACTGGATTGTGGCTCTTAAGTCGCTCATGCTCATACATCGTCTGCTACTTGAAGGCGATGCCAGTTTTGAGCAAGAACTTTTGCATGCCAACAGGCGTGGCATGCGTGTGTTGAATCTCTCCCATTTCAGGGATGAATCGCATTCTAATGCATGGGATTACTCTGCGTTTGTGCGCACCTATGCTTTGTTTCTTGATGAGCAGTTGCATTGCTCTGTGACTAGCTCATCGCAAGATCATGGCAGGTCTCGCTATGGCGGATCCCCTGGTCATGGTGTCCGTAGATCCAGCTATGGTACATCTCCTGGTAGGTATGATGAGTCCCCTGGTTACGGTGATCGTAATTCATCTGGGTATGGTGATAGACGCTCGCCGGATTATGAGAAGAAGAGGGACAATTATGATGATCGTCGATACCATAGCGACAGGCATAATAGGGATAATGATGAACGACAGATGCAGAGGGAGAACGTGCCAGTAAAGGAGATGGACATACCAATGTTATTGGAAAAACTTCCTGCATTGCAGCGGCTGATGGACCGCATGCTTGGATGCCGTCCAACAGGTGCTGCAAAGAGCAGCCGGCTAGTTCAGATTGCCTTGTATCCGATGGTCAGAGAGAGCTTTCAGTTGTACGCAGATATTTGTGATGGACTTACTATACTTCTTGATGGATTCTTTGACATGGAGTACCAAGACTGTAACAAAGCATATGAGATCTATAACCGTTCTGCCAAGCAATTCGATGAGCTTGCATCTTTTTATGGAGTTTGCACGAATTTGGGAGTGGGTCGGACTTCTGAGTACCCCACTGTACAGAAGGTTCCACAAGAGCATCTGGACACATTGGAGGACTTCCTAAGGGGTCGCTCCCAGAGGCCCAGGAGTCCTGAACCGGAGCCCCTGCAACTCACCTATAGGCCACAAACACCTGAACCTGAACCTGAACCTGAAGCCCCTGTACAGGAAGCCCCCACAAGCAGACCAGAAACTGATAGCATGCCCTCTCCACCAACCGACATTGCTCAGGTTCAGTCAGAGCCTGTACGGGATGAAGGAGGTAATCTTGCAGTTTTCTGCTGTTTGATTCGTCATTTGTACTGTTGTCAAGGTTTGGAGAGGGATTCTATGGGCATATCCAAGTCTCTGCAGGTGTCTTGAGGTTGTTGTCAAAACTTTGGATGGATAGGTAATGGACTAATCCCTTCGTGGATCTTGGTGTTTCTTTTATAACTGCAGGTAGGATTTTAACCCCATTTTTCTGCCTCATATGCTGAAGCTATAAATTTCTGATTATGGAGCATTGTGAAATGCAGATCTGCTGAGTGTGGAGAAATCATCCATCTCCAGACAAGAGCAGGAGGACAAATTTGCTCTTGCCCTCTTTTCTGGCACATCAAGAAATTGGGAAACATTTGGTCCAGGAACAGATGAAGTTACTGAGCAGAGCAATAGTACCTCGCAGTCCGATGAATTGGAGAATGGGAAGTCAGGCTGGGAGCTTGCTTTGGTGGCTTCAGCAAGCAATTTGTCTAAACCAGCAATTGGGACCATGGCAGGTGGGTTTAATCCCCTACTCTTGGACAGCATGTACGAGCAGGGAGCTGTTCGTCAAAAACAAGCTGCTGCTACCATTCCTTCAGGTAGCTACAGTAGTGTGGCTTTACCCACTCGGCCAGGGTCGGCCTTTTTGGCACTGCCTGCATCACCTGGCGGGATGCCATTACCCGATGGAGGGGAGGATCCATTTCTTGCTTCACTACCGATCCCTCCACCAACATATGTGCAAATGGCTGACATGACCAAAAAGCAGCAGCTCTTAGTGCAAGAGCAGATGCTGTGGCAGCAATATCAAGCAGATGGCATGCATGGAGAACAAAGCTTTATGAGGCTTTACAACAACCCTTACATCGCTGGTATGGTGCCACAAAATTCTTTTAATTTTCCGCACTATGGGGTGGGAATGCCCATGCAAAGCTACTATATGTCTTACTAGTATAAATTTGTAAATCTGTAATTGGATCACATTGGATCATGAGAAGTACACACCAAGTGGAGCTTCTACGAAGCTTTAAGTTTTGATGCCCACATTGGGAGCTTCACGCCTGTACATCAACACTCTTGCATTGCCAGAAAATTACAACTTCCCCTTAGAGGCGGTTGTCTCCTTCTATGGCCTTTACTCTCTCCTCGGTCTCCCAAGCAAGCATCTTACTTGTCGCTCTTACCTCCTCCCATCTGTGCCCGGGTCTAAGTGGAGAAATTTGAGGGTTGATTGCATGACAGCTAAAGTGTGGAATGAGCTGTGAGCAGCATAATTGGTATTTCCTGGGGCTTCTCTTGTGGCTCTTGGGATCTAAAGGGCAGTTGGTTTGGTAAAGCAGTAAAGTAAGCACATTTTAAGCAGATTCTTGTTCAATTGTGAGTGTATCTGTCCAACTCTCTCAAACCCAATTTCATATTTGTGAAGGGGTTGAGTATGAGAATTGTTTCGAACCTCGAAATTAGAGGATTGTTACGGTTGGTGGTAGATGAGAAATCCTGTCCCTTTTCTCCCCTGACCCCCTCTACTCCCAAGCCTTCGCTGCTGAACCCTTTTGGCACCACTCAGTTGTTGCTTCCAAGATTAATGAAAAAAACAAAGTAAATGATGGAAATATTGCATGTGAACTTACCTGCAAACTTGTAAATCAACTACCCACCCACCTAAGGTAGGGGAACCTTAAATGGAGAGCGACCTTAAATGGACACCTATTTTTGTATAAAAAAGTGGCAGGTTTTGACCTGAAAGTGACACCAAGCAAGTGGGGACCAAATTGAATCTTGTGTGTGACATATTTAGGTTCAAGGAAGAGTACATAAATGTCATTTATGTTATGGGTCTGCGGGCCAAGAGGTCCGCCAAAGAGAACCTCGATTAATTAAATGCCTAATGTCAAACTAATTAATTATCCATAGCACTCTTAGTTACTAATTATATTCACTTAGCAATTTCAAAGTTCAACTTAAGGGTGGGGAGATGGCAGTAAAAAGGTGTAGTAAAGCTTGCTGCCAATTTAGGGAACCATATCTTGGGCTACAGAGTTTGAAGATACTGTGCCGAAATGTTGAGGGAACGCATTTAAGGAACATGAAGTTGGTACTTGGTCAATGCGCGGAAATGTTTAGGGAATGCATTTAGGGAACATGAAGTTGGTACTTGGTCAATGGGGAGGCATGTCTCTGCAATGACATTTGTGACATGCACTGTCACATTCCCATTTGGTACCAAGCCTCATTCATGTCTACAGACAACCGTAATTTATTAATTTTTGCACCTAATAATAAAATCAATCATTCAAAAAATTAGGCACTTATGAAAAACCATTTCTCATTTTAGGCATCTTCATGCTATAATTTTTTAGAATTAGGCACATGAGAAGAGAAAAAAATTATTTTCTTAAGAGTAAAAATACAAAATACAAACCCAATGCCCAGAGGCCCTTCCAAGCTCCAGCTATCATTCATTTCCTTTGAAACCCTAAGCCCCTCTTTCTTGTACGTGGTGCTCCAAGTCGGAAGCGATGTGATCTTGCAACGATCTCTCAAGTGTGCTTTTGCTGCACTATTCAAGACATGGTCAGCACGTGAAATCCAATCGCAATTGGAAGCAGGTGTGCCCGCTGAGGTAGTGGTGAAGACGGACTTGTCTTCCATGCGTGAACATGTATTTGGATGTGGGAGGCTTGGATGCAAGTGAATGTGCATACAGACATTATTGTCTTTGGGTGGGAACAATGTGGGATTTTACGGGCTTTTGAGCACACTTTCCAGGGAGAAGCTATGCGAGCAAATTTTGTTCACAATTTGTTCGTAGTGAATGATGATTTGGTGGACGGATTGTTGAAGACACTCAGGATATCCATGATATCTACCTTGACCTTAGTGTAGAGGAAACTATGTGTAGATGTCTTGCAAATCTGCACATTGAAAATGAGGAGATCCTTGATCTCAATGTGGTGGACAAGGTAGATGGAGAGATCATGATGATTAGCGAGGAAGATGAATATGATGACATTGTCCATGCAGGGGCCTTTCGAAGTTACATGGAGCTCTCACAAATAGATTGCAATTTGTAGGAAGTTATTTCCGCATGTATATATTTGTATTGATTTTTGTTCAATGAAATTTTCGTTTTTTTTTCATCTTATTTTCATCTTATTACAAACAACATGAGAAGAGGCTTGCAAGTTTTTTGCTGGAATTTTTAGGAATTAGGCACTTTGGTCCCATAGTTCCCGAAGAATTAGGCCAAAATCTGAAAAATTCACAGAATTGGCTAGGCGCTTCCATTTTGAATTAATTATCCTAAACGGTTGTCCAGGGACGGTACTTAATGTCCTTTTCAGGTTGACTTTAATTCGTTATAGACTAACTTGATGTCCACTTTAGGACCACATAAAATTATTAATGGATGACATAGTAACCATTCTAGGCTAACTATTGTGCATTTTTGGGGGGCCCTATGTGTCACAAATAGGTGTCTACTAGTACCATACTTAGAAAAATCATATCAAATTTAAATCTTTACTATAATTCATGAAACAAATTGCACTCTTATTTCTTTTTTATTTGCTAACCCATGAAAATTCTTCACATTCTTTTCTGATCAACCTATCCATGCGAACTAGCTAAACTGTCCATTTACGGTTCCTCTACGTGTTCATTAAACTGTTCATTTAAGGTTCCCCCACTCTCACCTTTCATCTTTTGTGAATTGAGCTAGCAAATATCTCCCACAAGAGCAAATATCTTACTGTCTCCCAAGGGAATCCTTCCATCCTCAATCACAAACCCCATAAATATACCAACATCTAGCATGCTCCAACCGACTTGCTTTCTAAAAAATCTATTCCATAACTAAATGGAATGCCGCCACCAAAATAGAGAAACTCTAAGAGCATGCCCAACAGTGCCAAAAAAAATGCTACCAACTTCAAAATGACACGGATTGTTCTTTCGGCTGCCTTCCCACATCCCCAGTAGCATTGTCCACGCTTCAACTCATCCCCTCTCCCACGGCATCTACTGCTCTTTTATTGACCTATAAAATTGTATGTTATTGTCAGATTTGGTAGGTCAACGGTCATATTGTTCGATGGACTGGCAGTCTCTCCTCACCTCTGTCTCAGGGAGAGGGATGAAGGGCAAGAATTTAATGATAATGAGGAAAGGCAGCTTTGTAGAAGTTATCTGCACATCAACCAAGATCATTCTATCGCCAACGGGCAGAAGAATCAAGCATTTTGGGAGAGAGTCAGAGTACATTATAACGCACACATTCCTCAAGGCTGCGGTGCTCGTCCAGTTAGGTCTCTAGAGACAAAGTGGGGTCATATATTAAAGCACGATGTGTCTAAGTTTGCAGGTGTTTATCAGCAAGTTCTGAGCGTTTGTGAATCAAGTTCTAGTCTAGACGATGTCCAACGTCCTTCAGAGAGCTCTTCGAGTTGTACCGAGTTAAGAACCTAGAAAAGCCTAATTTCGTTTATATGCATTGCTAGCTTGTTTTGAGGCATGTGCCTCATTGGGGAGAGGCTCCTCAAGACGTTCGGAAGGTTGTATCAAAATCCTTACGACGAAACGATCGGCATCAGCGATCGTGGTTGCCCATTTTGATTTCTTATAAGGTGGACAATTGGATTCCCCCCCAAGTGTGACTGACCTCTAGACATTAAGGATCCACCTACAGATTTGCCCCCGCCTGTAGCACACAGCAGACCGCAAGGTAGTAAGGCAGCAAAGGACCAATTACGAATACCTCGCTCTCGGAAATGCAACCTCGTCATGCTCAACCACAAGCGACAACTGATATAACAAAACCCAGTTTACAAAAAACGAATATCATTGCCTATCAGATTGCTTTGCAGTTGTTTTCGATGCCTCTGGAAGCAATTAAGGGGGAGGATGTCCGTAAGTACCTCGTTGAGAAAGAGGGAGGAGTTGAACAAGTTGTGTCATTGCATTGCAAAAGAGGAAGCTGCAGAAACAGCCTGCCAGCGACCTCCTCCGCCACTTGCCCCAACGCCCATTGCTACTCCCACGACAATTCCAAACCCAGCTCCAACCTAGCTCCATCGCCCCTATTTCTGCATGCCCCACAAGCCACATCTCCTCCCCAACTGTCTAGCGACAACATTTCGCATGTTGCGTTGAACCCAGAAGATATCATCGACGACGAGAACAGCCCAGAGTTATAAACTCGTATTATGTGACTAGGTTGGCTGATGAAAGCCAATGAGGCTTCGATCTGAATACCCAATACACATAATATTTGATTATAGTGCAATCACATAGGGGGAATCTGTGTAATGTGCTCTAAATTAATGAATAACGAACACGGCTCTTTTCGGTGATGAAATCATTTTTTTTTGCTCAAATCAGCTTCAATATCGTATACATGTGCGTAATGTTTATGAGATTCAGAGTTGGGTTTTGCTTTCTGAACTCAATCAGATATTGTAGAATTAGGCAAATATCGACCAGTTTTGTGAAATTAGAGTTGGGTTTAATTTGCATTTATAGCAAGTCTGGTCGTTTTTTGGGCACGATTCGTTTATTTGGTCCAATTCAAAGTTGGGTTTTTCTATCTGAATGCAATCAGATATATGTACGGGCAAATATTGGGCTCTTTTCTAAATTTCAGAGTTGTGTATCAAGTATCTGACGGTAGTCTGAGCCGTTTTGGGCAGAATTCAATAACTTGTTACATTTTAGAGTTGGGTTATGACATTTGTATGTAGTTTGGATCGGACATATGCAGATTTCGGCCACATGTAGGCTATATAACTTGTGTTTTTACATCTATGTCAATTCTACAACTACTTTGATAGTAATTTGGAAGCAGATTGAGTGTATTTTTTGTGTATGAGAACTTGTGTATGCTTATAGCCCTGGAACTTCAAATCAGGTCAGTACATGGAGTTGCCTTTGATAGCCCAAATTAAAGATGATCAACCAAGTTTATCTGTAGTTTAAAATGAGCCGATGTACTCTCTATCTCCACTCCAAAAGTGTTTGAAAGGTGATACCATGTCTTATCTGTATAGGAGGGGAAGATGTAATCAGAGGCTCCAAGTTGAGACCAGCCTGATTCTCAATTATGACCATGTTATGTCTGTCAAGTTATTTTATCACTAGTGTGAAATTAGCTAGAAAATAGCTAGCTTTTATATATTGACATTTGGGATTGACCCAAGTGTCAATCCAGGAGCCAAGATAGGTTTAGGCCCTGGAGTGGTTATCTTCACGGTAGATCGCGGTGGGCTCATCTTTCTCGAATTGAGCCTCACTGCACTTAGCTATGGCGCCGTAATGTGGATTCCACATGGCGTGGGGTACACTTGGCTCGACTTGTATTTGAGTGATGATTTTATATACGCATCAGTTTGTGTGAGCTCGTGTGAGCTTGTATTCTTCTTATTTATCACTCGAGAAAAATGAGCTCGAATCTGTGAGTGCCAGGTTCGAGTTAATTGTAGCACTTGTGTGTTTTTTGATGAGAAGCGATTCAGCACAGAGTGCAGGGATCCGTGCATGAGCTTTTCCAAAGCGGATATGGTGCAAAAGGCGAACAGGTTGCAGGTTTTGCAATGGATAGAGAGACAGTCAGCCTGTGTTGAAGAGCGGTGTTGCATAGCTCAACGCTATGGCAACCGAGTATGCGCACTACAACAGATCGCGGTATTTATGACTGTATATATGACTATTCTGCAGTCATAAACGATACATATGACTTCTATGACTGTAAGTCGTACAAACCAAGTGAATACAATGAGTACACGATTGTAGGTCCGGATGACTACAGTCAGATGAACCAAGTGATATCTCTCACCGTAGTCATATATATCATACTCCAGTCGGCGCTGCCGCACCACGTGGCAAGACGCAATTGATTAAAAAAAATAGTTAAATTTAAAAAAAAAACTAAAAAAAATTAAAACATATGTCAGATGTCGCGTCGCACCGCATTGTGCTACGTGGCATAATGTATTTTTTCTTTTATTTTTAAAACCGCGTGGCAGCCCATCCAGGGTACCACGTGCTATCCCTAGCTCGCCTATTAACCCTAGGGCCATCTTATCCATTTGATTGTACTTAGAGGAGTTTGAACCTGCAACCTCTTTACTATAAGAGTCATAGTTCACTACCTGCTAACCAATACACCCATTAGTCATTCATGTGATCATATGGTGTTTCGATTGTATTATACACACCGAAATACAAATCTCAGTAGTCATCATGACTATGTAACCTCATCCATGTACATTGTAGTCATGGAAATGACTATGAATGGTGAGCTAAATCTGGTCAATTATCGTTGACCAGCCTTCCGCTCATTCCGGAGCCATGTAGTCATACAGACGACTACTTAGATAGTCGTTCATATGACTACAGTTGTATGAACGACTGCGGGAGGTCAATTTTATATAAAAACATGGTGCAGTCATGGTCAAAGTCAAGAAAACCATGACTACCACGGTTTGGCAGTCATAACTACCGCGATCTGTTGTACTCGACCTACAGCTGAAGAAGACGGCCACAGTTCACCCACTCGTAGCCAGCATCTCCTCCGCTTCACACTAGAACCGCAAGAGCTGCGAGGATGCTACATGCGGATCGCAGCCTGTTGGAGCTTCAACTTCAAGCTCACGAAGAGGTATGAGTGAAGAGAGAGGGTTGGTCCCTCTTGTGTGCAAATCAGTGCACTAATTTATGGAGCATATTGAATTGGAGTTTCAATCTGAAACTCTAGCAGTGTAAGGGTTCTTGGAGTGGCAAGAGCAGGGCTGGAAGGGCAGCAACGAGGCGCCCAAGAGCCAGGGAATACGCATGAGAAGTTCAGGTGCACCAAGATTGTAAATGTGTGTATTTTCATATTCGTTTTTGTGAGCTTCACGAAGAAAATGAGCTTGTTCAACTACATCGTTGTCTACATCGCTGACCATCGTTTTGGACAACGATATAGTTGTGTAGCGATATATACGCGCACGACATGTAGTATCTCGCAAGCTAGCATGATATCCGTCATTGTAGATAAGTCTCAATGCTTGCAGGGATTACAGACAATAGCCCAACGCGACTGTACATAGAACCCCGATTGTGCGCTCCACATCCTTGCGCAGTGCCTCTTGCATTTGCACGAAGTACTGTCATTTCTCATCCTAAGGGTTATGCATCATTTGCACGAAACACGACCACTTGGGATATATCCCGTCGGTCAGGAGATAATAGCGATAATATTACACTCCATTAACCACAAACCCAGGATCATTAGCATCAGCACTTAGCCTATCACAAATAAAAGAGACCTATAGAACGTTGATATCATTGTTTGATCCAGGCACGTTGATCCATTGTTTGTGGATCTGATCCAGGCATGCTGATCAGATCCACAATGAAGAGCAACCGCCTCTAATACTATAATACTCATTTCTGAGTTTTTTTAGTATTTTTTATATTCTATATTTTGTTTTCGACATTTAGATAGGTGTCGTGATGATCGTCGACGATCATCACTTTTGCTCTGATTTCTGAGTTTTTGTTTTTGCATTTGAATTTGGGTAGATGTCGTGATCGTCGATGACCACAACTTCAGCTCTGATTTCTTGTAGCGGAGGGAGGTGACAAAAATGAGTAGGCAGACTGACAAACTGACAACTGGGCCTACTCGGTGCTCCTCATCACCATACGATATTGGATTTGTCAAGAGAGATTAAGCTTGTCAATGAAAGCTGGTTTGCCATGATGGAGTATCGGAGGAGGGGTTAATTCTGCTCATGGAATCATGCATTACAGTTCCTATGTTCTGCTGGTTCTTGTGTGTTATTTGTCTCAATGTCCGTTGTTCAATTTGGCGTAATCAGTTATTTTAATGACTTCAATTTTTGCAACTCATTTAATTGGTTGTAAAAAAATGAGACAATCTCGGATCACCCCAAAGCTGAATAGTTTTAAACATAAAGATTCGGCATCATAAAGTATTTTGCGTTGTATCCATGTCGAAATGAAGGTTACACACATTGGTGGAATGGGGGGGACCATACGATCATGGTTGAGTATTGACAGGAAATGGGGGAATGATTGGGATAACATGGAGTTAATGGAACGACGGGAGACAGAGCAGGAAATGCAGGAGGTAAACCGACTGGTTCGATTCCAACAGAATCGCACCCAATTGGCATGGGCGCTTTTGCACATCATGCTCAACGTCCACCTCTTTGCACAACGACATGTTCCCCGACAACATGTTGTTGCATTTTCCACAAGGGTCTGAAGATGTGTACATTGGGGTATACGATTGGGGGATGGCCTTCACGACGGATGACCCAAAAACCACGTTGTACATTTTCGAGAGCAGAGACAAGATGATAAAGACTCTCGCACATAAATGGTGGATTGCACCTGAAATTGCAATTGTCCATAATGTAGCCAACAACTAGTCAGATGACACACCTCGTAGGCCCCCTCTAACCGTGCCATCAGAAACCTTTGCAATTGGGAAGATAGCCTAGACAATAAATGGGGGTAACATGTTCGATGCAAGCCTGTTCAACAATATGTCTATTGGAACCTGTTTTGCTTCGGCTCTGAAAAACTTGTGTGTAAACACAGTAGGGTTGCGGTAAAAACTAAAAAATGTTGTGAAACGTTTCATGACGGGGCTATTCAATTGGCCCGAGCCCAAAAATTGCTGGATGATGGATATAAACTTGTAGACCTCTGACTGTACATCATGTTTGAATAAATATTATTTTCAATTGTGTTTGACTCATACCATAATGTTTTAATGGTTTGTTACTTGGTCATGGCACCAGGGTCCATCATATGGGATAATCAAGCACCACACCCACGAATCTTAAAAAGTGACAGTGTACACCGAGTCAATGGGTGAACCAATCGTTCCCCTGCCAAATGATTTAGATTGATTTGAAACTTTGGGAGTGTCTTGTACATGCCTTCTTTAAGTTACCGGACAAGTATGAGGTCAATCTAAAATGGTTCTAAGGGTGAACCCATAGTTCCTCTATTAAATGATTCATGTTTGAAAATTGGTTGAAAGGTTTAACGAGTCGTTCGGGGGGCAAATGATTTTTTCTTCGCTTGCAACTTTGTGTATGTGATTTGTACGTACTTAAGCACATATGGACCAAAGTTGAATTCCAACAAAGTTGTTTGAATGGGTTATTCAAATTCATAACGGAGGTATGTGTCGTATAGACGAGAAACAACCTTTCGTCTACACATGAATTGTTTTTAATTCCATTCTGCAGCCATATGCTTGATAACAATATGAAGAGTTGCATGCAAAATATCACCATGAACAGACATCGTCTACATCCAAAACACATTTTATTCCCTCATTTGCACTCCAAGGTGAAGTTATCTTCAACTTCATGCACTCTTTATAGAGAGTTCTGCAATAGTGAGCATAGAGCAAGGGATGAACGTTTTTTTTCAAACATTTTTCTTTGGTACATTTTTTGGCAATGATGTGGTGGTGTGAGGCAGGGTTGCACACGTCAGTGACGTCACGTCGGACCTGACGCTGACGCGACGAACGTCACATCAGTTTTGCCGAAAAATCAGTAAAACATGAGTTAGGTGAAAAATATGTCACGTAGGTGGACACGTTGTATTCCAAGCGACACCTTGGCAAGTGAATAAATAGTTTTATAAATTACTCCATCCGCTAGTATTTGAGGTCATTTTTAAATCATTATTGTTAAATTGGTGCGACCTCCAAATGGTGGTGGTCACATAATTTATCTTATTTTTTAATAGTTGCGACCACCAGCAGAAGGGTTGTTGCAGCATTTTTGTTTTTTAAAAATAGATGCGACCACCAGCAGGGGTGGTCGCATTTTTTTCTTTTCTTAAACAGTTGCAACCACCGCTATTGGTGGTCGCACAATTTTTATTTTATTTTTAATAGGTGCGACCACTATCAAGGGGGTGGTCGCAATATTTTTCTATTTTTTAATATCTACGACCATCAGTATGGGGGTGGTCGCAGCATTTTTCTGTTTTTTTAGTAGGTGCGACCACCAGCAGGGGGGTGGTCGCAACATTTTTCTGTTTTTTAATAGGTGCGACCACCAGCAGAGGGGTGGTCGCAGCATTTTTTTTTTTTTTAATAAATGCGACCACCAGCAGGGGAGTGGTCGCAACAATTTTCTGTTTTTTAATATCTGCGACCCCCAGCATGAGGGTGGTCGCAATAGTTTTTTTTTTAAAATAATATGCGACTTCCTCGTGCGACTTGGAGCGGTCGCAGCATTGGATTCTGATTCGTCGAGCGTGTGAGGCTTGGAGGTTGGAGGGTATATAAGGTGGTCACAATGCCCCTCACTTCTTTTGTGACAAACACTTTTGTGATGAGTGAATGTTCTCTATTCCTTGAACAAGAGTGTAAGCCCAAGAGGAGGGTGCGGACCGTTTGCAGTTTTGGCTTCCACCAGAGGCACTGTAGCAAATTGTCGAAAAGCACAATACTACATGGTGCATTGATCCACTTGGATTGATATCGTAGTGTTGGGCCATCGCATTTTGTTCTAACTTCTATTTTTTTCGACAAATCTACCAAGTACACTAGTGTTCTTCGTTTAACCTTAAGTCTGTGGTTAGGGTTTTGGGTGTGAAGATGAGGGAAGAGTGGATCTCTTTGTTCACCGTAGACCCGCACAAAAAGGACGATGTTCAATGCAATCTCTGTGCATTGAAGCTGGCGGGTCGCAAAGATCGCATGTTATATCACCTCGGCTACAAAGATGGGAAGAATGCAGGGGTTAGTTTGTGCCCAAAAGCCTTCATGCGAGTAAAAGCCCACTTTGCCCAATGTGGAGGCAATATCCCACCGTCTCTTGATGTGGCCGCGGTTTCTGAGCCAAACACTCCATGTTCGAATCAAAATGTCCCTCAGAGTTGTACCCAGGGGGATTCTTGCAAGGCGTCTGCTGTTCGTGGAGAAGCCGGTGGGTCAGGAGCAACACCTGATTGTACGCCAACATTTGTACGGACCAGGCCATTGAGACAACAATCAATGCGAGAAGGCTTAAATTTGTCACGCAGGAGGACTCTGGAGAAGAAGTGGGCCCAATTTTTCTACGAGGCCAATATTCCGTTCAATGTCTCGAGGCTTCCTGCGTTTGTGGCTGCTGTCACATGAGATCAATCGAAATTCGTTCAATGGGCCAACGGATGGTTGCCCATCCCAATGATTTTCGTTCACTTTGAAACTTGGCCAGTGTCTTCAATGTACCCTCTGATAGGTCCCAGTGTAATATGAGATCAATCGTTAACGATTAATCATGAATCATCCAACAGGGGAACTGTTTGGTTCACCCTTTGAACCATTTTACATTGACATCATACTTGTCCAGTAACTTTAAGAGGGCATGTACAAGACACTCGCAAAGTTTCAAATCAATCCAAAATCATTTGGCAGGGGAATGATTGATTCACCCATAGCCAATTTCAGGGGCTGAAATTGCCATTCTGGGGCTCGAATTGCCAATTTTAGGGGCTGGACTTGTACATACAACATTGTGGAGTCAACCGCTCGTCAACAATAAGGTCCCGTATTTATTTGCGGCCATGTTGTATACAGAGTTGATTTTATTGCGACCAGTGGATTGGCAAACTGCCACTGCGAGACAACGTACTAGACTATACATGTTTTCTGATATCCCAGACTTATATATACGTCAGGGGCATGACATCATACGGTTGGTTGGAAACGACGAGGTGGAAGAAGGAGGAGAGGCAGACGCAGTGGTGGTGTGGGAGGTGCAGGGGGATCAACCTCCAGATTATATACCACAACAGGTCTCCGCAGCCGGGCCATCAACGTATGAGGTGGAGGGGGACGAGGTATGCTCTCCATTGGAGGAACAGTTGGCCGCACATGAACAGCACATCAAGGACCTGCAGGACATTATTCATTTGCAACAGTGGCAAATAGCGAAGTTGCTGGAAAGAATGAGGTTGGGGACTCTCGACAGCGTACGCGGTGTGCTTCAGGACCCGAGGCCAAACACCAACGAGCAAGACATATTGGCGCGTTTGGATATACCACCAAGGGGCATTGACCGCGTCATCGACAGGGTTGACTCAATCGGGCGTGGGAATGAAGTGCAAACGCCTGATCTGGACCCGGCGAGGTTTAAGGAAAAAAAACTTGCGGCGAAAAGGGCAAGAAAATAGAAGGACCCCATAATGGAAACTGAGAAATGTTCAGCCGTGCAAATTACATTGGCCTAGGAATAGGAATTAGAGCAACTTGTGGGGGAACGTAAGCAAGCTAGGGCTGTTGCATATCGTTACTACATGCAAATCCGATCGTGGCCATGGTTGAAGGGGAATTGGCGGAATTGGGTAACATGGGCGGACCATCTAACATCGCGGGAAACACGGATAGAGGAAGCGTTGTCCTCCCTCCAACTTGCAGCACGTTTGTCAAATCGAAGCGTAGATAACATCTCTGCTAATTTGCAAAGGCACGACACTGTGCGTGATGTATTCACGTCGAAGTATACTAGATTCACCACATGGGGTGATGTGGATGTCACGTTTGAGCACTGTGTGCATACAATTTTCGATACCAATAAGAGCATAAACTGGGATTTGAAGGTAGATGAGGAGTGGGACAGCAGGCCGAGGATGTCATCCGATATTCATGAGGATGAACGAACGTGGATACCATGGAGCAATCCAGCGTCATGGATAACAGATGGTACGGTGTGCACAATATGCCTAAACCCTTACGGACCGGAGGGAGGCTATATGTTTGGTTCATGTGGCCATTTGTTCCACCCCACATGTCTCATATCGGCAGCCATGCGAGCCAGCCAATTGCCGGACTGCCATGCACCAATCCATCGACGTTTCTACGAGTTGTTTGGGTTGCAAGACAATATGCCCACGGGATACGAGTACAACCGGTACAACATGTCATTGGATGTATCGCCTTACGATTTTTTAAATTGTCAGCACTGGGAGGAGACAATGACATGGGATGCTCCAAGAGATATGCACGCCTTGGATGCTATGATATTATCTAGGGTTAAAGATCCGGTGACCTTTTGGGTGACATCCAACTGGGAAATAATCGTGCGTGCTAGAGGCATACGAGACCCAGTCCAAAGGGAGTTTTTTTTGCCGGAACTTGGAAGGGCATTGGAGCTGTACCAGACAAAGATTCTTCCTACTGCCTGAGGATCCGTGGGTGCCAGCGGAAAACGACCCATACAATCGCGAACCGATTGGGAGAGACCTATTTCTGAGGGAGTTGGAGGCCGCTAGCATCCATTGGGATGATATGAATGAGAGATACTGGGTGCCTCGTTGGGATGAAGGGCCATTTCCTCCAGAGTTGCGTAGAGACCCCCAGCAGTAGGAGGTGTTGGACAATTTCAAGGCTGCCATCACGAGTGTTGTAAAATATTGGCAAAACACATGGCGTGACCAAGTTGCCCCTATTCCAGAGGTGTTATTGCCACTTCCAAACATATCGGATTTAATTGAAAAATTGCATGAAGCCGTAGCAAGAGCGACAAACCCGGCTCTGGCAAATGTGGAAGAGGACCAGCACTTGCCTAGAACGCTACGCAAGATGGCAAGGGTGGACCACACAACACTGGGTCCTTCTTTGACCACTCGAGCCCAGGCTCGAGCTCTCCGTACTGGCGTCTTTTACACTCGGAGCATCTTCATCAACATCTGGAGATGACGACAACGAAGTAATTAATCTAGATGAAGATGACTAGAAAGGCTAGAAACGTAGGGAGTAGGCCAAAGGTCTTACGTTGCGAAAACTTAAATGTGCAACCCACTGTATAGTCTACGTAATTTTTGGAAATACGAGGTTCATCCTTTGAACCATTTTTGAATGACCTCATATTTGTTCAGTACTTGTTTGACGACATGTACAATACTGGCAAAGTTTCAAAACATTCAAAAATTGCTGAATGAAGATACCATTGGTTCACCCATTGCAATATTTTAAATCGAACTCATACTTGTCCGGTACCTTTAAGAGGGCATGTACAATGCAATGACAAAGTTTGAAAGCATTCCGAAATTGGCACATCAAGTAACCGTTGGTTCATCATGTGAACCATTTTTTATTGATCTTATACTTGTCTGGTCCATGTAAGAGGGCATGTAGAACATACTGGCAAAATTTCAAATCATTCAAATTTTTTTTTATCAAGGAACCTTTGGTTTATCCTTTTCACCATTAACGATTAATCACAAATAAATGAATAGACGAATAAATCATTTGCCTCCCCATCGACGCCAAGCCATTCCAGAATGTAATTGAATTTAAATTAATTTTAAGCCTTGCACTGCCTTTCATTGGGGGTTTCTGGCACGTATCGATTTTTATTTTTGCTCAATTTTGTTCTGCGGCTCCAAGCATCCCACTGCTACTCCCCCGCCAAAATTTGGACCAATAAAAAATGCCCCAAAAAAAAAAGTGTTCTCTTCGCTCACTATTGCAAAACTCTCTATGAAGAGTGCATGAAGTAGAGCAAAAATCAAGTTTGGACTGCAAAACGGGCAAGAAACTGTGGTTTTGGGTCCAAATGAATTTTGATCGCTCCCAAATTTGGCACGCACGTTGCATATGGAGTCATTACACGCCCCATTAAAAAATGGAATGAAAAAAAAAACCCTGAGCACGCGTAACGCAGTCCAACAGGTCCCAAGGTAATAGCAGATCCAACAGAATACATTCAATGGGTAAACGGATGATTACCCATCCAAATCATTTTTGTTTGCTTCCAAACTTTGCCAGTATGTTCGAGACACCCTCCTCACATCCTCTCACAGGACCTGGACTAATATCAGTATGTTTGAGACACCTTCTCACAAGACCCGGACTAATATCAGATCAATCGAAATTCATTCGATGGCTCAACGGATGGATGGCCATCGAAATGATTTTGGTTCGCTTTGAGACTTGGCCAGTATGTTCAATGTACCATGGAAGAGGCCCCAAAGTAATATGAGATCAATCGAAATTTGTTCAATGGGCCAACGGATGGTTGCCCATCCAAATGATTTTCGTTCGCTTTGAAACTTGGCCAATGTGTTCAATGTACCCTCTGATAGGTCCCAGTGTAATATGAGATCAATCGTTAACGATTAATCATGAATCATCCAATAGGGGAACTGTTGATTCAACCTTTGAACCATTTTACATTGACATCATACTTGTCCAGTAACTTTAAGAGGGCATCTACAAGACACTCGCAAAGTTTTAAATCAATCCAAAATCATTTGGCAGGGGAATGATTGGTTCACCCATAGCCAAAGCAATGACATCCAAAACAATATAAAAAATCATTTGTTAGCGGAATGATTGGTTCACCCTTTCATCCATTTTTTATTCACGTCATACTTGTCTGGTACTTGTAAGAGGGCATGTGGCTGAAACTTGCAAAGCTTCAAAGCAATGTAAAATCAAATTGGTTCACCCTTTCAACCATATTTTACTGACCTCATACTTGTCCGATACCTTTAAAATGGCATGTGAAAGACACTTGCAAAGCTTTAAAGCACTCAAAAATCATTTGAGATGTTCATGATTGATTCACCCTTTCAACCATTTTAGATTGACTTGAAACTTGTGAAAGACCTGTAAGAGGGCATGTACAAGACACTTGCAAAGTTTCAAATCAATTTAAAATTATTTGGTTAGGGGGGCGATTGGTTCACCCTTTAAACCATTTTAGATTGATGTCATACTTCTCAAAGACGTGTAAGAGGGCATGTAGAAGACACTTGCAAAGTTTCGGAGCAATAAAATATCATTTCATCGGGGAAGTTTCCATTCATCATTTCATCCAATTTTGAATTGAACTGGATTTTTACTAAATAAAATAATTTAGAGGGCATAGGATTGCCAAAAAATGTACCAAAGAAAAATGTTTGAAAAAAACGTTTATCATTTGCTCTATGCTCACTATTGCAGAACTCTCTATGAAGAGTGCATGAAGTTGAAGATAACTTCACCCTTCGAGTACAAATGAGGGAATAAAATGTGTTTTGGATGCAGACGATTTCTGTTCATGGTGATATTTTGCATGCAACTCTTCATGTTGTTATCAAGCATATGACTTCAGAATGGAATTAAAAACAATTCATGTGCAGGCGAAAGGTTGTTTCTCGTCTATACGACACATACCTCCGTTATGAATTTGAATAACCCATTCAAACAACTTTGTTGAAATTCAACTTTGGTCCATATGTGCTTAAGTACGTACAAATCACATACACAAAGTTGCAAGTGAAGAAAAAATCATTTGCCCCCCGAACGACTCGTTAAACCTTTCAACCAATTTTCAATCATGAATCATTTAATAGAGGAACTATTGGTTCACCCTTAGAACCATTTTAGATTGACCTCATACTTGTCCGGTAATTTAAAGAGAGCATGTACAAGACACTCCCAAAGTTTCAAATCAATCTAAAATCATTTGGCAGGGAAATGATTGGTTCACCCATTGACTCGGTGTACACTGTCACTCTTCAAGATTCGTGGGTGTGGTACTTGATTATCCCATATGATGGACCCAGGTGCCATGGCCAAGTAATAAACCATTAAAACATTATGGTACGAGACAAACACAATTGAAAACAACATTTATTCAAACATGATGTACAGTCAGAGGTCTACAAGTTTATATCCATCATCCAGCAATTTTTGGGCTCAGGCCAATTGAATAGCCCCGTCATGAAACGTTTCACAACATTTTTTAGTTTGTACCGCAACTCTACTGTGTTTACACACAAGTTTCTTAGAGCCGAAGCAAATCAGGTTCCAGTAGACATATCGTTGAACAGGCTTGCATCGAACGTGTTACCCCCATTTATTGCGTGGGCTATCTTCCCAATTGCAAAGGTATCTGATGACACGGTTAGAGGGGGCCTACGAGGTATGCCATCTGACTGGTTGTTGGCTACATTATGAATAATTGCAATTTCAGGTGCAATCCACCATCTATGTGCGAGAGTCTTTATCATCTTATCTCTGCTCTCGAAAATGTACAACGTGGTTTTTGGGTCATCCGTCGTGGAGGCCATCCCCCAATCGCATATCCCGATGTACAGCATGATGTGCAAAAGCGTCCATGCCCATTGGGTGCGATTCTGTCGGAATCGAACCAGTCGGTTGACCTCTTGCATTTCCTGCTCCGTCCCCCGTCGTTACATTAACTCCATGTTATTCCGATTTTTCCTCCATTTCCTGTCAATACTCAACCATGATCGTATGGTCCCTCCCCATTCTACCAATGTGTATAACCCTCATTTCGACATGGATGCAACGCAAAATACTTTATGATGCCGAACTGATGGAATTTTACAGCCAACGCCTCATTGTTATGTTGGACTTTGACAAGCTCAACATTTGTTTCCCTGGGCGTTTTCCCTGCTAGCTCCCATGATGGAGGAATGAATTGATCCCCAACAATTCTAACCCTCCAAATTGTACCATACCCTCCATGTTTGGGCGCGTTGAGTCGTTATACATGTGCGTTTATGGATATGTATCTCACGTTCAATGCCGCATCCGCGGACGAGGACCCTGCCTTCCATGGGAGTGGTTTCATACGTCATTTGGCGTGGGCCTTTGCCATGTCAAACCACCAATCCACAAGCATAAACAACTCCTCCTCCGAAGTTGGCATGCGACCTTCAGCTACAAGTATTCTCGTAACAAACTTGCTCATGGTTTGCCTCAGATTCCATGTGACATCATGGGCCCGGTCCTCCATCCATTTCGTGAACTGGAACTTCGCCCTATCCTCCTCCCATTCATCCCCGGCCAAAGCCTCCCTCATTCTCATCTCCATATAGTGCTGGAATCTAAAGAACCCCTCATTCCCATGTCGGACATACAAAAGATTCAAACGCATTATGTCATTGTCCTTCAAATAATCCAGCATACTTGCTTTACCACCTTCGAGGCCTCTGCGCTTGGATAGTCTTTTTTGTTGATCTGACTATCCCATTCATGTGCGTGTTTACGCTTCCTACCTTTACGCCCACTTCCCGAGGAACCCCCTGACACTGCATTCGAAGCAATGTTTCCGAACATGATGAAAGTACTCTGCGGAATAGACGCAGCTTCGTAACGGAAAACTAAACCCAAACGATTGATAACCTTATATACTAACAGACCAATTTCCTCACCCTCTATTGGTATAGTACCCAAATCAAATTGTCTCCCGCAGTCCCAGGAGAAAAATGCAAAAACTCCTCCCCCACACAAATCCACTTTCTCCCCCCCACGGCTTAGTCCTGGCCACCGAAGTTGAAACTCTAAGAAGCCCCAGAACCGCACTCACAGAAAGGGAAAAAAGTGGGTTGGGAATGAGGGGTAGGCCCTTATATACTGCCTGGAGAGGCCTGCCTTGAGCGGCGCGCGACCGCTTCTGCTGCCCATTCACGCCTCGCCACGTGTCCAGGTAGCGGTCGCATCTATGGGTGGTCGCAGCTAATAACAAAACAAAAAAAGTATTGCGACCCCCCGTAAGCGGTCGCACCTAATAACAAAAAAGAAAAAGTCTGCGACCACCACCGGCTGGTGGTCGCATCCATTTAAAAAATAATTAAAAATGTGCGACCATCCCATGCTGGTGGTCGCACCCATTTAAAAAATAAGAATAAATGTGCGACCACCCCCTTCTGGTGGTCGCACCTATTTTACAAAAAAAAAAATTGTCCGTCAACCGTTGCTGACGGTCGCATGATTTGACAATATAAATCATAATATATGAATTTTACAGATAAATAATGAAGTCCACGTAATGAGGCCACATCGGTTGCCACGTCGGTTCTCATAGTACATAATCAATAGTAAAGTAAAAAAAAAAACATATTTATGTACAGTAATGTCCGTTTAGGACGTGACGTTACGCACGTCCGTCGCTGACGTCGGACATGACGCTGACGCGTCAACGCCACGTCACGTCCAAATTTGCAACTAAGGTGTGAGGGTTCAACTCACAGAACAAAACCAAGCCAAAAACAAAATAATGCGCCCCACACCATTGCGCCCCACAATCCTATGCCCTCTAAATCATTTTATTTAGGTAAAATTCCAGTTCAATTCAAAATTGGATGAAAGGGTGAACGGAAACTTCATATTTTATTGCTCCGAAACTTTGCAAGTGTCTTTAACATGCCCTCTTACACGTCTTTGAGAAGGCGGGTTGGCGCAGGAATGCAAGCTAGCTTTGTTTGGTTTGTGGATCATGTCTATCTCTAGGGCACAAACGATTTATGTGACACCAGTCCACAAATTTCCTACAGTCACCAAGCGACCACCGCTGCCCTAACCTCCAAACTTCCCAACCTGGTTCCACAAGAATGTTGGGGTCATTGTATATGTCCCAACGAAGTTCGCACCTGGCCCCCTTCGGTTTTTTTTTTGGAGGTCCAGGTTTATTATCGTCATCCCTGGGATGACCTCCTCTGTCTTCTTCCTCCGCCATTTATGGCTCTGGCTTACCCCTACTCGATAGGTGTTTGCTAAGAAAAATGCTCTCCCAACCCTCCTTAATCGTACTTAATCCTACTCCCTACTGAATCGTCCCCAAGTACTAGAGGCACGTGTCACTCCCTCCGCAGTTCTAAATGATATGACACAATGTGCAATGAAAAAAAGTGGGTGCCAGAGGAGGGCTTCCCGGGAGGTACTCAGCATCGATTTCGTAGAAACCAACGGCCCAAAATACCCCCCACCCAACCAATAGCACCGCTCTCCACTCGGACTCAATGACCAAGTCTTGGTGTGGAGAAAAGTGAGGGAGAGAATGGCCTCGAAGGCCTTATAAGCCCCCCTCCACACTCGGGACGCGCGCTGTCATCATGACTACGCACGCTAGTAATAGCTGCGACCGCCAGCAGGGGGTGGTCGCATTATTTTTTCTTTTCTTTATTAGGTGCGACCACCAGCAGGGGGGTGGTCGCAGAATTTTTATTTCTTTTCATAGGTGCGACCACCAGCAGGGGGGTGGTCGCAGAATTTTTTATTTCTTTTAATAGGTGCGACCACCAGCAGGGGGGTGGTCGCAGAATTTTTTATTTTTATTTTTAATGGGTGCGACGGGGGTGGTCACTGAATTTTTATTTTTTTTAATATGTGCGACCACCAGCAGGGGGGTGGTTGCATAATTTTTCTTTTTTTTAATAGGCGCGACCACCACAAGGGGGTGGTCGCATAATTTTTCTTTTTTTTTAATAGGCGCGACCACCAGCAGGGGGGTGGTCGCAGAAATTTTGTTTAAAAAAAATAGGTGCGACCACCACCTGCTGGTGGTCGCACTATTTTCCTTTTATTTAATAGATGCGACCACCAGCCGGGGGGTGGTCGTAGGGGGGTGGTCGCATAATTTTCTGATTTTTTAATATCTATCATCAGTCAGTAGCTCAGTTGGTTAAGTGCACTGAGTGCGACCCGAACGATTCTGGGGTCAAATCTTGCTACTTGATGGGTGTGGTATGGTTCGTGGGTGGTGCCCCATTCCTACGCCTCATGGCGCATAAATGAAAGAGGTTATTTTCTCCTCTCACTACTAAGGGGCCTGATTTGTGAGCTCTTGATCCCAGGTGTTTCCCAAAAAAAAATCTGCGACCACCTGTAGGGGGGTGGTCGCACCATTTTTTTTAAGGTGCGACCACCAGCAGGGGGGTCTTCGTAGGGGGGTGCTCACATATATATATATGCGACCACCAGCAGGGGGGTGGTCGCACCATTTTTTTTTAGGGGCGACCACCAGCAAGGGGGTGGTCGCAGAATTTTCTATTTTTAAATAGCTGCGACCACCAGCAGGGGGGTGGTCGGACCATTTTTCTTTTTGTTAAATAGGTGCGAATAATATGTAGAGCAGTTTTATTCGGGCCCTGATTCTAGAGTGGTCCAGGAATTACTGTGGCCCAGGAATTAGAGTGGGGCGCCTATATAGGAAGGCCACGTGTATTAAGGAATGAGACGAGGGGGTCCAAAAAAAGAATGGAGGAATTGGCTAATTTAGAATATGGAGTCCTATAGGGTTGACATGTGTCCAGGGCCTTCTAGAAGGCTCTAGGGTCGGCGTGCTTCTAGAAGGGTCCCACCGTCCTGAGAGGCTATATAAGGGAACCCCCCCCCTCTTACTACGTACTAAATCAGTAAATAGGTGCGACTACCAGCAGGGGGGTGGTCGCAACATTTTTCTTTTATTTTAACAGTTGCGACGACCGCTACTGGTGGTCGCACAATTGTTTTTTTAAAAATAGGTGCGACCACCAGGAGGTTGATCCCCCTGCACCTGTATGTATGTTTGGAGAGGCAGATGAAAAACACATGTATCGACTCCCCATGGATTTGTGAAGGGGAAGATGAGTGTTGGGAGCTGCACCTGGCCTTTGTGGCTTTCGAAACCATAATAGGAAATCAACAATGTAAAGGTAATGACGGAACACAAACATACGCACAACCACCAAACCCTTTTTTGGGTACACATATTCCACCATTTTTATTTCCGTACACGTATGCATGTACCCAAATTGAAACATGGATATCCATGGAAACATACTACACATCATATGACAGAAGTTATAGTTGTACCTAGTTCCGTCTGGCACGACGACGATGGTATGATCTCACGTCTAGTACAAAATATTCGTCCCTACTCACTTCACCCCCGTTCCCATGATCAGTGCTAGAATCATGATCTCCATCTGTTCTTTCGTTTCCGGAGGCACCTGTAGTCGTCCTCAGAGTACGTTCTGGGCTTGTCCCGGATTTCGTGGTGGCCTTGGAGCAGGTCTCGTATGAGGAAGGCTACTCGCACGTACATCAGAAAGGCCGACATGAGAGGAAGGGGCATGCGATGGACCATCGAGGGTCGAGGGAGCATGGTTCACATGCGGACGTCGTCGGGCCAGATGAAACGACAATGGCCGGTCGTCGTCATCCGATGGTTCAACTTGCAGAAGTCCCGCAGCAGAAGAAGCATCTCCCAGGATTGGAGTAGTGATGGAAGGAATTACATGAGGGGGAGAGAGACTAGATGGACCAGCATGGGATGGACCGGCTTGAGAAAGAGAAACATGAGATGAAGCGGCGTGAGATGAAGCACGGTTCACAGGGGCACGATGTCAGTGAAGGAATGACAACGGCCAGTTGTCATCATCTGACGATTCGATCTGCACATCTCCCGCAGTCCGTGGAACTCGTGGTGGGGGAGAGTTGATCTCAACTTCATTGTTGAGAGTGTACTCCAGTGGGGGAAGGGGGTCCGCAATTGGGATGACACCATGTCGCAGTTCATCAACAACAAGGTCATCGAAGGATGGATGCATTGCAGTATCATCATCATTAAATTCATATGGGTCATGTGGAGGATTGCCCACATTATCGGACCCATCCCAACCGTCGGAGTCGGAGTCCCTCGCGGCGTCGGTGTCATCATTGCTGCTAGATTGAACCTCTGTGGCAGATTCTTCAGACAACAATACTTCTCGTACCATGCAAATGCGTTACTTGCTGTTCTCTCTCGCAGTAGCCTACAATTCGTGTAGACATGAACCAATTTGTCAGCCTTGGCAGGATTCAACCTGTTGCGAATCTTGTTGTGAACAAACGAGTAACTGCTCCAGTTCCGCTCACAGGACGAGGCAGAGCACACTTGAGCAAGAATACACTTTGCAATGGGAGCTAATGTTCTTGCTCCAGCTCCAATTAAATCCCACCATTCATGTGGCAACATGTTCATTGCTTTTGGATCCGGCATGTCAGGGAAATGATTCTGGCGATCTGAGAAGCACCGGTACTCGGACAAAACTCGCTTTGTCATGTTCAAGAGCGCGAGTTGCATGATGACCCGTACAAGCCCGACTTTGGCATCCACATCGTCTCTCAAATCCGTATTGTCCAGCAAGAATGGATTCAGCAAGCCCCCCACATAATGCAAGTCCGTGCGAACCATCCGTTTACGGTCGTAAAATGCATCCTCGGTCCTTGCCGCCAAATCATCGTACATAGAAAATGGAAGACGCCTCAAGGATTGCACGTGCTTCTCAAGGTTTTCCAATATCAACCATGCTTTATCCATTATTGGTTGTTTTCCATCAAACTCCCTCAAAGCAATCAACACCGGCTCCACCATGTACACAAAATTTGCACATTTTGCCCAGAAATCGTCGGAGCGAATGATTGCGCGGACCCTCCGACTTTTGTTCAAAGACTTGGACTTACGAGAGTCGCGTAAGGTGCCTACATACGCATCCCATTTAGGGTCAATGATCATCTGCTCCAGACCAGACCCGCCCTCACAGTCACCAGTCGATCCACCATCAAAAAATTTGTGGCAAAGCGGGTTTCACCCGGGTTCCTTAGGTTGTATTTAGGTTCATGCTTTCTAAACAATGCCAGAGGGATGTGATGTGTACGAATGAACGTCACAACCGACTTTGCCCTTTTTACTAGTTGTTTCATCCATGATTCTTTTCCCCAATCCTCCAAAAGGAGATCAAAACTTGGACAATTTTATCAGCTCCAATTTTGTCGATGAAACTCGTCAATAACCCTGCTTGATAACGTGCATCTTTTCTCTCCCCGCTTGTGTCAACGGATCCCAAAAATTGTTCCCCTGCAGGACAGACCAGCATGACATTGAACAGTGGTCGATTAATAACAGAACTCCAACTGTCTGCACATATAGTGCTTCCATATTTCCGGAGAGAATCGCCTGTCTTTTCATTCACCTTTTGGGTGAGGTTAGACATAGCCTCTTCTAGCAGTCTTGTGCGGAGATCGCAATAACTCGGAGGTGTGTATGTGGACTTGGAATCGGACGTGGCTTTGACAGCAGCCACAAACGCAGGAAGCCTCGAGACATTGAACGGAATATTGGCCTCGTAGAAAAATTGGGCCTACTTCTTATCCAGAGTCCTCCTGTGCGACAAATTTAAGCCTTCTTGCATTGACTGTTACCTCAATGGTCTGGTCCGTACAAGTGTTGGCATACAATCAGGTGTTGCTCCTGACCCACCGGCTTCTCCACGAACAGCAGACGCCTCGTAAGAATCCCCCTGGGTACAACTCTGAGGGACATTTTTTATTCGAACATGACGTGTTTGGCTTAGAAGCCGCGGCCACATCAAGAGACGGTGGGATATTGCCTCCACATTGGGCAAAGTGGGCTTTCACTCGCATGGAGGCTTTTGGGCACAAAATAACCCCTACATTCTTCCCATCTCTGTAGCCGAGGTGATATAACATGCGATCTTTGTGACCCGCCAGCTTCAATGCACAGAGATTGCATTGAACACCGTCCTTTTTGTGCGGGTCTACGGTGAACCAAGGGATCCACTCCTCCCTCATCCTCACACCCAAAACCCTAACCATAGACTTAAGGTTGAACGAAGAACACTAGTGTACTTGGTAGATTTGTCAAGAACAATAGAAGTTAGAACAGAATGCGATGGCCCAACACTACGGCATCAATCCAAGTGGATCAATGCACCATGTAGAATTGTGTTTTTCGACAATTTGCTGCAGTGGCTCTGGTGGAAGCCACAACAACAAACGGTCCGCACCTTCCTCTTGGGCTACACTCTTGCTCAAAGAATAGAGAACATTCACTCACCACAAAAGTGTTTGCCACAAAAGAAGTGAGGGGCATTGTGACCACCTTATATACCTTCCAGCCTCCAAGCCTCACACGCTCGACGAATCAGAATCCAATGCTGCGACCCCTCCAGGTCGCACGAGGAAGTCGCATGTTATTTTTTTCTTAAAAACTGCTACGACCACCCTCATGCTGGTGGTCGCAGATATTGAAAAACAGAAAATTGCTGCGACCACCCCCCTGCTGGTGGTCGCACCTATTCAAAAAAAAAAAAATGCTGTGACCACCCCCATGCTCGTGGTCACAGATATTAAAAAACAGAAAATTGCTGCGACCACCCCCCTACTGGTGGTCGCACCTATTAAAAAAACAGAAAAATGCTTCGACCACCCCTATGTTGGTGGTCGCAGATATTAAAAAACAGGAAAATGTTGCGACCACCCCCCTGATGGTGGTCGCACCTATTACAAAAAAAAATAAAAATTGTGCGACCATCAGTAGCGGTGGTCGCAACTGTTTAAGAAAAGAAAAAAATGCGACCACCGTGGTCGCATCTATTTTAAAAAAACAAAAATGCTGCGACAACCCCTCTGTTGGTGGTCGCAACTGTTAAAAAATAAGATAATTTCTGCCACAACCACCATTTGGAGGTCGCACCAATTTAACAATAATGATTTAAAAATGACCTCAAATATTGGCAGATGGAGTAATTTATAAAACGATTCATTCACTTGTCAAGGTATCGCTTAGAATACAACGTGTCCACCTACATGACATATTTTTCACCTAACTCATGTTTTACTGATTTTTCGGCAAAACTGACGTGACTTTGGTCGCGTCAGCGTCAGGTCCGCCGTACGTGACGTCATTGATGTGTGCAACCCTGTCACGCGCTAGTTTTTCTCCCTCTCTTCTAAATCCCTCTCGTCGTCTTTTGAATCTCTCTTGTCCGGTGATCGAATTGTGTTAATCTCAACACCTGGGTAGATATCTTTCTATAGTTCCTCAAATGTCTTTCCACCTACACCAAGCTCCGCACTGTTGATTTATACACATTCTTGAAGATGTACGGTCTGTTTACTTCGCTATCAGTTTCAACAAAAATGTTTTGCAACTGTCTAGTGGCGCACGGATAAGCAATGCTCTTTTTTTGTCGACAAGCACACAAAACAACATTGTTGTATCCACCCGCATTGTCAAGGACGAGAACATGACTGAACACAAACTAGAGGTACAAGACTAGACAAGAAGTCAAGGTCGGCGTGGCCGAATGTATGATGGGTAAACATGAATCAAAGATGATCTTTATAACAATGGACAAGAGTACAAGATACTGGAACTCGACTTGAATACTGGAATGCTGGAAATTGGACTAGAGTGCCAGATACTGGAAACTAGGCTAGAGTACCGGAAGCTGAATTGGAGTTGTCCGGGCTAAGTCTCAAGAGCTATCTCGGGTGCCGTTTGGAGGTCTATCTGGGCTGCCTGGCTGTCGATCAGACCACACTTGTTTCAAAGAAGGGCGCTTTGCTTTGAGGAGGCAATTCGCCAGCCATTGTTCGGAAACAACAATCTGGACTATGCCCCCCTAATCTCTCTTCACAAAAAATGGGCTACTTGGGAATCCAAAGGACTATAACACATAGCCGATATCTGGGAAAATGGAGGCTTTTTGCTTCCCAACATCCTGTCCACGCTCATTTCCGCGAGTTCTATCAGACACGGATGGGAGCACATTAAGCAAGGAGTGTCATACGTTCTACCTTTACTGACCGGGGGGGACAACTTGCAGAATAGCCTCCCCTGCTAGTTCGGCAACTATGAAGGCGACAGATTCTTTGCCTTGCTAGCTATCTCCAGCTCTGCATTGCACTGGGAAGGCCCAAGATTTCTAGCCGACTCTGAAGGGACCCTACTGCATATCGGGCAAGGGCACATGTGCCAGGAATCCTCCTTTAGAATTAGAGTTTTTGAAACTCTGACTAGGATACCAGATCCCAAGCCACCCCCTGGAGGAGAGTTTTGTTGGGCCGAAATGACACCCTTGAAATGGTTCTTGCGTTATCCCCTTAGTAGACTTCAACTTGACCCAGGAGAATGGACCTGGATGGACGTCAAGAAAACACCTCTCCTTGGGTATAAAGTCAAGATTGGCTATAAACTGTTGTTGGACAACGCTAATTTCACGGCTAAGTGGCATGGAAAATGGAACCTCAGCTTGGAGGAAAAGGGATGGAAGCAAATCTGGAAGGATATTTTGGCAAAGCACCGTTCTACCAAAATCAGCGCCTTCTTATGGAAGATAGCCAATAAAATCCTCCTTGTGGCAGCCAACCTTCAGGGCCAGAACCTTGCCTGCTTGATGTGCAACTGTGGTTATAATGAAACTTTGGAGCATGTTTTGCTCACCTGCCACCTTCCTGCTAAGATTTGGACTATAGTGGTAGGCTTCTATTCCCATTGGCAGGCCCTCCCCTATCAGCTCCTCTCTTGTTGCTTAATTTACATAGAAGCGCTACTTGGAACGGATGCCCGTTCTGGGCCTGTCTTAGAGCACACACGCTATGGGCAATATGGAAGGCCAGATGTGTTTTGATCTTTGAGGGAAAACGCCCCAGCATCAGACTGATACTCTGCAAACTGTATCCAGATCTAATGATTGAGGGGCGTAAGGCTTGGGTGTCCTTGCAAACAGCCATCAGCAGGTGCAGCTGCTCGCATTTCGACACCACCTGGGCCAAAGACGACATCCTCTGCTCTAGAATCGATGACTCTAGAATTACATGGCACGACCACCTCCCGTCTCTTGGCTTGGCAAGTCACCGGCTGAGTTGGATGCACCAGACATCAACTGGAAGCACAACAAGACCCACAGTTCTAAATCTAAAGTGCATCTAGATTTCGGTTGTTGATAGTCTCTTTGTTTTCAGGAATTGTTATACTGTTACCCATCCCCTAGGATTGGTAGCATACTACAGTCCTCTGCCCCTTCTTTTGGTTCTTTTCATGACTTGGGGCTCCATCATCCTGGAGCTTCTTCTTTTGGCTCATCTCAAGACTTTGGGCTCTTTCATCATCTTCACTAAGGCACCATAGTTTAGCCACGATCCGGCTTGTTCCTGCTGTTCACCCCCATTCCTATCAGTGCTGGGTGTTCCCAATTTTCAATAAACTTGTCCAGGGCCTCTACCCCATGTTCATCTATTAAAAAAAGAAAAAAAAAGAAAAAAAAGAGGCTCCTTTACTGTTAAAGATTCCCATGTATTTCTTTCTAACACTTGATATCAAGTGCCTAAAAACAGAACCAGCACAGAGGAGCTTTGGAGAGAATGAGGATCCACTCCTGCGTCATGGAGCTCATTTTCAAGTTCATCTATGGCAATTTCCATGTCCTGTTCAAGCTTGTTTTCAAGACAAATCTAGTGTTTGCAACCATAATTCATGTGAATCATTCCTGATTTGTCTAAAACACTCAGGGAATCGAATTTCCATGCTCTAAGAACCCAAGAAGCTGAAGGAAGCTCTTGGTTGTATAGTTGATGATATCAGCCCCAGAAGAGTGTTAGACGAGGGTATCACTTGTGATGGCAAACCGAGTCCAAGAGAATGACCTCTTTTCCGGGCACTCTGCGGTCATCATCGAACCTATCATTCATGTCTACCCTTCACGCATCCGAACACGACGAAATCCTTGCGCTGAAGTAGAGAATGCAATGGTCGGACCCCCCCCTGGGAAACGACACAATGTTTTCAGTGTGTACCGTCCTTTTGCCATTGCACACCCTGCATTCGGTGTGTCTGCTTCACTAACGGTCAACCGCCTGCCCCCTCTTTCTCCCACAAACAAGGCTCTTCCTCTCCATTCCTTGACAATCAATTGCTCACATCTGCTCTGCGGATCCTCATCTTTGCGTAGTAAATGTCATATGCAGGATGAGTGGAAGTGGAGTCTCACAAAATGACTAGGACCGCCTGTGGAGGCGTGAAGTCATGCAATACATAGATAGTGAAGGCGAAGATCACCTACTGCACCTGTCTGCAGCACTTGCAGTTGCCTCTTTTTGCAAGGACCAGATTGAATATGTGAGGAGATTTCCGAAAGTGCGGATAGCAGTGGCAATTTGAAGGAGAAGTAGGTTGAAACTGCACGTTGATAACGGAATATAAACAAACAGTCGACCACCCAGAAGCACAAACCCCAAGAAGACCAGACAAGATCCTTAACCAGTTTCGAAATGCATGATCTAGGCACAGTCCCACAGATACATTGTTAGCTTACTTAGGTTTCAAGAGGCAAGTGGGCGCAGCATTGCAATTCTGGTGTCCACGCATAGAGGAAAGGGAGCGGGAGGGGAGGATATGGGGCTCAAAAAGGTTTAAGAGTGTGTCATTCTACGGAGGTCCGAATGTCAGAAGGGCAAAACCTAGGCGGTGGGCTATGAGGCGCATAGCGAGGGCAGCTACCTGGGGATGTGAGGGCACGGTCTGTGCACAGCGCCATGTCCAGGCTCACCCCGTCACTACCAGAGCCCTCCTTGTTTTGGGCATCAGTCTTTCCTCCCCCTCTGGACCCACAATGCACAGTAATCTTTCTACTCCCTTTCCCTAACGTGATAGGGCGGTTGTTAGAAACTTGATTCTGTCTCCCTTTTTATGGTTAAAGGTGATGACAGTCCCATCAGGGTGCCTACTGATAGTTGATGTAGTTTTCAGGGGATTTTGGGGTGCATTGTACTTGGGGAGGGGCTGGCCAAGTTTGTAACTACTGTATACTCCATGTCCAAACTCAACAGAAAAGCACATACAAGGCAGGCAGAAGAGAGAGAGTATATGCTTGCACTAACCTGTTGACACAAAGTAAAACCAAGTGTCGACAGAAGCATCTCTTGTTCTTTCAAAACTGATATTTGGCATTCGCCACCAGTATTCTATGCAAACCGGGGCGGACCAACTACGTTGAGCTCTTGAAACTGAAGGCCGAGAAAGCCTCCTGCATACCTGACCTTGTCATCACAGGCAAAAAGCCTCAATTAAACAAGAGGGGGACTAAGTTCCCACGATGTTCCGGCTGTATGCAAGAAAAGTAACTCCACTTAAGCTTCACAGAATCGTATGAGGAAATTAGATCCCACCTGAGATTTGTTTGTAGGGAGAGGAGAAACTATCTTCTGTGAAGAAATTTTGATTCTAGGCTAGTCTTGGAGGCTGTGCAACCCCATTGATTAGGTGCCACTTTAGATTTGCAATGCCAATCATGGGTTTTCTCAGTTTCTATGGCGAGAAGTCTCTATCAGATTTCTGCAGTATCTTCTATACAGTGTGGCTATGCTATACTGATTAATAGAAAGTAGCTGTCAACCACCCGAAGTAAAACTTACGACAAGGTGAGTTTAACTGAAACTGCACATCTAACCCACTCCACTCACATACTCTACACACATTCTTCAGCTGCAGTTGGCAAATTTCAGACATGCATTCGCGTGGGTCATTCAGTTCCAATAGAACGCCATCCCCATACTTGTGGACATGCTCTCTTTTCTAAAGGAAAGGGGAGTGGCACTGTAGGGCCAAGACATGGAGGAGATTCAAGGAGGATATTGAGAGCTGCAGGAGGGACAAGAAGGTAGGAGACAGTTGCTTAATATCCATAAGAGGCCCAAATGGTGTATGGACCAAAAGAAAGTTCCACGAGAGAGAAAAAAAATACAGACTTCAAGAAATTCCCATTGAAAAGAAGTTGGAAAGCTTTACAATTCACTGGGAATAGCCATGGCCCTGCAGGTAACCAGCTTTGTGGAAGCATTGTGTAGGTTACCCCACACCCTAATCTCATTTTTAGTAGGTTCTCGACCTCTGAAGACATTTGGCAGACTTTTTTAATACTGGGCTTCCAATTCCAGCCTCAGTTGCCATTTCCCCAAGTTTGATGAAGCTTGAGTTGGATGTAAGAGTCTTCCATTTTGGATCAAGAAAGTGAACAGATCATTCTGAAAGTGCAGTCATATCTCACCACCCTTTGGAGGAGCGCAAATTCAACTCAATTCGCCGTCAACGGTCGGTCTTCCCGAGTCCTTGAAACTTACACTACAAATTCTTCCTACAAAACAAATCAAGGTGCTGATAAAACCACCTTTGAGATGTCTGGGATCTTGTCTTTCTGCCTGGATTCCCATGCCAATTGGTGCAGGGCCTTTGTACTTGACCTGGCACTCACCGCTCGTAGAGTCCACTGAAATCACCTCAACAGAACTGCCATAATTGTGGATAGCAGGTCTCAGCATATCCAAATGCGCATTTACAGCCTGCCCTAAAAAATACAAAGGAAAATCTAGAGCAGGTTTTTACGATTCAGAAAGAGTCTTAGGGGCAGCAGAACACTCTAGAATTGAGGCACATTTGATCAAATGTCTGAGCAATACCAAAAATAAAATCAAACACATGGAGAGTATTAGGAGATAATTACAGGGCAGACTGGAGAAACTATTGACAGAGCACAGGGACATAATGCACTGCTGTGTGAAAGAACAATATTTCAGGATGTTGGGTCCCTCCCAAAACCAGGTGCCTTCCACAAGTTTATCTTGGGGGATGCTCGTCAGCTCATCATCAGAGAACTGCAGCACACAAAGAAGTGGCAGGATTGAAGACAGATCTCCAGGTGCAGAGGGACCAAGATTCACAAAACAGCGGAGTCACTTTCCTGTGCAAAATCCCGAACCAGGTGCCAGTCCTCGGGGATGCTTGGAAGCTCATTGATCAGGCAACTGGAGGCCATAGAAGACTCGTCGGCAATGACTTTCTCTTTCTCCCAAGTTCGGATCTCTGCAACATGCCCCAGCAGTTAATGCCAGCCAGTGGGTAGGACAAATATGGCCTGGGCACCATTCAGCAGAGGGATGATTTTTCAATTGAATCCCTCTCTGCCTGCAGTACCGGTACAAGTACTTACCAAAGTACGCACTCTCACAATTCACAACAAACACAAGTACAATAAGCTGCAACATGTCCACCTCAGCACTCAATGTCACATTTTATTTCTATACCAACTAATGTAACACTCAATCCACACACACATTGGCTGTGGCAGATTTGAACTGAGATTGTCACAACCGAAATAGCTTATACATGGTGGCATTCGTGAGTGCAAGGCTACAGCTTGTGTAATGGACAATCATTACTGTTCTATGCTATCACTGGCTATGTTTTTGTTGCCGTCAATCTTCCCCAATCACATGCAGAGATGGTAACTCAGAACATGGCTTAACAAATATCCAAATCTTGAATGAAGGGATTTGGAAAGACACAGAACCTGGGCTGGACAATTTGTGAACACCACTCTCATCGAATGCCTCCAATGGATCAGGCTTTAGCACATCTTCAAGCTCCATAAACATCTTTGAAACATCCAGAGGTCCTCGAGTCAGATTGCATAATCAAAGATATTGTGGCAACTTCACACCATGTGATAGAGAGGACACAGTAAGCAGAGCAATGATCATATGGTCTTCAATTTCTTTTACTCTCCCTTTTATGCTCCTCTCGCTTACCTCCTTTTCACTCAGGAAAATCACAAATTAAAGCGAAACACTTTTGACATGAACATGATAAGGCATCAGTTCAAGCAACATCCATATATATCAATAAGAAAGACCTACATGTTCCACATGGGAAGGCCAGACCCGAGGCAATTCTGTCCGGTGTGCCATCACTGCTGCTACCCGTCTCTCAATTTCTGCAAGTAACCACAACAGTCATATGCTACTAACTCTGAGATTCAAACCCCCAATTAAGGCTTCAGCTAATATCAGCCAGCGTACCATTACCTCACTAGATAACATGATTGCAAATGTCAAACTGCATGTCAGTAGAGATATAAAAGCTCCAGAGAGGAAAAGGCTTGTACTCATTCATCTGAACTTTGACATTCCGTGGTCTTGTCAGAACATAGTCCATGAGATACGAACTCTTCTTGGGCCAGTTCGACAAAGGAGGGCTGTCAAGAATCTCCACCCATGGCCAGCTCTCAAGGCCCCTGCCTTTTAGGCCCATTTTGACCAGTAAGTGAAGATCATGCAGATACTTATTGCTGGTTTCATGCTTTATGAGTTTGGACCTTGCCCTCAACAGAACATACCTTCATCTTCAAGCTTGGCACACAGGGCTTCCATATCATGACCAGAGAAATGTATGTGCTCAATTCCTTCCTTTGCCCACTTCTCCACATTCTGCTCCATCTCCTGGCTAAGTGGTGGCTGCACTGGAGGCCCGAATTTGGTCCCTGGGTTACGCTGGCTTACTGTATTCTTGGGCCTTGTCTGCTTGGGATCTTTTGCCTGGCCACTGTTGGGGGAAGGGCCTGACAAGGACTTCTCATTGGTGATGTTACGAAGAATTCGGGCAGCAGTCAGAGGCTTCCGGGAGGACGATGGAGGGGGCGCTGTCTTTGTAGTGTGGTAATCAGAGGATGGTTTAACGACAGGAATGCTTGGCTTGGGAGAGGGCTTTGGGGTCCCCGTGGAAGAAGACAACGTGTTCGTTATGTTGGACAGCGTTTTACGCTCAGCCAAACCGGATTGCTGCGTTTTCAACCCCCCTGCCTTTCCCGGCGCTGGCATTCCCACATTTCCTTGCATCTTCGCTGCTCATTTCCAAGTGAGGAAGTCAGATTCTTTTTCCTAGTCTCTGAGTCGTTCTTCCTCTCAGATTCACTACCACTCTGCTCTTACAGTCTCCCGTGTGGCACGCAGTGCAACCACAGCAGCATCTAGCACTGCTGATTTGACTTTCTGTTTAGAGAATCTCATTGTCTGCATTTGCAAAAGGGAGGGTATAGATAGGTACCCCGTAGAAGTGGGTGGGCAGCATTTTCGTCATTGGGTGAAGTTCGCGGTCTGATTCTCAACGCCATACTTGTCTCCGACAATCTCCTAACAGGAAGCACTGTCACAACCAGATCACACCTCAAAACCGTCGGACGAGACACCAAAAGCCGATACAGAAAACCGAAAGCACTAGAAATTTACAAAGAACACGGTCCCGTAGAGCTTGTGGAACTAGAACAGCAGAACACACAAAGAATGCTCCAAAAACCGAGACAGTCGAGAGCGTGGAGAGCACACGTTCGCTTTCGAACGACAGCACGCGGGAAAGCCAACGGTCGACAATAGTTTACACAGCGGATAGAGATTGTAGACGTTGAATAAAAGCTTTAAACATGGGTCAAATTCTGTACAAGATACATTCTCGCCGCCTCATTTTCTCCCTGACAGATGGGAACACACTAGACATAGGATGGGAATTGAGTCGTGCTCATGCCTCCTTGCTCTCAATTTACTTTGTGGTGCTCTTTTATTGTCCAGCTCAAAACTTGGCAGGCAAAGTGCATGTGTCTCTAGAATTCAAGAATTCAATAATATGCTTTCGGATTTCCTCCTAGTGGATGCGCATCCTCCACTCTGTATCCCTCCAATACTCTTCAACAGTCCTTGCTGATGAGGACGGGGCACAGAGTTGAACTGACATGCCTCGATATCAGGTGTTGAAGCTCTTTGAGTGCCTCGACCACTGTGATTCAGATGCAATGAGCTCCTTTACCGTGAGCTCCTGTGAGTTTCAGTGGGCTTATGCAAGGGGTTGGCTGTGTGGAGACAGTTGCAGACAGGGCAGAGATGAGTTTAGAGATGGCCATAAAAATCCGTGTGCACAGAAAAATCTTGTCGAACTAAACCTGGGTTACGAGCACTGTAAGATTTGGAGGTGGGGTAGAGGCCTCATGTGGGCGGGACCCTTGGGCATGCAATATGGGCCCTGGGGTTCAGGGCCGCGGTGGTTGAGCCTGCGTGTGGCCAGAGCATCTCTCTCTTTCTGCCCAAACTGAGTACGGGATTTATAGCCACAAGGCTACAAAAAAACAGTACATTCTGTTCATCTCGGTGCAAGACCAGTTTGCAGTCCAATGACAGCAATGTGCCACATCTGTGGCCGAGTTCGGAACTAAAGCAGCGTTGCAGGCATCCAACTCTAGCATGATAGTGGTCCCTGTACACCAACAGTTAATGCCTGTAATCAGGTTCCTGTTGGTTGTGCAGGAGCATATTGCTGTTTTGAGCTTAGTTTCCACATCTTGAAGGGTCGGAGGAAATGCCCTCAACAGGACGTCAATATTCCCAGGCAACAGTCAATGAGCCAAGCAGCTGCACACTGGGAATGGATGAAGCAAGACCATTATGACACCAAGGTCATTTCACTGGTGCTCCTCACAAGAACAAACCCATCTTCCAAGTGGTGAGAGCGGTGGCATGCCATACAACAAATCCTCGCCTAAAAATCTTTGCAATGAATTTTGTGGCTGTGTAGCAGTCACCAAAACCCAAAGGTTCTTGACGACAAGAAGGGGCGTCCCTGGGGCTGTGCTGATCATCCCAAAAGCAATGGTCAGCCTCTCACTGTGGTGGCAAAGAGAAAATTCTTTCCTGTTCCTCCTTCACCTCATGCAGTAAAAAGGCGCTTGTCAGGCAGGTACCCTTACTCCTTCATCCAATCCTCTCAGCTCAGCATGTATTTCTTCAATTTGTGGATCGAATTTGTCATCTACAATTGATCTGTGTACCCCGTTGCCAACCTCAATGAAGCAGCGCCCTGGCTGCTTTCTAACACCTCTCATTTTCATCATTTTTCTCACCTTTGCATTATCTTCCCACCTGCCAGCTGCAGCATAGATATCTGATAGCAAGACATAAGTTGTAGAGTCCTGTTGATCCAACTTAAGAATAAATTTTGCGGCACGTTCTGCCACCTCGACATTGCCATGAATTCTGCAGGCACCAAGCAAGGCTTTCCACAGCACAGCATCCGGTTGGACTGGAACTTGGTTCATGAAGTCCTCGGCCTCATCCAATCGCCCTGCTCGGCCAAAGAGGTCCACCATGCAGCCAAAGTGCTCCACTGTAAGAGTGAGGCAATGATCTTGACTTAGGGAATCGAAGTAGTGTCTGCCTTCATCCACTAGGCCCCCATGGCTACATGCTTGGAGAACACATATAATTGTGATACAGTTTGGCGTTAAGCCTTCCTTCTGCATTCCTTCAAATAATTGCAGGGCCTCCCTATGAGAACCATGCTGTGCATATCCTGCGATCATTGCATTCCATGACACCACATTTCGTTCAGCCATGTTGTCAAACACTCCCTTTGCATCCTCAATGCTCCCGCATTTGGCATACATGTCCACAAGGGTATTGTTCAAACTGACATCTGGTACAATTCCAGCTTTCACAATGTCAGCATGGACCTCTTTGCCCTTTTCTAAGGCTGCCAGGCTTGCACACGCATTGCAAATGCAGATGAATGTGACCGTGTCTGGCTTCACCCCTTCTTGCATCATTTGTTCATAGATCTCCACAGCCTCCATCCCACACCTCTTCTGGGAATATCCTGTGATCAGAGCATTCCAGGACACCACATTTCTTTCAGCCATATTGTCAAACACTCCCTTTGCATCCTGGATGCTCCCACACTTGGCATACATGTCCACAAGGGCATTGTTCAGAATGCCGTCTGGTACAATTCCAGCTTTCATTATGTCAGCATGGACTTCTTTGCCCTTTTCCAGGGCTGCCAGGCTTGCACACGCGTTGCAAACACAAACGAACGTGACCTGGTCTGGTTTGACCCCTTCCTGCACCATTTGCTCATACATCTCCAAAGCCTCCATCCCGCACCCATGCTGGGCATATCCTGCAATCATTGCACTCCATGACACCACATTTCGTTCAGCCATATTGTCAAACACTCCCTTTGCATCCTTGATGCTCCCACATTTGGCATACATGTCCACGAGGGTCGTATTCAGAATGATATCTGGTACAATCCCGGCTTTCATTATGTTACCATGGACCTCTTTGCCCTTTCCCAGGGCTGCCAGGCTTGCACACGCATTGCAAACACACACGAATGTGACCTGGTTGGGCATCACCCCTTCCCGCATCATTTGCTCATACGTATCCAAAGCCTCCATCCCACACCCATGCTGGGTATATCCTGCAATCATCGCACTCCATGATACCACATTTCGTTCAGCCATATTGTTGAACACTCCCTTCGCATCCTCAATGCTTCCACATTTGGCATACATGTCCACAAGGGTAGTGTTCAGAATCATATTTGGTACGATTCCAGTTTCCATGATGTCAGCATGGACCTCTTTGCCTTTTTCCAGGGCTGCCAGGCTCGCACACGCATTGCACACGCAAACAAATGTGACCTGGTCTGGCTTCACCCCCTCCTGCATCATCTGCTCATATGTCTCCAAAGCTTCCATCCCACATCGCTTCTGGGCATATCCTGCGATCATCGCATTCCATGACACCACATTTCGTTCAGCCATGTTGTTGAACACTCCCTTAGCATCCTCGATGCTTCCACATTTGGCATACATGTCCACAAGCGTAGTGTTCAGAATCATATTTGGTACAATTCCAGCTTTCATTATGTCAGCATGGACCTCTTTGCCCCTTTCCAGGGCTTCCAGGCTCGCACACGCATTGCAGACACAAACGAATGTGACCTGGTTAGGTTTCAGCCCTTCCCGTATCATTTGCTCATAGGCCTCCAAAGCCTCCATCCCGCACCCATGCTTAACATATCCTGTCATGAGTGTATTCCACGTGATCAAACCCCGTTCGGGCATTTCGCCAAACACTTGGAGTGCATCAACAATGCTCCCACATTTGACATACATGTTGACGAGGATGTTGTGGATTAACGTATTTGGCTTAAATCCACTTTGGATCATGTGAGTATGCACCTGCTTTCCTGCTGCTAATACCTTCATCTCCATGCACTTATGCAGGAGACAGACGTAAGTATCGAAATCTGCTGAAACACCTCCTTGGTTCAAAATGTGCAGAGCCTCTTTCAGTTGTCCTGCCTCACATAGCGTCCTCACATGCCTATGAGTGCCAGAAGAGATCTTGTGGAAAGCTTCCCTTGGTCCTCTTTCGGAAGTGGTCATGGTGGTGGTCCCTGAATTCATCGACCGTGCTGTTGCTTCTTCCAGTTGAGCATCTAGCCATGGAGGTTTCTTATAGCTGTCTATCCACACTGGCTCATTGATTTGCTTGCGCTTGAAATCTGGCCCTCTCAGATGGATCTGGACCCAAACACCAGCCTTGCCTCCTTCAGCTATCTCTGCCTTGACAACCATCGCTGCTAGCAGCTACCGTAAAGGAATTCTAGTGAACACCCCTACCCTAATTACCACACTAGTTCTTATCCTGACTACTGACAAGCCTTTACAAACGTCTGGGGAGAGAGGGAGGATGACAATTTGCAAGAAAAAAATTCAGTGTACTTGTTGTCTGCTTCTACTTCTGCTGTACCATAATGGGTATTCACCTTGCTGCCTCGATTGTCCCACCATTGACTGGGATTGGAAAATAATTCCTTCCAAAGCTTCTCCTTGTCTGTCTTTCCAGTTTTTGGATGTTTTCCTGCAACCCCATTAGCAGTAACATGTGAAAAACATTCAGAAGCCCTATAGATTTCCTGATTAGCTAACCTTCGAAACCCAAAGATTTAGGGGCGAATCGGGTAAGAACACAAAACAAGCCTAAATGTGTAGAAGAAGGAGGCCCTTAAGACATTCTGTTTGCCCTTGAGTCACGAAAGCATATAGCTTTTCTTACACCCAAGGAGGATTCCACCGACCCATAATCCAAAGGCTGTCTGTCACGCGCTGCTTATGTCTGTAGTCCAGTTATCTTGGGTTGGTCTGTGAATACCTCCAGCGTGTAGCTGAGCAGCTACACTTCTAAACACAGCCTCCTAAGAACTAACCCTCTTAAATACCTTCTAAACTCCAGGAGGTAACTCTAGGGCAATGCATTTCATGGCTTGCTTAGGAAGAACCTATTACCAAGAGGAGAAGCTACTTTCAAACTACTTCAGACCATACAAGAAGAAAGCCAGACCTTGCCATTGCGGTTGTCCCACAATTGTGAAGGACCTGTACAGAACTATTGCCGGCGCTGTTCCATGCTCCATGGTTGATCTTCATGCCTGAAACTCAAAGAGCGTCAAAGCTTATGGAGTGTACTGATCTCACAACTGACAATACTTAGAGGGGACTTGAACTACAGGAGTTAAACTATCATAAAGGAGAGTGACCCTATATTAGGGCTGCAATCCCGCCTGCCGGAAGTGCAACGTCAGGTAGGTGGATGCTGCGTAAGCGTCAGTCCCGCTCTTGCGTCCGTCATCCTCCGATGGTGAGAGGTGGGAGATGAGAAGGAATTGCAGCACTGTGATCACGAGAATCGCTGGAGCGACTGAGGTCCGTTCACAGCTCCTTGTCAATGGAAGTGGGTCATTGTGCAGTTTGTTTCCCCTGGCAACGAGAGAGAAAGAGAGAGAGAGAGAGGGAGGGAGATGGCTGTTGGTTGATCCATGAGTCGGGGCCAGTCCAATGTGTGAGCGACAGTGGATGATTTGAACTAACCAGGCTCAGGACACTGCCTTCAAACCTACACAGCAGCAGCGCAGGTTGCGAAAGTTCGACAAGGAGCAACCATGGCATCGATTACAATAAGCATGACTCTCGAGGCATCCTCCGTGTGCTCCCGTGACACCTCGGGGTGCCGTCACAAGCCTACCCGAGGCTACGCTGCTTGCAAGACTGGGCCTGTTCTGAGAGCTTCAAAAACGTTTGGGCTGTACAATCTGGACGGGACCACTTTGCATGTTCGAAACTGCGTTGCATTCAGGTTCTCTTCAAACAGTTTCGAGCTGATTGCGGGGCAGTGGAGACCAGTAGAGGACGACCAAATTAATGGACATGGGGATGAGAATGGAAGCCACATACGCAAATATCCAAAGCTGCAAAATCCAGAGGTGGACATGCTCTCCAACGAGTGTTTTGCAGACCCCAGTCGAGGGTGTGACAATCGAGGCAGGAAGATTCATTCTAGAGTATCAGATTTCGAGCACCAAAGTACAATCGGTGGACTGTGGATTGATAGCTGCAAGAAACCTGCTTGGGTGGATGGTGAATTGGAGAAGCTGGATGCATCTGGAGCCAAATTTCCAAAATTCAAAAATATAGACGAGGAGAAGGAAGGTTTTTCAAACCAAAGCCAATGGTGGGACAATCGAGGCAGAAACATCCATCCTAGAGGACCAGATTTTAAGCACAAGACTACTGGCGAGGGGCTGGGGATCGATAGCAGCAAGAAACCTCTGTGGGTAGATGATGAATTGTCAAAGCTGGATGCAGCCAAAGATCCAAAATTTGAAAACAAAGACGACGAGAAGCTTTGGAAGGAATGTTTTCCAAACCCCAGTCAATGGTGGGACATTCGAGGTGGAAAGATCCTTTTTAAAGGACCAGATTTCATGCACAAGAGTACCAACAAGTGGCTATGGATTGACAGCTACAATAAACCTCTATGGGTAGATAGTCACTTGAAAGCAAAAGCAGCAGCAGCACAGTCGTCAGACACCCCCACCATGACCACTTCTTTCGAAAGATGTGGGGATATGAGGACACTGTGTACGGCAGGACGATTGAAAGAGGCATTGCAGATTTTGAACCAAGGGGGCATTTTAGCAGACTCCAAAACCTATGTCTGTCTCTTGCAGCAGTGCATCAAAATGAAAGACCTAGCAGAGGGGAAGCAGGTCCATGCCCACATTATCCAAAGTGGATTCAAGCCAGACATCTTTCTACACAACAACCTAGTCAACATGCATGCCAAGTGTGGGAATATTTTGGATGCACGCCTAGTATTTGATAAAATGCCTGAACGAGGTTTGACTACATGGAACATAATGATAGCAGGATATGCCAAGCAGGGATATTGTAGGGAGGCCTTGGAGACCTATGAGCAAATGATGCAAAGCGGGGTGAAGCCCAACCAGGTGACATTCATTTGCGTTCTCAAGGCGTGTGCCAGCACGGCTGCCCTGGAAAAGGGCAAAGGCATTCATGCTAACATCATTAAAACTGGAATGGTGCCAAATATAAGCTTGGGCAATGTCCTCCTGGACATGTATGCCAAATGTGGGAGCATCAAGGATGCAAAGGGAGTATTTGACAATATGACTGAGCGGAATGTGGTGTCCTGGAGTGCAATGATTGCAGGCTATGCCCAGCATGGATGTGGGATGGAGGCTTTGGAGACCTATGAGCAAATGCTGAGGGAAGGTGCTACACCCAACCAGGTCACCTTCATATGTGTTCTGAAGGCGTGTGCCAGCGTGGCAGACCTGGAAAAGGGCAAAGAGGTCCATGCTGACATTGTAAAAGCTGGACTTGCACCCAATATCATCTTGGACACTACCATTGTGGACATGTATGCCAAATGTGGGAGCATCGAGGATGCAAAGGGAGTGTTCGATGCTATGGCTGAACGAGATGTGGTGTCATGGAATGCGATGATTGCAGGATATTCCCAGCATGGGTTTGGTATGGAGGCTTTGGAGACCTATGAGCAAATGATGGGGGAAGGGGTGAAGCCAGACCAGGTGACATTTGTTTGTGTTTGCAACGCGTGTGCCAGCCTGGCAGATCTGGAAAAGGGCATAAAGGTCCATTCAGACATCATGAAAGCTGGAGTTGTGCGAAATATCATCCTGGACAATACCCTTGTGGATATGTATGCCAAGTGTGGGAGCATCGAAGATGCAAAACGAGTGTTTGACAATATGGGTAAACGAAATGTGGTGTCATGGAGTGCAATGATTGCTGGGTATGCCCAGCATGAACGTGGGATGGAGGCTTTGGAGACCTATGAGCAAATGATGCAGGAAGGGGTGAAGCCTGACCAGGTTACATTCATTTGTGTTTGCAATGCATGTGCCAGCCTGGCATCTTTGGAAAAGAGCAAAGAGGTTCATTCTGCCATGGTGAAAGCCGGAATTGTGCCAAATATCATCTTGGGCACTGCCATTGTGGACATGTATGCGAAATGCGGAAGCATCGAGGATGCGAAGGGAGTGTTTGAAGATATGGTCAAACGAGATGTGATGTCATGGAATGCGATGATCGCAGGATTTACCCAGCATGGATCTGGAATGGAGGCTTTGGAGACCTATGAGCAGATGATCCAGGAAGGGATGAGGCCCAATTATGTCACATTTGTTTGTGTCCTGAAGGCAGCTGGCAGGCTGGCATCCCTGGAAAAGGGCAAAGAGGTCGACGCTGCCATCATGAAAGCAGGAATTGCACGAGATGTCATTCTGGACACTGCCCTTTTGGATATGTATGCCAAATGCGGCAGCATCAAGGATGCAAAGGCAGTGTTTGATAATATGGCTGAACGAAATGTGGTCTCGTGGAGTGCGATGATTGCAGGATATGTCCAGCATGGGTGTGGAATGGAGGCTTTGGAAATATATCAGCATATGGTGCGGGAAGGAGTGACCCCTAACCAGGTCACATTTGTTTGCATTTGCAACGCATGTGCCAGCCTGGCGGACCTGGAAAAAGGCACAGAGGTCCATGGGGACATCACGAAAGCTGGAATTGTACCAGATATCATTCTGGACAATACCCTTGTGGACATGTATGCCAAATGTGGGAGCATCAAGGATGCAAAGGGAGTGTTTGACAGTATGACTGAGCGAAATGTGGTGTCATGGAGTGCGATGATTGGAGGCTATGCCCAGCATGGGTGTGGAATGGAGGCTTTAGAAATCTATGAGCAAATGGTGCAGGAAGGGGTGAAACCCAACCAGGTTACTTTTGTTTGTGTTTGCAATGCATGTGCCCGCATAGCATCCCTAGAGAAGGGCAAAGAGGTCCATGCGGACATCAGTAAAGCAGGAATTGTACCAAATATCATTCTGAACAATAGTCTCATAGACATGTATGCCAAATGTGGAAGCATCAAGGATGCAAAGGGAATGTTTTACAGTATGGCTGAACGAAATGTGGTGTCATGGAGTGCAATGATTGCAGGATATGCCCAGCATGGTTGTCGTAGGGAGGCCCTGCAACTATTTGATGGAATGCAAAAGGAAGGCTTGAAGCCTAACAATATCACGTTTTTATCTGTTCTCCGAGCATGTAGCCATGGGGGTCTAGTGGATGAAGGCATACACTACTTTGACTCCCTGAGTCAAGGTCATGGTGTCACTCCTACAATGGAGCACTTTGGCTGCATGGTGGACCTTCTTGGGCGTGCGGGGCGATTGGATGAGGCAGAGGACTTCATTAACAGGATGCCAATCAAACCGGATGTTGTGGTGTGGAAAGCCTTGCTTGGTGCCTGCAGAATTCATAGCAATGTGGAGGTGGCAGAACATGCGGCAAAATCTATCCTCAGGTGGGATCAACAGGATGCTGCAACTTATGTTTTGCTATCAAACATCTATGCCACAGTGGGCAGGTGGGACGATGCTGCAAAGGTGAGAACAATGATGAAGCTCCGAGGTGTCAGGAAGGAGCCAGGTCGTTCCTGCATTGAGGTCGGCAACCGGGTGCACACATTTGTGGTAAATGACAAATTGCATCCACAAATTGAGGAAATCCATGCTGAGCTGAGAAGATTGTCTGGGCAGATGAAGGAGGCAGGTTACGCACCTGACACCCGCTTTGTTTTGCATGATGTGGAGGAGGAGCAAAAGGAATTTTCTCTTTGCCACCACAGTGAGAAGCTGGCAATTGCTTTTGGGCTGGTCAGCACTGCTCCTGGGACACCACTCCGTGTTGTCAAGAATCTTCGGGTGTGTGGTGACTGCCACACGGCCACCAAGTTCATCTCAAAGATTGTTGGGCGAGCAATTGTTGTTCGGGATGCAAACCGCTTTCATCACTTCGAAGATGGGGTTTGTTCTTGTGGAGAGTACTGGTGAAATGATGTTTTTCTGTAAGGTGTGATTGTCTTGCCTCCTCCATTGAATTTATGTAGCTTGTTGGTTCTTTCACCATTCCCTGAGAATGTTGGCAATGACGTACTGTTGACAGCATTCCCACTATGACATATCAACTCTTCAAGAGCCAATTGTGGGGTCTACCCACCAGGAGGTGGAAACTCTGAAACTGTGATATGCTCCAGCAGAGAGAGTTTTCTTATATAGCGCGAGGGTTCTGCACAGGGGGTGCTCTTTGTATATCTGATGAACTGGCAAAGACAGGTATGTATGGTTGTTTGCTGTCCAATGATTTGTTACGCAATCCTTATGTCATCTGTAGCCATATTTCTCTACCCATCCAATATTCCGTAACCATCCTAGGACATGTCTACCGCTTACGCTCATATTGGTCTTTCTCTTTTGTTTTCTCATACTGCCTGTCCCCCATGCTACTTGTGTCCTAAATTTTTGTCTCTTCTCTCATTGGCGCAAGAAAGAACGCACAAGAAAGCCACGGTGCATATTCATAAGACTAGGTTCCAGTTGATGATCCTGCAGATGACCGTGGACTAGGGTTGTAGACATTTAGTAAGGTTTGTTAAAAACTGGCCACCTATAGGAAGCTCCCAGTAGTGCATCTCTTCATTATGCCTTTTTGTATGTGACAGTGCAGCGAGGTTGTGTTAGGCCATACATATATTAAATTTGAAGGGCTGAGATAGTGAAGATTTTAAAAGGAGATGCAGCTGAATACGTAGTCCACCAGGTCTGATATTTTCTGGTCCAAAATTTGATACCTGACTGGGACAGAGCAGGAGAAGGGAGCGTGTGAAGGGAGATTACATGCGTGAAAAAAGTATGAATGCATTGATATATAAGAAGTGATTGATTCTCCTGCAAGTGCGCTTCTTCACTTCCGTGGAAAAGAACTGTATTTTCATCCTGACATCACTAATTTTGGAGGTAGCATGAGAAAGAAACTTGTCCTTTGATTATCAAGTTTAAATGAGGACGTACATCTGGTTCAAAAGAGCCTTAGACAGCTGGTGGTGCATCAAAGCTGTATTGACTTTGTCTTAATGAGATGGGTTGCCAATGCATAGATGTGTGTTTCCTTGGATCACTGTCCATGCAGCAGGCAAGAACAATTATGGCCTTGGTCTGCCCCATGCCACCTAAGGTTCGTGTACCAGACCGCAGGACTTTTGGAGATGGGCTTGTTGACTTGCAAGATGTTGTATGGTTGTGTATGAGAGTTTAATGATATTCCCGCAAATAGTTTTTATCTGTAGGTCATTTGTAATTTTTGGCCCTGCCTTCCCAGTCTGGGTCTATGCTTAGACAAGTTCTGAGCATATACCACATTTTGAGGAGCCAATATTTCGGAAAGGATATGGAGGGATGGATAGATGATGGATTCTCGTCCGAAGGGACCGATAATCACATAATGACAAAAAGTTGGTAGGAAATGCATAAAACCCTCCTAAAAAGGTAGGGCTTGCATGTATCCCCAAGCATGTGGTGTAGGGTTTGCAAGCGGGTTGCTTGTTTATTAGGCTTCTGTAAAGGAAAATTGCTACCGAGATCTTTTGTACTTCTCCAACTTGACTTGTAAATTAGCTTTGTTCTTTGAGTTGGGTGCTACTCTGGAGTGACCTGTTTGCCACCGCACTTCTAAAAAGTGGCTTACCGGAACATTTGTGCAGTTATTTGTAAAGAATGCGCCACAGTTGTAGATGTACAGACTACAGACAAATAGGAGGTCAATCTTATTTGGCAGATGTTGGAGCACAAGAATGATATCGGAAGTAGCCACTGTATTACAACTATGACAAGCAGGAGGCGGTCTAGTTAATGGAGCCATAGACTGTGTGTGTTTTTCTGGGAAAATATGATTTTGCAGAAGGTCGTAAGTTACCTAATTAGTATTCGCTTAAAAAGTAAAGCTAAAATAGAAGTAGAAACTAAGCTTTTAGCCTCGGACTATATAAGGGCGCTTCACTTGAAGAACGTTCTTCAAGTGTTACTTGCGTACTCTTATAGACTCTGATCACTTGCTAGACTGTCTGATCTTCACTTGGGTACTCTCATAGACTGTCTGATCTTCGCTTTCGTACTCTTATCGACTGTCTGATCTTCACTTGCGTACTCTTACAGACTGTCTGATCTTCACTTGGGTACTCCTACGCATCAGGTCGGTCCTACATAGTAGGATTTATTGTGATCTGATGACTAAAGGGCGCAAGGTGTGGTTGCTTACAATTATTTGCTAATATAATTGCTTATACATTAAAAGCGTACAAAGAATGTACACTGGATTGTTGTTCCACAAGTCCATATCAATAGGCTCGTGTACACTAGTCATTCTATCTTGAATACCCATCTTTCTCCATAGGTTTTAACTAAAAATTCTACTCAGGAATTCAATGAATTCTGGTAATTGGGTCTGGCCTCCTCCAGAGTCTCAACAGTCTGTCATCTTGAAGGATTCTGGCTTTCTTTGAGGGTTACTTTTTCTCTCTTGAGAATTGCAAGTAAGTCTTGAGGCTGGCTTCCTTCTCAAAATATGTACATATGCATACCTGTCATTGGGGTTGTGACAGCCCCAATTCAACACTCTCCCAAAATTCATTCCTTACTCCAGCCTACAACATTAGCAGTCTTCAGGTGAAATGATTCACTGCAACCGAATAGTGGTTGCAAGATGTATTCTGTAGCTAAGACTTTGTTAAAGTCCCGGAACACCAATATTCATTGGATCAAGCACCTTTTGTGAACAATTTATTGCCGAGAAGGTCAACCACCACATGATACTTATTTGATAGTGTCAACGTTTTGTGGCACATGGACCTTTCTGTTCTCAATGGTTCATATGTTGGTTGATTGGCTAGCTCCATCATGGGCTCAGAGCTCTCCATGTCATGAAGACCACCTGTCGAGCAGTCTACGACACATTGATCGCAGTCTGATCCATCCGAAGACTAACACACCAACCCCAACTGCATTTTGTCTTCTCCAGCAGTCTCATGACTAACAAGTACTTTGCTCCTCTCACCAATGTTGTGGATGTGTCCAATGGCCGAATGTCATACGGATCTTTTTCCATCAATATATCTAGGCACATGCAATGGAGCTAGCTTGCACAAGATATGAATAAGCTCTCATGAAGAGAGTTTCCATATCTCAAAAGCAGGTTCATATTTCCTCATTCCTAGCGCATTCAATAAATTGGTCCAACCATCCCATGGCCAGTCTCAGTGGTCCGAAATGTCTATGCGACTTAACATCTCTCTAGCTCTTTCTCACACACTCCACTGCTCAACATCAAACAAACAAAAGGAGCATCTTTGTTGTTTATTTATCATATAGGTGCCTACAACTCATCAGGTCATCATAAGGATTCACAACCCTACACAATCCCAAGCCACGGTTCCAAAGATTCCTGACTGACGATTAAGTGTAGAGCCGTGTAAGAGGGTAGTCATCACTAATTCTTGAGATAAACCCTTCTGAATGAACAAATCCAACGAAGGAAGATTCTCAACAAGTTTCACAACTTGCTTTGGTCTAAGTTAAGCAGCAAAAGAGAAGGGTGGGATAGTTAAACCATATCCCAATTATAGTAGAATAATTCCAATGGACAACCAAGTTGTAGCCCAGTGGGCACATACCACCTTGGAAGTGGGTGTGGGTTCAATCCACCGAGTGTGTCACAAAGGTGTCCACCTTCCCGTGGAAGGCACTAGCCCTTGGGGTCAAGAGACACCATAATTTACGCTTCCTACGGCATATTTTTATTTTTTTGAAGAAGGAGAAAGCAAGGACCAGATTGGGGACAAGAGATGACACAAATTAAACATGAATCAAGAGGACAATGGTCGATTTGGCGATCGCACCAATTTTTGAAAAACAATAAAAAATTAAAAAAATTAAAAAAAAATGGGGTGACTGCTAATTCTTGTGGTCGGACATAATTTTTTGTTAATTGGTGCAACCATCAGAATTGGCGGTCGCACCAATTTTATGTAAAATCTTAAAAATAGTTGTCACAACTCATCAAAAAATATTAAAAATATTAATATTTGGGCGTCGCATGTAATTAAATTTTTTTAATAGCCCTGATTATCAAATTTTGGCAGTTGCGGCGAATTGAAGAATATACAAAATTCAAAATCCAAAACTCACATGTTGTAGCTAAATTGTTAATTTTTTTTAAATAATTTAAATCAATAAAATATTAATAGTAAGTTTTTAGATCAACCTGTGCAGTCACGGTCCACCTAATACAATAGAGTCAAGACCAAGCGTCGATCTCTCTATCTCTTTTAAATTTGCTCTACAGTGGAAAATACTTTCCCTTCGTGAAGCTAGCAATATAGAAATCCCTCGCCGTCACTGTCATGGGTGCAAATGCAGACTAATATGGATGGTAGCTCAAAACGTTCGTGAAGAAAGTGACAAATCCTTGGCAGCTCACAAACTAGACATTGCTGGTTTCATTCAACATGGTTTGGCTGCAACGGCTGCAGGTTTGTTTGCGGGTAGTTGAAGTAGGGCTCAAGAACGTCACTATCTAGCGATTCCATGAGTTCTCGAGAGCACCTAGTCTCTCCTCGCTCATCTCCCTCCACTTTCACTGTTCCGTCTCCATTTGATGCACTTGCCAACCTGATCATATCTCATGCGTCTTCAGCCATATGCATGATATATGGGATCATGGCTCTCTCTTACAATCGAAGCACAGTATCCAGCAAGATGTAAATTGCCCACTGCCCACACATGTGACCTACTTGCCGCTGCTTCATGATCCAACCAACTACCCGCGGCGATCTTTCAGCCAGCCAACAATTTCAACGTTATCAACCCTCTACGATTTCATATCAAAATCACATCTATGTCGTTGCCAGTGAATCTACACATGCCATGTTCATCACCTTCAAGCGGATGATTGACCACAAGCACAGTTGGGTGTTGTTTATGACGGCCAATTAGCCCCAAGCTCGGCTAACGACCTGCCTTCCGCCGATCAACTTTGCACTAGCTAGAGCCGGTTTGATCTCACTCCATACTAGCGCACATAATGATCAGTCCAACACCAAAAACACTATATATTTATACATTTGCCTGTGGAGTTGAAAATTTAGCCATCCGTGGTATTTTGTACCTCCATGGATCCATCTCAACGTTCGCAGCTCCTCACTCGCACCACCGTAAAGTAAGCAGACCTGCAAGATAACGTCCCTGAATGGAGCGAGTAAGGGATATTGCAAGAGCAGCCTTCATCATATCTCTGCCCCACAAATAACACATTACCTGCATATAGGTATTCTGGAAGTAATGGTTACTATAGGCATCCGTGCATAGTCCTTGATCCCAACCGGTGCCCAAAAATGAGTAGAAACTGGTCACTTCAGTACCTTTCTACGTTGGCTGATCACGATGTCATACACCACAATTATTGAGCGAATGCGTAGACACCCACTATCATTTCAATACCTGCATTTCTTGAGTGAAGTCTCTGCTTCGTTTAACAGTCGCTCTTTTTCCAATGTCACAGTGACAACAACACGCCCCGCATGGTCCACAAACATCCACACCAGAGTGACTTAAACCACCATATGCATAAGCGCCTTCATGCCGCACTACTGCCCTTCGGTTTTGCAGAAACAAACCACGGTTTTTCTTCATACTTGAACTAACTAGAGATTACTGGGCTAAGTATCAACTTTCTCTCATAATCTTCGTGCACACAAACAACAAGCGCTAACCTAAGTTTCATACCTTGCACTCACAAGCATGAGAATCATTTCTCTCAAGTAATTAGATAAATATGCTTCCAGTCATAAATAGGAGTTGAGCCAAGCACACCCCAAAGCCCTGGGGAAATCGCATTACTACGCCATAGCCGATGCGGGAGGCTCAACTCGAGATAGATGAGCCTCTCCGCGTCTGGCGTGAAGATAAACCACGTCCAGGGCCCAAACAAATATCTTGATATTTGGATTGACACTTGGGTATTCAAGCCCAAGTATCAATATAGAGACTAGTTATTTATTAATCAGTTTCACACTACTAGTAAATTACCTTGACAAATGCGACCATTATGTGGAATGGCCCTTTTCGGATTTACCCAGAACCAACTCTCAATCAGGCGGTCTCATTGTCGTTTGTTGATTAGGAAGATTCGGAGGTGCACATTTCGGAGCTAGCAAACTTAAAAGTCATTTTGGAATGTAATTGCAATCGGGGGCCCGGATATGATCAAATGACTTACAAGATATTGAGAGCTTGTGCGCGTCGACCCATCTTGAAGTGGCTCCTCATGATATTTGAGTTCCAAAATTTTCATGATAAGATTTTCTCATCTTACAAAATCAAGTTGGTTACTTCCATCCCCAAGCCAGGGAAAGTCGATGTCACAAACCTTGGAAACTTATTTCCCATCACCATGTTGCGGGTCATTTTCAAAAAATTGTCCAAGCTCATTGTGGCCACAGCCCATCATGAACCAGTAGAAAACCACTCGCTGAAATCCATCATGCAATTGGAGGTAAACCTAGGTGCTTGGACGGAAACTTCAACTTGGCTTATTGTCTTGAACACTCTGCCAGGAAGCACACGGATATTTTCGTCCTGATGATGGATTCTCGGGAGCGTTTACCTCCATCCTAATTGGTTAAATAAAATTGATCATTAACCTTACGCCGGCGGATTCTACTCTCAAGAAACTTTGGATCAAAACGGGGGTCAGGAACAAAGTTAAACTTGTCGGGGGAGGAAGGTCTTCCAGGGGAATCATCATTACAAGGGATGTGGCTCCAGGTAATACCATTAGTTCACTTACTTTTGCTCTAGTCAAAGACACGGATCGGGAGGAGGGACCCTTGAGCAGGTGATGATTCCCATCGATGTGACTGGTGCAGATTATGTGGACGACAAGCTACAGCTCGCAAGCATCATCGAGGATATCCAAAATATGACAACAATTGAAAGTGAGTGGGTTGACTGGGCTGGCATGGAATTATGTATTGCTAAATGTCGAGTTTGGGCAAGGAAGTTTACAGGCGGGAAAACAAAAGATGTTAATATCTCGGTCATATTGCAAGGCAAAACAGTCCCTCAGCTTAGCAGTAAGCAAATCTTCAAATATTTGGGAATCCACCGCGCTCCAAGGCACGAAAAGACAAACATGGCCATGTATCGGAGGAAGACTTGATGATGAATTCGACTCATGGTGCTCAAAATGATGGAGGCGAAATTGGACATGATCAATGCCCCAACAAGACATTTGCTCCACCCGCGGGCCTTATTTATTAAATATTTTAAAAAAATCATGACCACCAACCAGAGCTTGCGGTCCCAACTTTATTAAATAATTTCTTAAAAATCTGGACCGCCAAAGGTCCGTCCTGATTTATTAAATATTACCTTAATAGTTCAAGACAACCAGAATTAGTGATCTCAATCTATTAAATTGATTAATCTATATATTTTTAAAAATCAGGACCGCCAAATATGGCGGTCCCGAATTTAAAGTTTTTTTTAATTATGACGGTATTGCTAGTACTAACGCTAATAAATTAATTTAAATATTTTAAAATTATATAGGACCGTCAGCATTCGTGGTCCAATTTTAATATTTAAACAAATTTTTCAGAGGATATTGAAACTAATTAATCCTAATCAAACCTCTGAAATATATACTAGTTATCTAGTTGATATGATAATTTTTTAATAGTTTATTTACACCACATGACTATTGTTCTTCCATGCTACTGTTCAAGCACTGGATACCACAGCTTAGAATCAGATGATGATAACCCACTTTTGTTGCTTGAAACCCTGGCTTTAGAAGACTGGATAAAGCTTTCCTTGTCTGCAAACAAGAATGGGAAGTATGTGGCCAGACTCATGGCCAGACTCAAGGATTATCACGCACGTCTAGCTACTATTCTTGAAGAAGATGCCAAATAAATGACTTATTGAGAGCAAAAAAAAGAGACAATTGAGGCAGCCTTGTGTTTGGCTAACCCTGAAGATGAGTAGACCCCCTCTACTCAAAATCCTCCACTATTACTAAGTAGGAGTTTATCTCTTCAGTAACTAATCACCCAATTTTGGATCACATGAATCTACTTGAAATCAAAAGTGTTGTGAAATATTTTTGTGAGCATGTGGAGATTTTTTAGGTGGAGCAGGAAAGAGCCATTGGGGCTACTCCGAGTAATCAACAATTCGTTCCCTGAATGTCACTGCGTGCCGTTGAATTCGAAGTGGCCAATAATGAGCATATGATGTGGCATCTGCAAGCCAACATCAACCTACTCGCACCCATCTCAATTGAGATGTGGGTGAAATGGGATAATATTTCTTAGGCTGAACGCAACAGGCCCAGTACAAGATGTTGTTGATGGATTTCAGAGGTTAAAAAAAAAACCTATTGTTGTTGTATGGCCCTTGAAAATTTTCTATTATAAGCTTTGTGATAAAGGGGATAATTTGACCCTTCGAACCAAGAATAATTTACCTACAGGTTCTATAAGGTCAAAAAATCACAAGAGTCAGCTCTGGAATTGGCACATGCCCTACATAAAGTGCAACTGCAAACCTGGTGGAGCACCATTCGGGTGCATTGGGAGTATAGCGTGATTTGACCACTTAGTGTGGTACATGATCAACCACCTAAGTGTTTTTTTTCCAGATACAATGTAGGAAAGAGATGAGGTGTGAAGGGATACCATAGAATGAAGGTGGATATAACTGTGAAGGGAGAGGACGAAGGGTTGATCGAATTAATAGAGAGATGATGGAGATGCTAAGGGAAGTGCACAGAGAGAAAGGCTGAGGCGTACTGGAGAGCAGTCATGAGAGACGTGAGTACAAGGGAAGAATAAAGCATGTACTTGGCTGAATTTTCTAAGTGAAGTTGCAATGTTGGCAACAATTCTTGTGCAATCGCAATCTATTTTCATTTGTTGTGGTTGAGAGATTTTGATGAAGGAACTTGTATTCATGGTAGTGTGATCTTTAACCTACTGAGTGGCTTATTCTCTTTTTCAGTTTCTACTGAGATCCCAAGTCTCTAAGTGGACATAATAAAAATGCTGCGAAAAAAATAAAAATTTGGGAAAAAACAATGTACATAGACTATGAGAGTAGGGCGCAACTCTTTGGATCTAGGTCAAAATAAACTACCAGCAAAGAGTTATGGAATTTTGAAGATGGTTGTTTACTGTTGGTATGATGCAAAGTTAGAAATCGAAGTCTTAGTAGTGACATGCACATAGTGGGGATTGAGATCAAGGCTCACCATGCTACTAAAGACTAACTCGTGCGATGTACAACAGTGGATGTCATGGATAACAAAGTGGCTACGCGATCCACATCAAAGCATAGCAGCGCTGAACCAAAGGCCGAATAACAATGAGAAAGATGTTTGTATTAGCTATATATGTTTAAGTCTAGGGCTAGCCAGATATTATGCTGTCTTCTTTCGCTTCTGCTGCGGCAGTGTAATGTCTACAATACTAACTTTGGGATTCCATAAAATGTTTCAGCGCACCTTTTTTTGTACTACAAGTCTCCCCAGACCGCTGTTCAACAGCTACAAGCGGCAGCACAATGAAGGGTCTGTCCCTCAGCATATGGGGAAGACCAATGTCAATCCTGGCAAAAATACCACTGGCAGAGGCAAAGATGGCTTCCAATGAGGCGGAAGGACCAGTCGTGGACAATAGACATTGTCATTCCCTGATGTAACATATTTATATTGTCTCCTATATTTTTAGCTATTTTTTATATAAAACCTATCTGATGCAAGCCCACGTTAGTGTCAAACCTAACATAATCTGACGTCACTTGTGTATATTACATAATCCCAATTTTTATTATATTTTTTATTTTTATTAAATTTGGGATCATCAGAGCTGGCGGTCATAATTTTTATTTATTTATTATTAAATTCAGGGCCGCAGAGCTAGCGGTCCGATTATTATTTTATTTTATTTTATTAAAATTCGGGATTGCTTGAGTAGGCTGTCCCAAATTTTATTATTGTCCACATGGGGCAGAGGGGGGTCATCTGTACCTGCTCTGGACCTGACTTCTGTGAGTGGCCAAGACAGTTACATGTTCAATGGAGGGAAAAACGAACTCTCCTCTTCCGTTTCACCAGAATTCGACAAAACTGATTACAACTGGAAGCACATGAGGGCCTCAACGAAAACAAGGCTCTCCTATCTTAGATAGATTCCTACCTTAATCATGTTCTTCAATTGTTTTCACAGATCCCAAGTCTTTATTTTGAGAGTCCACTGTTCTTTCGTCTCCCACTACAGTTAATATGTTAGTTTGGTACTCGTGAACCTAGGTCATGCTCTAGGTTGAATTGTTCTTGTAAGCACGCCTGATCTTGGAATTCTTCCGGGATCGTGCTGCCTATGCTTAGCTTTGCTACTTGTCACTGATCGTCAGAGAATCCGTCACGCTTGTCGTGTGTTTAGACCTTATGGCGACCTTAGGCCAATCAGGGTTTTAATTTTTTTCCCTCAATACTCATCAATAAATCAATGCAGGGCCACTGTCCCCTGTTTTTTTTTTTAAATTTTAATGTTTATTTTTTAAATTAAATTTGGGATCGCCAAAGCTAATTTTTGTTTTGTTTTATTTTATTTTAGTAAATTTGGGACTGTCAAATCTGGAAATCACAAACTTTTTATTATTTTTCATTTGCTCACAGGCCTCCAAAGCATTCGTACCACGGTAATCCTGCCAACATTATATTCCACGTGATTAAAGATCGTTGAGGCATTCTGTGTTGAGCACTTGGTGATCATCCATGATGCTCCCCTTAACATACATGTTGACAAGGTTGTTGAGTAGAAAAACGTTCGGCGTGAATCCACTTTGGACAAAGTGAGTGTGCACCTGCTTTCCAACTTCTAGGCCTTTCATCTTGATGCACTTATGCAAGAGACACACATACGTATCTATATCTGCTAAAATGCATCTGTTTAAAATTTGTAGAGCCTCTTTCAGTCTGCCTGCCTCATAAAGCATCTTCACATGCCCATAAGTGCCAGAAGAGGCATTGTGGACTCCCTCTCTTGATCCTCTTCCAGAAGCTGTGGTCATGGTTGAGGTGCCTGATTTTATCAACTGTGCCGCTACAGCTGCCGCTTCCAGCTGACCATGTACCCATGGAGGTTTCTTGTAGCTATCCTTCCACAAGGATCCATAGGTAATCTGGAGCTTGAAATCCGACCCTCTTGGATGAATATGGACCCACACTCTATCCTGCTCCTTCAGCTATCACTGCCTCTGCACAAATCATGCATACATCCTTGCCTTGTTGCCAATGCGATCATCGCACTCCACGACACCACAACTCGTTGAGCCACAGTCGAACACTACCTTCACATCTTCAATGCTCCCGCATTCAACATACATGTCCACCAGGGCGGTGTTTAGAACGACAAACCCTACAAGCTGGACCATGGACCTTCCATGTCACTTCCAGGTGGAGGCAGTACATATTAAAATATCTATTCCCCCAAGGCCACATTTTCTTTACCTGTTCTTGTGAAACACATGTCAGCAAATGTGGCCCCGAATCACGGGTGCAATCAATGCCCAGTGGTTCATGGAGTCGTTGAGTCGTCTACATATTCACTTTAATGAATAAATATCTTTATTCCATTAATCAAATTATGAATGAAAATTTCTAGTCGCATGTGCACTAATTAGAACCACTTGTAATTTCCATTTTTTCAAATGTTATGTATTTCCGTAATTAATTAAATAGCCCGGATTTTTGCTACGACTCCGGAGTGGTTGACCCCACTTCTGCCCGCCGTCTGAAATGCCCCCGTGGGCCCACATTGTCCATTTCGACTCTCCAGTAGTCCCGCTTACTGCCAAGTGGTTCCCGGAGTGGTTGGCGGACACCCAGTCAATTCGGAAAAGACACGAATGCTTCTAGTGCATGTAGTTCCTGAAGACTCGCTAGGGCAGTTGCCACATACTCCTGCTCATGTTTTTTCCTTTCCATCTCTGTAATCACTTGCTCAGGCGTTTGTTTCAGTCCTTCTTTGCCTCTACCTGGGGTTTTGCGTAGCCTCTCTTTCAATTCACAAACTCCTAGCTTTGGCTTACTGTCTGTGCTGTCGGGGTTCTTTGCTTCTCGATGCTCCTTCATTCTTTCTTGTTGCTTAGCTGTCCATGCCGCGTATGCTGCCCAGTTGAGTTTTTGTCCAGTCCTTTTTTCATAGACAATGCCCCTTGCCATCAAGTTTGCAATGATACCACCGGTTGGCTTACAGTCATACCCATGAACCTTACTCCACAGGTCCTCGATTTTGGGAATCAGACTCTTGTCAGTACAACCCATATAAAAGTAGCCATTCTTGTTTGTTGGTTGTCCAAACAACTTTGCACATTGTTCTTTGGTGATGTCTTTGTCTAAGACAAGTTGTTTGGGATTTTTGCCTGTTGCATTCAGCTTGAGGACATCCCTGAAGTAATCTGTTGATTTCTGCCCCCTCTTTCGCCCATAGTATCTTCGGATGCCGCTTTGGAACTCTTCGCTTTCGTAGGTGAATTCTCTAACTTACTCCCCGACTACACCATTGTTTTGAACCTCTTCCTGAGTGCCCTACATACTCCCAGCCCCGCACTCCCATTAGACCAGTTTTTTACAACTCCAGGTTGGTTATGTACGGAGACAACAACATGAGGGGGCAAGGATGGAGCTACAAACCAACACCCTACCGACATCAGCTTCATGAGAACCAACAAACCAACAAAACCAACAACCTACTGACATTTCCAGCTTCATGACAACCATACTACCAAATTCAGACATGAAATTACCTTTCAATCAGAGGCCAAGTCTGGATCGTCTCTGGTTAACGCAAGTGCAGCCTTCAAGAAGTGCAAGTGATATACATAGATGACAAACCTGCTTTCCACACGTTTCCAAATTCTATATTCCTCCACATGGTTCGGTTTCAGATAATCAACATTCAAATATTGATGATATGCATTGCCATATTCCTCTTCGATCCCAACCAATGATTGACAGAAAGGACAAGTTTTTTGGTGTTCTATTTTATCTTGCTCCTCTTGTGATGTAACCAGGTGTCTCTCTCTTGAAGGCTCCTCTTCTTGCATTGGTCCTCTTCAATCTAGCGTCATGGTTCAGTTTAGGTAATTAGGTATGCGAGGATGAGCTGGGCTGTCACGTGCTAACAACAACAAGAGACTACTCTACCCCTCTACCCCACCTAGGCCATGAGGTACGCAATATCAGTGAAAATGTGAGTAGGGAACACCAAATTGCACAAAAGCTAACGGGGTGCCACACCTGTAATGCTTTTCCAAGATGTGGTGGGAGGTAGCGTGAGGGAGAGCCGCAGGCCACCTGCCATCCCCGCAAATTAGCTGCACAAACACATGACATACTTAAGTTGAATAGTAGCCCCACAAATGCGACAACATATGCAGGCAAGCTGATGGAATCAGAGGATAGTAAAATGTAAATTCTTCAAGGCACTAACATGGCAGCAAGAGAAACCAAACATTTTCAACACAGACACTCAAAAATTCCTTGGCAATCAACAATCACACTATTGGGCCCTTCTTCTGCAAACTACAAAACTGTTTACTGTCCAGCAATCCAAAAATGGGATCCACTTGCCCCCCTCACTATAACACAAAAAAGGTAGCTCGTTGGAGAGTAGTTTAAAGTCATGACAACAAAGATAAGTGACACAAACTCATGGGTCTGTTCACCTGTTTGAATAGACTGGACTTGGTACCCAGTACCAGTGTGACAAACTTTACATCAGCTACATATGCTACATCTGCTACTCTTCCCCTCGCTAATATCGTCCCTTTTACAACAACGACCACACTTGGTACAAGCCATATACAAATGCAGCTTGACAGAAAAGGGCATGCACTCTCACTTGAAACCAGCCAGCGACAATTGTTCACAAGTTTGCATGGTAGGTCAGATTAGGCCAGATCCCCTCCTCCCTCCCCACGATCATTAAACGCCACCACTGCGTGCTCCCTTCCAGCACATATCTTGCTTGGAGTTCTCCTCCAGTTGTAAACAGGTAATTAACAATTAACCAATAATTAGAAGTTAAACAACGGAGCCAGCTTCAGCCACCTTGCTAGCAGGAATACGTTGCCTCTGTTTGACATATGATGATGGAAACCAGGCAGCCTTCCCCTTGCATTCTCCCTCTGACCAGCCAGATGGAGAGACCTATTCCCAAAACACAGTAGGGTTGGTCAAGACATTTAGCAGCGGTGATAAGGATAGATTTTGTGTTTGCACCCTATTTCAGTCGTTCAGGGGGGATTCTGTCGGATAGAATTGAACCTCTCAAAATTCCCCCAGGTTTTCAGACAAAGGGCAGCCCCTTGTCCTCATCCCAACCAGGTGATAGAGGAATTTTCAGTGAACAAGAGTACAAGCAGTTTGAACCAGGAGAGAGTTGAAGCCCCAGACCTGACGAACAACCACGTAGTCCCCAACAGCTAAACTTAGCTCTCCTTGATCCTCTGCTTCAAATGCATGCATCACCTGCCATAGTTGGAGAACACAACCACTATCACCATCTGCCAAATATTCACACAACTAGCTGTACCAACAACACCTTTCACTCAAGATCATTGAAGATTGGATTTAAAGACGAGCAGGCTGGCTGGCTGCCTAAACAAGCATCAACAAATCTGTGAGGTACTGGTAAACCCCATGCAGAAACCATGTGAGAAGGAGAGGTACACATTGACAAAATGGCCATGAACCAAGGTAATAGAGGCAGTACAACAAAGTTTACTAACCAATTGCACAAATTGTATAGAACACACTTCGGGAAGTATGTTGTTAGCACTCTTGTGAACCAATGACAACAATTAATCTATCACTTAATACTCCAAAGTGGCGCATACCCTCCACTGTCGCAAGACAATTTTGAAGGTAGTTCATGGTTGTGTACAGGCGGATAAACCTACTGAAAAGTGTGACATCCACCCCGCTTACTTGTCAAGCACATATCACTTACTATAGCTCAAGGGAGTGTCTAAGAATCAATGGTTCATTCCAAGCATTTCTGATCCTCGTAAGGGATTCATTACCCTGTACTGCAGATCATTGGA